>JARHVA010002702.1:0-547500 GCA_037957365.1 Torreya grandis | reverse complement strand
CTATATTTGCATTATGATATGCTCTCGTGATATTAGAGACCTATGATATATGATGTAATATGTTTCATTTGATATTATCACACTTTGAATACTTTATATGATCTCTATTCGATTCTTATGGTGTAATCTATTTATGGAATACATTTTAAATAAAAAATCATGTATTTTTATGAGATTATAGTGGGGATGTTACATGTGGTATCAGAGTCATGGTTCAAACTCTAAAACCTAATGAATCCACTAATGTTTTCATGTCCTTCTATTGACAAAAAAAGGATGGTCAAAGCTAGAGTTTCTAGAGAGGGTCCAACAAATGCTAATGATAGCAACCCTTTATTTGATCATAGTCGATCTACCGCTAAGTAGTCATCAAAGATGGACCAAATTATCATAGTAATGAATTAGAACATAAATCATACTATAGTTTTGGAGTAGGTGGTTCATCATCATACAGAAGAGGATTATTAGGATGAACCTAAAGAGCATCCAATTGAACAGTAAAATCCTCAAGATGCTAGAGTTCAGGTAGTTGTAGAGTTGCTTAGAGACATGAAGAAGATGAATCCACCTAAGTTCGTGGGATTTTTTTGGGTGATGGAGTTGAGGCATGGTTAACAAAGATGAAGTATTTTAAAATTCAAAACTACTCCAAGGTCACCAAGGCAGTTTGGGGAGCATACCATTTGGATGGTAAGGCATCTACATGGTGGGCCAATAAGAGGTTGGAAATAAATCTTAATTCAACCACCACCACTTGGGATTAGTTTTTAGCATTATTTAGATCATGGTAATTTTTACAGCTTTATTTTGATAAGAAACTTATAGATTTTTAGAATCTAAATCAGAGTGATTTATCGATGAATGAGTACTAGGAGAAGTTCACTAAACTGCTTAAGTATGTATCTTAGTACCAGGGTGATGAGTGGTGATAGTGCCCAAAATTACACTGGAGTAATTGGGACATTGTTTGTTTCAAATTTTATGTCTTTAACTAGATTTTTGTATCCATACAGTCCTTTGAAAGGTCAAGATCATGTAAGAAATTTGCTAAGTCCTTTATCTTGTCTTTGCTTAGTGAAGGTGTTCTTTCCCTTAGAATTTTTGGGCCTTTTGCACGAAAACAATATTCAATGGAAATAGGTCTTCAGGATTTTTATCTCAGAGAAAAATTCTAAAGACTTATTTTCATCGAACATTTTGTTCACTACAAAAGTTTCGAAAGAATTCCATATCTTGTCTTTGTATTCTTAAGTGTTTTTGGGTCATTTGTTTTGGAATTTTTATCCATAGAAAAATGTTTGAAGGGTACTAACCTTTTGGGAATTTTGCCAACACAAAAATCCCAAAGGAATTTTAGGGTCATTTTTTCTTTGCAAAAGCTTCGAAGGATCATTTCTTATGGATATTTTGCCTTTGTAAAATTCCTAAAAGTTACTTTTGAGGGACCATTTTGCCTTTGCAAAATATCCAAAGGATTATTTTCTTCAAGAAATTTTCCCTTGAAATTTTCCCAAAGGGTGATTTTATAGGGCAGGTGCCCCTAGCAAACTTCTTGAAGAGCCCTTTTGCCTTTGTAAAATGTCTAAAGGATTATTTCCTTTGGGTATTTTGCCCTTATAAAATTCTATAAGGGCACTTTCAAAGGGTCATTTTGCCTTTGCAAAATGTCTAAAGGATTATTTCTTTTGATCACTTTCCGTTTTCAAAATTACCAAAGGGTATCTACAAAAGTTTTGAAGGATAATTCTAGATCTAAAAGACACTTATACAAATCCCAAAAGGCACATTCTTTAAGGTAGGTGCCCTTAACAAAAAATTTAAAGAATATTTTCAAAATCCCAAAAGTTAATTTCAACAAAATCATTTTGGAACAAAGGTCCATTTCCTTCAAACATTTTGCTTGAGTAAAAAATTCCAAAGATAAGTCTATATGGTGAAGGACATTTTCTAAACCCCTGAAGGGCACTTTTTGAAGATGGAGGACACCTTCAATAATTTTGAAGGGCACTTGTAATAGATATAAGGACCATTCCCAAAGGATAAAGGGCAATTATATAGGGCAAGTGCCCTTGACAAAACTTTTGAAAGGTGCTTTTCAAGCTTTTGAAGAGTATGTTCAATGGCCAAAAAATTCTTTCGATAAAATTGCTACGAGGCAGAGGTCTATTTCCTTCGAACATTTTGCTTAAGCAAAGATTCTAAAGGAATTGCATTTCTTTGAGAGAAGTGCTAAGTTTAATTTCTATGAGGAAAATGTTTTAGACAAATTATCTGAAACAATTGTCTTGATAAAGGCAAAGGAGCTAAGTGCCAAATTCTTTCGACAAAAGCGCAAGGATTATTTTCTTTAGGGGAATTGTTTTGGATAAAATATTCAAAACAATTATTCTAATGAAGGCTAAAATAAAAAGGCTCAATTCTTGCAGGAAAAGTGTCAAGTAAAATCCTTCAAGGAAATTATCTCAGACATTTTATCTAATATAATTGTCCCAATAGAGTACATAAAAGAATTGTTGCAGGATAATTGTGTTGAAGAAAAGCCCAAAGTGGAAGTGTCAAAGAAAATAGGGAGGCCAAAAACAAAGACTCAAAAAAAATTACTGTGAAACAAAGTCCTTGAAAGAATATTTTCAAATTTTAGGTGACGATCTAGTGGACATTTTTGATTGGCACACAGACGTCAACTTTAAGTTGTAGGAACTAGCTATTAGGATTCAAATGATAAGGATGGTCACACGAACATCATTTTTAGACCTTGTGAAGTAGCCATTTGTTTTAAAATAGAGCATATCTAATAGCATGCACTTGTTTAGAGTGCATTTATCCAATGGTACACACTCAAGGATAAATAGTCAAAAGGTCTCAGGGAGCCCATAGGGATGCTAAGTGGTATACCCTTGGCACTAAGGAAAAAGTAGTATCCAATAACACTCCACCCCTCAGATCATGATTTGATAGAGCACATTTTCTCATCCCAGCTAGATCTGATAGTGTGCAGCCAAGTTTAAAAAGATAAAGACCCCACAAGCAAACATTAGAATGACAAGTGGCATAGTTGCATGCTTCAAGGTTATAGCTCAAGCATCTCATTGCAGGATCTACGACTCATGTGTGTTCAGGAGATGAAGATCCAATAGAGTAAGGCCAATGTTGAAATGTCAAAGCCCAAAGGAAGCACCATGAGGGTGACAAGTGGCACAACCATGGGAATCATATGAATGGTGCATAAATTCCTTGAAGGCTGACCATCCAAAAAAGTAAAAAGGGTAAAATAAAGCTAACATGTTGTATTTTCAATTGCTTTGTTTTATCCTAGCTCCTCTATGGAAGGATATTATAGGTTTGAAAGATCTAGGAGGGTCACTCCAAAGAAAGATTATTCAAATGGCCATGGATCTATAATATTCCTAGGAAATCATTGTAAGAGTAGGTTATTCCATGGTATGCATAAGAAGAAAGGCAGTTGTCCAAGTAGTTCTAGCTATGTTAATGAGTGATCAAAGGGCATCTCTAGGTAGTTATGTAAAATACAAATGGTTTATTTGGCTCCTAAAACAAATATTCTTCTTCCAACTCATGTAAGGGGAATTTCTAGCTAAGAAATTAAGGAGTTTGTTCCAGATGGTTGTAAGTCCTCATCAATCTTTGTGAAGGTAGTTGCAACAATTATTTATCTTGGAAAATGATGAATATCTCAAGCATAGTAAAAGGCATTTTTTGGCTAAGAGCATCTCGAGAGGACTAGAAATTTTCATTATGCATTTTTGAAAATTGTGGCCCATGGTCCCATATTTGGGAAGGATTGAGAATGTATAAATAGAAGGCTTATATTCTATTCAAAGATTATTGGTTGTTGTTGGATTTTTTGGGGTTGATATAGGTCATTTAAGGAATCCTATTCTTTTAAGTCTGGGTTCTACCCAAAAAAAAATTGGGATCAAGTGTTGTGTGCAGACTTTATCTCCTTTGTTAAGGTGGTTGAATATGTACACCCATTAGTAGGCTTTGAGAGCATGTTTATGTTTCCCTTATCAAAAGATTAGCCTCACCATGCCTATCCCCATGGTAGCATTTTAAAGTGTTGATATGTGTAATATTTCTTATCAAGCCTATGGAAAATATTTGTGCATCTTTATTGTATTCTACTAATGAAATATAAAAATATGATTTGCAAGTTCTATTAACTAGACATTTGGGTCGATGTTCATTACTGGTTATCATTATGAGCATGCATCTAGTTTATAAATCCCTTTTTATAGTTGTATTTGGAAATGTATTATTGAATACCTTTTAAGGACTCCCTGGGATCATGAATTTAGTAGGAGAAAGTATTTGGAATTCTAGATTCAATGTATGTCCTAGTCTCTCAGGGATCATTTGATGTTTGTCACTATGTTGAATTTGAAATGTTTTGTGTGTCTTTACTAAATAAAATTATCATGAAATAATGTTAGATACTCTGATGTTTGGAAGCCACTAGCACACCACCCTCCATTCTATAATTAACTATAAATTGTCCTACCCTATCCTAACCTATATTTAACACACCTTTTGCATACTATAAGTGTTACTTGCCTTGCACAATGAAGTGTGTTTTCAGTTTGTGCTCTAAATCTTAGCACTGTAGTTTTCTATTTAACCCCTGTTGTTGAATATTTTATGAAATGAATATTGTAGTCATCCTTTCATCTGTCTTTAGTAGCTTGTGTATGACATAAAGTGTTTATGCATTTTATGTGACAACCCTTCATAGGTGAAGTGTGCAAACTTGGTTATGCTTTGGTCATATTTTCCCCTTGTGCTAAGAATCCCCATGAAGATTGAAGCATAAAATTCCTCCATGTGAGTAAGCTACCCCATAAGTTGTCTCACCCTGGTTTAGGGAGAGAAAAAAGTAGTAGGGAGTTAACCATACCCTTTGTAGGTGCCTCTCGGTCATTTTTTCTAATCTGGTCCACTCTTAATGCTAAACCCTCCCCTGACTACAACAACATTCTAGCATATTTTTCATCATTACTTGTCATTTATTTCAAGTGTGCAAGGCTAGATTAGAGAGGTGTACAACTGAGAACCAATACTCAACTGGCCCCATTATTAGGGAAAGAAAAGAGTAAAGGAGAATGAATGCATAATGACTGAATGCTGCGATGATTTTATTGATCAACAATAGGCCAATATATATAGAGAGAAATTAGTTCATAAATATATAATAGTTACAAAACCATATCATCTAACCATTATGACACCTATGCTCTAGCTATAGCAGATTGCCAAGCAGTTTAGTTAAGCTACTTAAACATAAGATAACTTAAACAAAAATTAAAAATGTAATATCTCAAGATTCGTCAACATTCCCCCCTTTATTACATTGTTTCTACAAATACCATACTTCCAAATAGTGGTCCCCCCTTTACTACAAACACTGTAAAAAGATTTACACTCTCGCTCCATAGCCTACTCACTTCTAAGGTGGCATGCCATCTTTATGGCTTCAAGGTCTTGGTGAGACCTTGGTTTTTCCTTGTAGGATTACCAAAAACCTGGAAGTGATAGGAACACTTCTCTTTGCTAATACATTCGATGGTTTCTCAAATTATCTGGATTACCATAAACCCATATGGTTTTCTACTGCAAGTTGACCATCAACCTAGAGGTTGTAGGAGGTTTCTACTACACTTTAGTGGTTTCTTAGATTACCACAAACCCTTTTCCAAAAACTAGGCACTACTTTAGTGCTTTTTCTCTACACAATATTCTTTTTCAGGATGTAACAAACTAAAAAGTAATGCTCAGTACTTTATTGAAAAAACACACTGTAAAACATAAAATAAACACACCAAAATTTATCACCATAGCAATGGTGTGACATCATCATAGGCAACTCACGAGATGATGCCAAATGAACTTGAGCCTTCATGTATCCTCTAGCCTCTAGTAAAATAAGTTACTTACTCAGTCGATGTCTTAATGAAGCTCATATGCATGTTGTTTATGATTGAAAAACTCTCCCACTGACACATATGACTTAGGATGTTGGTTTCACCTGATAATGCATTCATACAAGAGAGATTTTTAATTTTTGACAATATCAATAATGGACCAAAAGAAAATATTCATACTTTTTATAACTTGACTCTTTTGATGACATTTGCGATTGACACCTTTGACTTTAAAAATATTGATAAACTTTATCGACTCAAAAACTATGTTTTGACTCTTAATCTATTTGACATGGAATAAAATATGGAAAAACTAATATATAAAAGACTCGATTAAAACTAAGAAAGAACACAAAACTGATAAAACCTCAATCTATAACCTAGGACTTAAAATGTTACATAATAACAAACTAAAATTTAAAAAAAAAAAGACTTATAAAACATTAAATAGTGTTAATCTTCAAACAAACTTAGATTTGAAAAAAAATTGATTGACCCAATAACCAAGCATGCAAAACAAATTTAGAGGCAAGAATTACTCAACCAGATTTATGCTTTGGACAAAAAAATTGTAAAAATCAATGCATAATACCATATGGGTGACATGGAATTAGATTTTGTGTTCAAAATTACTGAGTTTGTGGATGTAGAGTATAACAATGATGATCTAGAACCATGCAAAACTTGATGTAGCTAACAATGGTAGCATGCAAAACTTTGAGTTATAGGTGAAAAATGTTATACCAATTAAGAATTTTATTGGCATCAACCAAGATGAGCATATCTGAATTTTACACTTTATTGATTGTAGATTTATATTCATTGGGCACACTACTCTTCTAATACACTTTTAACTTGCACCAATCTCTAAAATTTATATAAATGTTGATTTACTCTCCTTGTTTCTACTAATTGTCTCCAACATCGTTGATTACACTGGTTCTTCTTTGCTCACTCCACAAGCTTCACTTTGCAGGTTATGATTGTTACATAGATCACAGGTCTTGGATCTCATTTGGAAGTCCTCTATATCTACCCAAATTTCTAGTGATCTCTTCCTCAATTAATAGGGTTAAATCTTATATGATGTTTACTTCCCAATAGTATGTGCTTCTCCCAAGTCATGTACTGCTTGAAAATTTTTGTAATTATGTCTTAGGCATCCTTCCTCCACACACCAGGCTTCTATTTAGGCATCCTTCTTCCAAACACTAGGCTTTGGCTCAACTTTAGCTACATCAGCTAGGGCAATTAGAATAGAATATGATTTTGTCCCTCATAAATTTTCATAAGTTCATCCCTATTGCATTCTCAATGTTTTTCTCTGATACCAATGAAGGAGAATGAATATAGAATGAATAAATGTTGTGATGATTTTATTGATCAACAACAAGCCAATATATACAAAGAGAAATTAGTTCATAACTATATAATGATTACAAAATCATATCATCTAACCATTATGACATCTGTGCTCTCGCTATAATAGATTGTCAAGCAATTTAGTTAAGCTACCTAAACATAAGATAACCTAAACAAAACTTAATAATGTAATATCTCAAGATTCACCAACAAAGAGCCTTAGAGCCTATGTTGCTAGGGACTCTTGCAGAGAATTGTTGTCATTTTTTAAAGCTTTTTACCTATTTACATTGATTTGATTATCTTTGGTTGTCAATGCCACAATACTCTACTTGGGGATGTGCTAGGATTTGAGGTTTGACAATTTGACTTATGTTGTGTTTATTGTAAAGAGATATTAATATTGCATGTTAGAAGATATATTTTCCCTTTTGAATGTAATTCTGAATGTTTTAGTCTCTTTGCATATTACCTCATCATTTTCATCATGTATCACAACTAGTTTATGAATTATTATACTTTAGAATTTTGGTTCTAGTGGTGACTGTAATTTTTATCACCTAGTTTCAAGGAAAATTAGTGCCTATTTTGAATATCTTCATTTCAACCTTGAGTGTTCTTTATAGTTTGAAAAGATAGAAGGATTAAGATCATCCTTCAAAGGTGACCCATCTAAAATACTTTTTCTACCCTTAGGCTTTCCTCAAAGGAGAATGGGACAAGTCTGGAGGCCTATTGAATGGCAAAGTTTAGCTATTCAAGACTTTTGAGAGTTTGATAATCTTTAAATATTTATTAACCCCCCATTGTTGAGGACTATCATAGATCTTCTACTGATTCTAAGACGCATAGTCCCATCTATTTTCCAACTCCTTCTCAAATAATTAAATCCCATCCTAAGTCTGATCCACCAATTCCACCTCATTCACCTCCTCATGTCCCTTTGCCACTTGTTCTTGAACCACATATTGAACTAATCATGAGGCATAGGGACCAAGATGAGAATACACATCCTACATTCTATGTTCCCAAATTTAGGCCTATCAATTTTTATGATATGGAAGGCTATCCTAATAAGGTCCCAAATGAATTTAGGAAATACTTCCCAAAATTACAAGGGAATAATGCAGTAAGTAGTGATCAGCACTTGAGGGCTTTTCAAAATATCATTGAAGATTATGAGGTTGAGTATGAGGATGTGTGCATCAAGCTATTTATGCACATGCTAGAGGAAGATGCTTATGAATAGTTTAATTCCCTTCCCATTAGATGCATTGATTCATGGTAAGAGATGCAAAATGTTTTTATAATTTAGTATGGTCATAAGATTGATCCAAGGTTCCTCTTAGCTAAATTTAAGAATATCAGGAAGAATCATAATGAGTGTGTGTAGGAATTCAATATAAGGTTTAATAAGACCATGATGTGGTTGCCCAAAAACTACAAGCTCAATGATATAGCATGCTTTATAAAGTATTGTGATGCCTTTGATAATAAGGTTGCATATTTCTTGAGGGACAAGGCTCCCACTAACCTATGGTCGACATTCAATATGGCCATCCAAATTGAGAACAACATCAAGGCTATGGGAAAGCCCTTGAATAGGTGGGTTGATGTTAAGCTAGTCAATCCATAAAAAACATAGCCCATAAAGATAGCCAACTTGGAAGAAACTATCAAAACTTTGGCCTTAGTTATCAAAGAAATGTCATATAAGTTGGATAGAGCTAAAAAAGGGGTCCCTCAGGTGTCTACCAGATATGAAAGTGCTCCAAATCTGAATCAATCATAAAGGGGGCTTGCTTTCCATAGTCAAGATAATGACAGAGGGAAAAGGCCTATAGGTGAAGATAATATGGATAAAAATAAAATTAGAGTGACTAAAAAGGAAGTGATTAATCCTTTATATGCCAAGGTGATTACTATAAATTTTGATTTAGACATTGATTGGTGTGATAAGTACTTCCTTCCACACCCTCCATGTGATACTATTGAAGAAGTTTATGAAGAGATAGATGAACCTAAATATGCATCATCTGACTATGAGATTTTTATGTTTGATTGTTAGAAACCTTAAGATGAATTGACTGCCTCCATGGAATCATTGACAGATGTTATGTTTGATCAATTTTGGAGTGTTGTTGAAATGGAAAGTGTCCCAAATTTTGACTTTGCTTATGATGTTAATGTGGTATAAGCATATGAAATGCTCATTCATGATTTTGATCTCTTACGCTCCATGATGATCAAGAAATACTTTAGGGGCAATCCATCAGTTGAGGATAAGCAACTATCAATTAATGCAGCAGCTACCTAAATGAATGGATACAACTTGAGAAGTAGACAACTAGGTATTACTCTTCAATACATTACCCCTAAAAATCCAAAGGTAGGGAATGCAAGAAAAGAAGCAAAGAGAGGTATAGCAATCCAAGAAGCTTACATAATGGGATCTGTAACCTAATCTATTAATCCTAGAGATGCTCCTGCTAGGAGTAATAGAATGCCTATTTTGTCTAACATCCCTAAGGGTAAAAATGAGGTTATGCAAAACCAACCCTTGAAAACTACTATAAAAAATATTAATCCATCCCAACGTACTCAATTTTAGACATTGAGTGATGGTATTCCAACTAAAAGTGTTCTTACCCTTACACCAAACACATATCTTCCTCAGTATAGTGTATGTGATATGGCTTAAGTGTTGAATCAAATAAAGATCACTGTACCACTTGTTGAGTTATTGAGAATACCTAAACACAAGAAGAGGGCCTTTGAATATTTAAAATTTGGTGAAAGGTAACTTATAAATGAAGTTGAGTTACCCTAAGCACCCCTAGAAGAAGATGAAGAATCAGAAGAGGTTATTGAACTTGCTCTGGAGGTCTATTTGGGCACTGTGCTTATAGAGATTCAGTTGAATGTGGATCTATTTTATATGACTCTACTAATCAATGGTCTGGTTGTTCACAACTATGTGTTTAACTCTAGAGTTTCTTTCAATGTGATGCCCTTGGGTGTCCTCAATGAGTTTAGAGTAAATATCACATCAGTGATTGGCAAGTATTATGCCATGGATTCATGAGAAGTTCTAGTTGTTGGACAATTCAAAGGGTTGGTAGTGTAGTTGATAGTACATCCAAGCAAGTAATTGAATAGAGACATGGTGGTTATGGACTACCCACCTAAATGGGGGATGTTGTTATCATGTAAATGGGATGGTACTCTAGGTGGAAGTGTGCATATGGACCTTTCCTGTGCCACCATTCCTTTAAAAGGTAAGATGGTTAGACTTTATAGAGAGCTGAAGATGTTACATGTGATTGAAAATTTAAAGCATGCTCTTGATGAAGTATTGTACATAGACATTGACCTTGGTAATGTTTTTGGGAATGTTGATACCAACAAATAGCCTATTGTTCTTGATGTGGAGATTGATAAAGAAAATTTAGTTTAGAATATGTGCTTTGATGGAGCTTACTCCAATCTTAGAAATAGAGTTGGGGTTGTCTTTTATGCCCCTAATGGTAATTACTTTATGTTTTCTTTTTAGTATTCTTTTGAGTGCACTAACAATACTGTTTAGTATGAGGCACTCTTGTTTAGTCTAAGGATTGCCTATGAATATGGAATCAAGTGTTTTATTATTAAGGGTGATTCTAAGTTGGTGGTAAAGTAAGTATGTAGTGATTTTGACATGAAAAAGAAATAGTATCGGAATGTCATTTGGGACTTGTTGGAGTTCTTTGATGCATTCAATATTCTTTATCATGATATAAGTTTCAACCAAGAAGTTGATAGACTTGTAGGGCTAGGTGCCCGATTTGACATTGCAAATACAACCCCTCATTGCTAGTATCAGGTGGAGGTGCTTGTCAGGACTTTAATCCCAAATAATGCTCATCATTGGTAGGTCTTTGATGATGATGAACAAATTAAAGGGTTTCTAAATTATGAGGCTGAGTTTTATGATTAGCTCATAAACTTGGAATGTATGGTTTAGGTTACTAATGGGAAGGAGACCTTGTTTGGGAAAGACATCATTCATCTGAATCCAAACACTATCCCAAGAGGACTGGTCAGTTTAGAAGCATCTTTGATGGAACTAATAGAATCAAGTTGAGAGACTCATTTATTTCAAAAGATGTAACAAAGTGCAACTTGGGTTATAATGAGAATCCAAGAAAGGCTTGGCTAGGTACTCACTTAAGTGTAGCTGAGAAGAAAGCTTACATGCAGCTACTAAGGAAGTACCAAGATTGCTTAACATGGTCTTATTCTGAGCTAAAAACATATAGGGAAGACTTGTTCCAACACATCATCCCATTTTAGCCTGATAGCAAACCTTTCAGGAAAAAATAGAGGCCCATTAACCCTATCTTGGCCACCAATATGTGGGATGAATTAAATAAGCTAAGGGACGATGGTATCATTCAACCCATTAGGTAATCATCATGGGTTGTAAATTTAGTCCCTATGAGAAAGAATGATGGTGATATTTGCTTCTATGTGGATTTTAGGAATCTAAACAAATCTTCTTTAAAAGATAATTATCCCTTGCCCAATATGGAGAACCTATTACAAAGCATCACTAATTCAAAAATGTTGTCCATATTACATGGCTTCTCAGGTTACAACCAGGTTGTGGTTAAGGAATCCTAGAGGTCCAAGACTACATTCACCACACCATGGGGAACTTATGTATATATGAGGATGGCTTTTGGATTGATGAATACTGGTGTGACATTCTAATGAGCTATGAATGTTGTATTCATAGGGATAATTTACTAGTTTATTGTTATGTATGAGGATGATATTACTATGTACTCTAAAAAAGGAGAAGAGCATCAAGAGCATCTAGAAAAGGTGTTGATTAGGTGCATAGAGTTTGGCATTTCACTTAAACCCAAGAAGTGTCACTTTGGAGTACAAAAGGCCAAGTTGTTGGGACATATAGTGTCCAAAGAGGGTGTCATGATTGATCGCAAAAGGGTCGAAGCCATTGGCAAAGTGCCTATCTCATAATATTATAAGGAATTCAACCTTTTTTGGATAAATTAACTTTGTAAGGAGGTTTGTGTCTAATTTTGTAGAGATTACTCTACCTATTACTTCCATGTTGAAGAAGGACCAAACCATCAAGTGGGAGGATAAGGTCATGTAAGCATTTAATGACATCAAGGGAGCTTTGAAGTCTACTCCTATCTTGGCCAGTCTTGATTACATAAGGTCATTTCAGGTATTCTCTTTTGAATCATACAATATTATTGATACTATCCCATTGTAAAAGAATGAAGATGGTCATGAACAACCTATAGCTTTCTTTAGCAAAGCTATGCAAGGTCCTAAACTAAAATACACTATTATGGAGAAATAAGCTTTCGCTCTTTTGAAGGTTGTTAAAACAATTAGGTTATCTATTCATAGTTAAAATATTATTGCTTACATCTCACTCACCAAGATGAAACACATTTTAACTCAGACTAAAGTATCTAGCAAGAGGTGCAAGTGGGTCAACAAGTTACAGGAGTATGACATAGATATCCAGACCACCAAGTTAGTAAGAGGGATGGGTCTAGCCAAGCTTATGGTTGAGACCAATTTGCAAGTTATTGAGGTAAACATTATTGTTTTTAATGTTGATGATTCCTTGATTCAATTTAACGTGTCTCCATGGTATAAGGATATTGTTTACTACTTACCAAATCTGAATTGTTCCCCTAACTTGGATAAAAATCAAAGGAGAACTCTCAAACTTGTCTCTCAAAAATACCTCTTAACTAAAGATGGACTTACATGGAAGAATCTATATGGGCTTATCCTAAGATGCATTCTAGAAGAACAAACCATTGTCCTGATTAAAGACTTTCATAATGGAGTTTGTGGTGGTCATTTTGCACCTAAGGTTATAACTCATAAAATTCTAAGAGCTGGTTATTATTGGCTATCATTATTTAAGGATGTTGATTAGATAGTCAGAAGGTGTGAGAAATGCTAATGCTTTGCTGGGAGGATGAAAGCTTTAGGTTCTCTTCCCCTCCAGATTGTGATAATTAAAGTCTCATTCGGATAATAAGGAATGGATTTCATTGTAAAAATTATTAGTTCATCAAGTGTCAGGCATAGATGGATACTAGTTGAAATTGATTACTTCACCAAATGGGTAGAAGAAATCCCTACAAAGAAAGTAACACACCAAGTAGTCATGGATTTCTTACTAAATCATATTATTTTTAGATTTGATGTGCCTATTAAGATAATTTTTGATAATTCCATGATCTTCAAATCCAAACCTTTGGTGTCATTATGAAAATACATGGGATTGAACTGACTTATGCTTCCAATACAATCCTCAAGGGAATGGGTAAGTAAAATCAAGTAATAAGAACTTGCTCAAGATTATTAGAACTTTGGAAGCAAATAAGAAGAGGTGGGGTGATGGCTAAAGTTTTCCTTATGGGATAATAGGATTATGACCAAAAGAGCTACAAGCATAAGCCCTTTTGAGCCTATTTATGAAGCTTAAGTAGTCTTGCCTATGAATTTGCAGTTGCCAACCTACCATCTCATGCAACAACTAGAAGATGATGAGCAAATAAACCACTATGAAAGTAGGGTTAACCAAATTGTTAAGCTTGATGAAATTCAAAGATAAGCTCACAAAAGACACCTCAAGTTTAAGGAGAAGCTAAAGAAAATATTTGGTATAAAAGTCACTCCAAGGAATTTTTAAGTAGGTGATCTGGTTCTACTTTGGGATAGTAGGCATGAGGAAAAAGGTAAGCATGGCAAGTTTAATGCCTTATAGATGGGCCCCTATTCCATTAACTATTATATTAGGGAACATACCTTCTTCTTGAGAGACCTGGATGGTGAAATACTAGAGCTACCAGTCAATAGTAGGCATTTGAAGCACTTCCTTGATTGAGTCTGTAACCTATGTACCATATTATATGGTGTATAGTTGTGTCCTTCTATTATTTCATTACTTTTTTGCCCCTTCACTTTTGGTCTTGTTTGTATAGTTCTTTTTGCCATTTTTTTGTGTGTTCATCTTCAGATCCTCATGATCTATTTTTGTTAAGTCTACCATGTTTTGTAGAGCCTTCATGAGCATTTGTTGAAAATATTGTTAAGTCTTGACTCTATAACCCAATGGATTGGCACTTGGTATTATGTTCTAAGGTTCTTTTCACACCCATAAGGGGTATGCATCTCTAAGGGAGAGCCAATATTAATGCCCAAAATTACATTGGAGCAATTGGGCCCTTGTTTGTTTGAAATTTATGTGCTTAGATAGATTTCTATCTCTATGTATTCCATTGGAAGGTCAACATCATGTAACAAATTTGCTAAGTCCTTTGTCTTATCTTTTATTGGTGAAAGTGTTATTTCCCTTAGAATTTCCAAGCCTTTTGCATGAACATAATGTCTGATAGAAATATGTCTTTAGGATTTTTGTCTCGAACAAAAAGTCTGAAGACTTATTTTCATTGAACATTTTGTCAGTTATAAAAGTTTTGAAAGAATTCCATATCTTATCTTTTCAATCTTAAGTGTTTTAGGGTCATTTTTTTTGGACTTTTTGTCTACAGTAAAAAGTCTAAAGGGCACTTGACTTTTAGGCATTTTTCCTCCACAAAAATTTTGAAGGAATTGCAGGGTTATTTTGCCCTTGTAAAAGCTTTGAAGGATCATTTACTCTAAGCATTTTGCCTTTGCAAAATTCCTAAAAGGTACTTTCAAGGGGCCATTTTGCCTTTGTAAAATTTTCTAAGGATTATTTCCTATGGGCATTTTTCCCTTGTAAAATTCCTGAAGGGTGCTTTTGTAGGGCAGGTGCCCTTAGCAAACTTCTTGAAGGGCCATTTTGCCTTTGCAAAATATCTAAAGGATTATTTCCTTTGGGCATTTTTCCCTTGCAAAATTCTTGAAGGGCACTTTCAAAGGGTCATTTTTCCTTTAAAAAATGTTCAAATGATTATTTGCTTTGGGCACTTTGCCTTTGAAAAATTCTCAAAGTGTATCTATAAAAGGTTTGAAGGATAAATTTGGATCTAGAGGACACTTACACAAATCCTGAAAGGCACATTCTGAAAGTCTAAAGGGCATTTTTGTAGGGAAAGTGACCTTAACAAAAATTCTGAAGGATATTTTCAAAATCCTGAAAGGTACTTTTGGCAAAATTACTACAAAGCAAAGGTCCATTTTCTTTGGAAATTTTGCCCAAGCAAAAATTCTGAAGGATAAGTCTGGATGGTGAAGGACATTTTCAAAACTCCCAAATGGCAATTTTTAAAGATGGAGGACACTTTCAATAGTTTTGAAGGGCACTTTCAAGAGATATAAGGACCATTCCAAAATTTGAAGGGCAATTATATAGGGTAAGTGCCCTTAAAAAAACTTCTAAAAGGTGCTTTTCAAGCTTCCAAAGGGTATGTTCAATGGTCAAAAAATTCTTTCGGCAAAGTTGTTGTGGGGCAGAGGTCTATTTCCTTTAGACATTTTGCCCGAGCAAAGAGTCTAAAGGAATTGTATTTCTTTGGGAGAAGTGCTAAGGTAAATTTCTATGGGGAAATTGTTTTGGATAAATTATCTGAAACAATTATCCTGACAAAGGCAAAGGAACTAAGTGCCAAATTCTTTTGATAAAAGTGTAAGAGACTATTTTATTAAAGGGAATTGTTTCAAAAAAATATTCAAAACAATTATTATGATGAAGATGAAAATCTAAAGGATTAATTCTTGTGGGAAAAGTGTGAATTCAAATCCTTCAGGGAAAATGTCTCAAACATTTTATCTAAAATAATTGTCTCGATAGAGTACCCAAAAGAATTGTTGTGGGATAATTATTCCAAAGAAAATCCCAAAGCAAAAGTGTCGAAGTAAACAGGGAAGCCAAAGACAAAGACTTAGAAAAAATTATCATGAAACAAAGTCCCATAAAGAATATTTTCAAATTGTAGGTGATGATCAAGTGAACATTTTTGACTGGCATGTAGACATCAACTTTAAGCTGCAAGAACTAGTTGTTAGGATTTAAATGTTTGGGACAATCACACGAGTGTCATTTTTAAACCTCATGAAGTATTAATTTATTTTAAAATAGTTAAAATCTAATGGCATGTGTTTGTTCAGAGTGGGATGATCTGACAGTGCTCGATCAAGTCTGAATAGTCAAAGGGACTTAGGAAACTTGTGGGGCTGCCAAGTGGCATACCCTTGGGACTAAGGAAGAAGCGGTATCCAATAATGATTCACCCCTTAGATCATGATCTAATGGAGCATGTTTGCTCATCCTAACTAGATTTGATGGTGCATAGCCAAGGTCAAAAATTTGGAGATCTTGTGGGCAAATGTAAGAATGATAGGAGGTGCAACTACGTGCCATAAGGTTATAGCTTAAGCATCTCATTTTAAGATCTACATATCATGTGTGCTCAAGAGATGAATATCTAATGGAGTGAGGCTAATGTTGAAATGTCAAATCCTAGAGGAAGTATCGTAAGGGTGACAAGTGGCATAGCCACATGAATAAGAAGAATGGTGCAAAAAGTCTCTAAAGGCCTGAATGCCCAAAAAAGTAAAAAAAGCAAAATAAAGCTAAGATGTATTTTTACTTACTTTGTTTTGTCCCAGATCCTCCATGGAAGGATATTGTAGGTTTGTAAGATCTAGGTGGGCCACTCCAAGGAAATATTACTCAAATGGCCATGGATCTGGAATATTCCCAAGAAATCATTGTAATAGCAAGTTGTTCCATGGTGTGCACAAGAGGAAGGGCATCTATCTAGGTAGTTCTAATTGTGCTAATAAGTGTTCAAAGAGCATCTCTAGGTAGTTATGCAAAAGATAAATGGTTTATTTGGCTCTTCAAATGAATATTCTTCTTTCAGCTTATGTAAGGGGTATTTCTAACCAACAAATCAAAGAGTTTGTTCTAGGTAGTTACAAGTCCTCATCATTCTCTATGAAGGTAGTTGAAATAATGATTTGTCTTGAAAATAAATGAATATCTTAGGTGTAGCAAAAGGTATTTTTTGGTTGGGAGCATCTCGATGGGACAGGAAATTTTCAATATGCATTTTTGAAAATTGTAGCCCATGGTCCCATATTTGGGAAGGATTGAGAATGTATAATTAGAAGGCTTGTATTCTATTCAAAGGTTGTTGGTTGTTGTTGGATTTTTTTGGGTTGATATAGGTCATTTTAGGTATCCTTTTCCTCTAAGTCTAGGTTCTACAAAAAAAAAATTGGATCAAGTGTTATGTGCAAACTCTGTCTCCCTTGCTAAGGTGGTTGCATTTGTATAGCCATTAATAGGCTTTTGAGAGCATGTTTATGTATCCCTTGTCAACATAGTAGCCTCACCATGCCTATCCCCATGGTAGCATTTTTAAGTGTTGATGTTTGTAATATTTCTTTTCAATCCCATGGAAAATATTTATGGTTTTTTACTGTATTTTGCTAATAAAATGCAATAATATGATTTGAAAATTTTGTTAACTGGATATCTGGGTCTATGTTCATTACTGGTTGTCATTCTACACATGTGTCTAGTTTATAAATCCCTTTCTACAGTTATATTTGGAAATGTATTGTTGAATACCTTTTAAGGATTCCCTAGGTTCATGAATTTGGTAGGAGAAAGTATTTGGGATTTTAGCTTCAGTGTATGTCCTAGTCTCTCAGGGATCATTTGATGTTTGTCACTGTCTTGCATTTGAAATGTTTTGCATGTTTTTACTAAATAAAATTATCATGAAATACTATTATATACTTTGATGTTTGGAAGCCACTAGCACACCACACTCCATTCTATAATCAACTATAAATTATTCTACCCTATATTTAACACACCCTTTACATACTATAAGTGTTACTTGCCTTGAAAATGTATAAGATCTTGCATATTTGAAGTGTGTTTTTAGTTTGTGATCTAAATCTTAGCACTATAGTTTTCCATTTAACCCCTATTGTTGAATATTTTATAAAATGAAGATTTCAGTCATCCTTTCATCTATCTTTAGTAGCTTGTGTATGACATAAAGCATTTATGCATTTCGTGTGACAACCCTTCATAAGTAAAGTGTGAAAAATTGGTTATACTTTGTTCATATTTCCCCCTTACATCAAGAATCCCCGTGGAGATTTAAGCATAAAATTCCTCCATGTGAGAAAGCTACCCCATAGGTTCTCTCACCTTGGTTTAGGCAGAGCCAAAAGTAGCAGGGAGTTAACCATACCCTCTGTAGGTGCCTCTCAACCATTTTTTTCTAGTTTGGTCCATTCTTGATGATAAACCCTCCCCTAACTACAACGACTTTCTAGTTGGTTTATCATCATTATTATCCATTTTTTTCAAGTGTGTGAGGCTAGATTAGAGAGGTGAACAACTAGTACCAACAAGCAGTTCAGGATCGGGAAGATTATCATGGGTTTGAGGCCCTATATCAGTGGAGAGGTAGATGTTCGAGGACATTCCACTATGGACTAGGTCTTCAAGAAGGTGGTCAAATAGGAGTATAAGTTGAAGTTTCTTTCATAGGCTAAAGACAAGTTCAAGAAAAAGTTTGGAAATTCTAAGTCAACCTTCGAGAAGAAAAATCATAAATAGAGGAGTGGAGACTCTGGGAAGCAGTTTAAAAGTCTGAATGCCAAATTCAATAATAGTTCAATAAATAAGAAACAAGATAATGGATCCAAATATGAATTCAAAGGAAACTAATAGAATGATAGGAAAGGACCATTAGGAAGATGTTTCATTTTTAGAGAAGACCATTATGCTCAAGATTATCCTCAGGACAAGTCAAAGAGTAAAGGTCCTAATCCTCAGTAAGGCAATTTTTAGTAGTAGATTCATGTAGTAGTCAAAAATTGGCAAGCCAAATATCAAAAATTACATATAGAGCTATCAAGTAATTTATTTGACCATCCAATTTCCATTTTGATAGATACAAGAGCCATAGAGTGTATTATATCTCCTAATATGCTTAGTAAGTTAACTATAATATCTGGTGTAATGGTAAATACATGGTCATTATAGTATGGAATTGATTAAAAATTCATGGTTGATAAGTGTTTAGTGGAAGCAGAGATTAGGTTACCCAAATTCATAACAATTACGGATATGTATGTAGCATATCTAGGATCATATGATATGATCTTAGGAGTCAACTAACTTGCAAAATATAAAGCCAAGGTTGACTACTACCTAAAGAAGGTAGAGTGTCTTGATGATTTTAGAAATTAGATACAAATTCAAGGTGAGAAGAGAGAGTAAAACCTTAGGTATATTTATGCAATACAGCTTAAGAGGGCTCAAGGAAAAGGGTGCCAAGCATTTATCATCAAGATAAATGAAATGGAGGAATCTAAGGAACCATCTCTCAAAGATCACCCATTTTTAAGATATTTGCATGATGTGTTTCAAGATTAACTACCAGGTTTGCCTCCTAAACATGAGTTCAATTTTTATATCAACATCATACCTGGTTGAGAACCACAGTCTAAGGCACCATACAGGATGGCAACCACTAAGTTGGTTGAATTAAGGATCAACTTTAGGAATTATTGGCTAAGGGGTTGATTAGGTCAAGTATATCACCATGGGGTGCACCAATTAACTTTATCAATAAGAAGGATGGTGCCCTTCGACATGGCATTGATTACAAAATGTTGAACAAGGCAACCATCAAAAATAAGTATCCATTACCTTGTATAGATGATATTTTTGATCAAATATGAGGAGCAACAATATTCTCTAAGATTAATCTTTGAGAAGGATACCATCATTTGAGGATTCAAGATGAGGACATTCTAAAGATGACATTTAAAACTCTGTATGGGCAATATGATTTTACAATGTTACCATTCAGACTAATCAATGCTTTAGAAACATTCATGAATCTCATGAATAACATATTCAGAGATTATCTTGATCACTTTGTTCTAGTTTTTATGGACGACATTCTTATCTACTCAAAGAATGGAGAGGAGCACCTTCAACATCTAGAATTAGTGCTATAATGATTATGAAAGCACAAGTTATATGGAAAGTTGTCTAAGTGTGTGTTTATCCAAGAAATATTTTAGTATTTTGAACACATTATCTCTACAAATGGTATCTCAGTAGATCCATGGAAGATTAGAACCATTATGGAATTTTCAGCATCAAAGAATGTACATGAGGTTAGAAGCTTCATGGGGTTAGTGAGATACTATAGGAATTTTATACCTAACTTTTCTAAGATATATAATCTAATTACTTCTTTAAAATAGAAGAACCATAGTTTTGTCTGGTTAATGAAGTGTGATGTAGCTTTGTAAGAGTTAAAAAGAAGGCTTACGTTAACACTAGTGTTGAGAGTTCCTAACCCCAATGGTCAATTTTTAGTGATCACAAATGCGTTAGGGGATGAACTAGGAGTCTTTATACATGATAGTATAGTAGTGGCTTATGAGTCATGGAAGACAAAGCCATATGAGGTCAATTATGCCCCTCATGATTTAGAACTCATAGAAATTGTTAATGTTTTATAAGTGTGGTGGCATTACTTGTTGGGAAAACTTTTTGAGCTCAAGATAGATAACTAGGGACTCAAGTATATTTTCAACCAACCTAATTTAAATTCTCATCAAAAATGTTGGCTTGAGTTCTTATCCGATTATAATTTTAACATAAACTATATCAAAGATAAGGAAAATAGAATACTCAATGCCCTCAGTCATAGAAGGTACACAGCAACTATAACTACTATCAAGAGTACTTTCAAGGATCGAGTGATTGAGTTTTCACTAAGAGACAAATTTTATGATCAATTCATAAAATCATTGTCAAAGAATGCTTAAAAATCCTCGGTACAAAGGATTTAGTTTGGAGAGTGATGGTCTATTACATTACAATGGAAAAATGTATATGTCAGATCAAGAGAATCTACATAAGATAGTGCTAAAAAAATTGCACAATACCCCATATTCAAGACATCCAAGAGTAACCAAACTCATGGTAGAGCTTAGACCATTATATTTCTGGAAAGGAATTAAGAAGGATGTAACAGATTATGTGTGACATTGTCTGGAATGTCAATGAGTAAAAGTTGAGCATATGCATCGAGATAGATTGTTATATCCACATGATATACAAGAATTGAAATGGTAGGTGATCAGTATGGATTTTATTCAAGGTTCATCGATGTCATGAAATGGGCATGATATGATCTTGGTAGTTGTTGACAAACTAACCAAGGTAGCCCACTTTATACCAGATGATTTGATGGATAATGCACCTACCCTTGCGAAGAGGTTCATAAAGGAAGTGTATAGGTTACATGGTTTTCTAGAGAATATCATCTTAGATCATGATCTAAAGATGATTTCAAGGTTTTATAAAACTTTAAATTTAGCTTTGGGTATGCATCTAAATTTTAGTACAACATATCACCCAAAAACTGATAAATAAACTTAGAGAGTTAATTAGGTGTTAGAGGATCTTCTTCATATGTATTGTATGGATCATTAGTACAAGTGAGAAGATTATTTTCTATTGGTTGAGTTTGTAAATAAAAACTCATACTAATTAGCATTTAAGATGGCACCATTTGAGGCACTTTACTGGAGAAGGTGCAAGACCCCTATCAGTTGGGACATGTTAGCAAATAGGGTAGTCTTTGGACTTGAGATGATTTTTGAGATGGAAGACCAAGTTAAAATAATTAGGTAGAGATTTATTGAGGCCAATGATAGATAAAATAAATATGCATATCTGAAGAGGATAAAAAGTCACTTTACAGTAGGCGATAAAGTGTTTTTATGGGTTAAGCCACAAAAGAGATTGATTAAATTTAAGAAGTCAGCAAAATTATCACCAAGATATGTGGGACCCTTTGAGGTGTTAGAAGTGGTCAATCATGTAGTGTATAGGCTTGCATTTCCACCATCCCTAGCTCTTTTAAATAATATCTTCCATGTTTCATATCTTAAAAATTATATAGTTGATCTTACGCATGTGTTGAATTAGAATGCTTTGTAGGTTTTGGATTTCAAGGTGGTCACAGTAGAACCAATCAGGGTAATTGACACGTACAAAATTTGTTTGCATAATAGATATATGTCATAGTGCAAGGTCTAGTGGGACTAATACTCTAAGGATAGTGCAATTTGGGAGGACTATGATGAGTTCTTCAGAAAATTTTCACATTTATTTGCTTGATTAGATATTGTTATACTATGTTATTTTCTTTTGAACAATGTTTTTAATCCAGAAAATATGTTTAAATAAGAGTCATTTTGGATGATGACTGGCTTTAGGGGAGAAGTATATTATATCATGATTCTTTGCTAAGCAAACTATTTGGTTATTTATTGATATTCATAGTTGATGCATTTGATATTGGTTATATGTCTGACTAAGCTTGAGATATATACTATTATGGGATAGTAGGATATTACTTAGATACATGAAGGTACATGTTTGCATTATTGTGAATTATTTGTGGTGTATATATTTATATTATGAACCATGTTGATGTGTTATTTCAGTTAAATTTTATGTTATATGTTTATCATGTTGATATGATCTAACTACATGTATGTTGTGAGGTTGACATAGGAGAACTCATCCCTCAAAACATGTCAGAAAGAAAGCATCATCAAAGAGGGTGACGCAGACGGAAATGTTGGAAGATGACATAGAACTGGCAAGAACCCTGCACACACCACAATAGTTAACACATGTTAGAATGCATTTAAAATGGTTTGTGCATGGTGTGTTTATTTTTACTTACTTTGGAAAGTTGATTTCTATGGTTTGCCAACATAATTTAATAGCTTAATGAATTGGTACATTTTATCATTTAAGCTATTGGAAACATTCTTAAAAAAATTAGATTTACAAATCTAGATTATTAGTAATTTATGAAATTGTCACTGAAATTTTTATAACATTTATGGATGTCAATTAATTTGATAAAATTATAGTTTTTTGACATTTAGTGTTAAAATAAATAAAAATGGAAAATTACCTTGGAAAAGGAAAAAGGAAAAGACAATAAAATAATAAAAATAAATAAAATTACTAAATTAGGAAAATCAAAGGAATCAAATATATTAAAAATAACTAAAACAAAAAAAGAGAAACAAAAATCTAAAAAAACATAAAACAATGGGAAAAAAAGACCACACCTATTTTCATGTAAGGGGAAAATTAAGAAAGAGATATCATAAGTATTTTGGGGAAAAGAGAATTAGAAGGAGCAGATAGAGGGGGCATAGCACAGAAGGAGAAGACATAGAGGGAATCAACAGACAATTGTACTAGGTAGGCATTATTTTTTAATTCTCATAATTATGCTGAATATCTTAATATTTGGGAAAGGAAAAGGTGTTGAATAAATTAAAACTCTGTGTGTTTAACAACCCAGAAAACATAAATAAGTGTATGATAGAGCCAAACCTAGGCATCACCATATTTCAACACATTTAGGCATCACAATATATATATGTCTGTGGTATTTATATATTTAAAATCACCGTATCAAAAAAAAAGGATCTTATGTTAACTATTATTGTACAATAGCGTCATTATATGTTATGGTAGGAAGTGTTTATATATACATATAGTTGTAAACCTAATGTTATTTATGTAAGAAGTAATTGATTTGTTTACACCTAGCTAATTTAGTCTATTTGGGATCACTTATATCATCTCAAGTCCATTTAATAAGCATAAAGGCATCTCCATAGTAAATAAGTTGCTTAAGATTAATGATAGCTTGAGTATTTTGTATATTTAATTTTCAAGCTAATATGAATCACTGAAATTCCCCTTTACATAGATGCATATTTATATAGGGACGTTGGAAATATTTATCAGTCAATAAGAAGTATATATAAGTCACTGTAATATTCTTCAAACAACTGCATATTGTTTGGCATCAATATTATTCTAGTCCAACTTATACTCAATAAATGAAAGTCATATGTTATAAAGGAAACTTAAGAGGATGGCATCATTAAACGAATTACTCCCTACCTATACTTTATTTGATATAGTCATTGCAGTTATTAAATCAATGTCTAATTGAAAATATGATTAGTTATACTTATTTAGTCAATTTATTGATTGTATTGTTGAGAGATTGAGTATATTATTGAATTGTTGTACTTTTCCTTAATCAGTTGCATGCTTTTTGGAATATATATATATATATATATAATAACGTATATATATAATAACATGTATGTGTGTGTGTGTGTGTGTATATATATATATATATAATAACGTATATATGTACATTATTATTATTATTATATATATATAATAACGTGTGTGTATATATACGTTATTCAATATATAAATATATTAAAAATAACTAAAACAAAAAAAGAGAAACAAAAATCTAAAAAAACATAAAACAATGGGAAAAAAAGACCACACCTATTTTCATATAAGGGGAAAATTAAGAAAGAGATATCATAAGTATTTTGGGGAAAAGAGAATTAGGAGCAGATAGAGGGGGCATAGCACAGAAGGAGAAGACATAGAGGGAATCAACAGACAACTATACTAGGTAGGCATTATTTTTTAATTCTCATAATTATGCTGAATATCTTAATATTTGGGAAAGGAAAAGGTGTTGAATAAATTAAAACTCTGTGTGTTTAACAACCCAAAAAACATAAATAAGTGTATGATAGAACCAAACCTAGGCATCACCATATTTCAACACATTTAGGCGTCACAATATATATATGTCTGTAGTATTTATATATTTAAAATCACCGTATCAAAAAAAAGGGATCTTATGTTAACTATTATTGTACAATATCGTCATTATATGTTATGGTAGGAAGTGTTTCTATATACATATAGTTGTAAACCTAATGTTATTTATGTAAGAAGTAATTGATTTGTTTACACCTAGCTAATTTAGTCTATTTGGGATCACTTATATCATCTCAAGTCCATTTAATAAGCATAAAGGCATCTCCATAGTAAATAAGTTGCTTAAGATTAATGATAGCTTGAGTATTTTGTATATTTAATTTCCAAGCTAATATGAATCACTGAAATTCCCCTTTACATAGATGCATATTTATATAGGGACGTTGGAAATATTTATCAGTCAATAAGAAGTATATATAAGTCACTGTAATATTCTTCAAACAACTGCATATTGTTTGGCATCAATATTATTCTAGTCCAACTTATACTCAGTAAATGAAAGTCATATGTTATAGAGGAAACTTAAGAGGATGGCATCATTATACGAATTACTCCCTACCTATATTTTATTTGATATAGTCATTGCAGTTATTAAATCAATGTCTAATTGAAAATACGATTAGTTATACTTATTTAGTCAATTTATTGATTGTATTGTTGAGAGATTGAGTATATTATTGAATTGTTGTACTCTTCCTTAATCAGTTGCATGCTTTTTAGAATATATATATATATATATATATATATATATATATATATATATATATATATAATAATGTATATATACATGTACGTTATTATATATATATATATAATAACATATATATGTACGTTATTTTATATATATATATATATATATAAAATAATGTGTGTGTGTGTGTGTGCGTACATTATTCAATATATAAATATATTAAAAATAACTAAAACAAAAAAAGAGAAATAAAAATCTAAAAAAACATAAAACAATGGGAAAAAAAGACCACACCTATTTTCATATAAGGGGAAAATTAAGAAAGACATATCATAAGTATTTTGGGGAAAAGAGAATTAGAAGGAGCAGACAGAGGGGGCATAGCACAGAAGGAGAAGACATAGAGGGAATCAACAGACAACTATACTAGGTAGGCATTATTTTTTAATTCTCATAATTATGCTGAATATCTTAATATTTGGGAAAGGAAAAGGTGTTGAATAAATAAAAACTCTGTGTGTTTAACAACCCAGAAAACATAAATAAGTGTATGATAGAACCAAACCTAGGCATCACCATATTTCAACACATTTAGGCGTCACAATATATATATGTCTGTAGTATTTATATATTTAAAATCACCGTATCAAAAAAAAAGGATCTTATGTTAACTATTATTGTACAATAGCATCATTATATGTTATGGTAGGAGGTGTTTCTATATACATATAGTTGTAAACCTAATGTTATTTATGTAAGAAGTAATTGATTTGTTTACACCTAGCTAATTTAGTCTATTTGGGATCACTTATATCATCTCAAGTCCATTTAATAAGCATAAAGGCATCTCCATAGTAAATAAGTTGCTTAAGATTAATGATAGCTTGAGTATTTTGTATATTTAATTTTCAAGCTAATATGAATCACTGAAATTCCCCTTTACATAGATGCATATTTATATAGGGACGTTGGAAATATTTATCAGTCAATAATAAGTATATATAAGTCACTGTAATATTCTTCAAACAACTACTTATTGTTTGGCATCAATATTATTCTAGTCCAACTTATACTCAGTAAATGAAAGTCATATGTTATAGAGGAAACTTAAGAGGATGGCATCATTATACGAATTACTCCCTACCTATATTTTATTTGATATAGTCATTGCAGTTATTAAATCAATGTCTAATTGAAAATATGATTAGTTATACTTATTTAGTCAATTTATTGATTGTATTGTTGAGAGATTGAGTATATTATTGAATTGTTGTACTCTTCCTTAATCAGTTGCATGCTTTTTGGAATATAATAACGTACGTATATATATATATATATATATATATATATATTGAATAATGTATATATATATATATATATATACACATACATTATTCAATATATAAATAATAACGTATATATATACGTTATTATATATATATAATAACATATATATATATATACATGTTATTCATAAATATATATATATATATATATATATATGTTATTATATATATATATTGAATAATGTATATATATATACATACATACATTATTCAATATATATATATATATATAATAACGTATATATATACGTTATTATATATATATAATAACATATATATACACGTTATTCATAAATATATATAAATGTTATTATATATATATATATATATTGAATAATGTATATATATATACATACATACATTATTCAATATATATATAATAACGTATATCTATATATATACACATTATTCATAACATGTATAGCATTAGGGATCGTTGTATAATTTCAAACCCTCCAACATGAGCAAATAGTTGATATATGTGTGTATAACAAATTGGACTGTTGAACTTTAAATTAAAAATAGGTTGTAGGAAGAGACCCTATTGAGCATTATAATTAACAATGTTAATTATGCTAATTCAAAAGCAGCATGAATGCTCTAGTTTTACCTTTTCTCAATGGCATCATTATATTTTAAAATAGTGAGAAATATCAGTAAGTTAAATAAAGAATGGGAAATGTCAATATTTTATTTAAAGTGGGAAATATCCTTTTCTCTTTTGAATATATTGTTAAATTCATAACACCTTAGTCTCCATGTGTTATTTCCAAAAGGATTGAGGAGTATTTAAATTAAGGAGCTTTTACGTAAGGTATTTAGTGTAAATACAAAACAAAGAGATTTTTTTGGAAAATTTATAAAATATGGTTATTTACATTATGACCGATTTACATATGAACAAGAATGATAGCCAAATCCGTATATAGTAATAAAAAGAGGATAGTTCTTGGTTATGTGGGCCTAAAACCATTAACTTTAAACCTAGTATTCATAGACTTTATAGAAGCTTCAAAATTGATTAAGGATGATTATGAGATTTTAAAACATGGTCAATCTACACAAAATCATAATGGTTGAATAACCTCATGGAAATCTCTTTAGATAATATTGATAGTTGTAGGTGTTAATATGACTAATAGCATATTTATGAGCATAAGGGTGTATTTTTATGGTTATAATTCCATGGGTAGAGCATTAAATTATATTAAATAATCACATATAACTAACTTAATGACTTCATGCATTCAAACCTCTAAATGTATAACAAATGCTAGTTGGATTACTCTATGTGTCCTGAAAATGAAGTTTTGGTTGTTTTAGCTATTGCATATGAGTATATGTTTTCATGGATTTATGACTAGTTTATTAGCTTGGTTTTGATACTTAGTAGTTATGTTTAAAAACACTAGACTATGGTAATATGGGTTATCATAGGGTGTAGTATAGTTGGAAACAAATTGTGTTATTTGAATCTATAGTTAATTGTGTATTTACCCAGGTGGTATCTATTATAGTCATTATTTCTAGTATGGGATAGAAAATAATGTAAGATTCATTCATACATTTGACGGAATAAATATATGCTTTGTTTACTCCTATATTTAACATGTTATATGATGTGTTTGCTAGTAAGATGTAATTTATATGAATCTTTTAATAAAATTGTATTTGATCAATCCGCATTGTTGATACTGAGTAAAGAGTGAGATAAAATTCACTATCTTACTAGCATCATAATGTCAGATGAAGGCAATCTGATCAAATGGTATGTATGAATTTTATTGATCTATAGATCACTTTTATATTACTAGTCTTAAAACTTTGGCCAAAGTATGTTTAGTGAGACATTATCATTTCATGAGTATGTTTTACATGTTTATGTGATATCTTGTAATAGATCAGGTTTTCTATGATATAATACATGTTTAGTTTTAGAAATCATATAGCACACAGGTACTTTCTTGTCTCTCTAAATACCTGTACCATCACTATCTACTCATCTATGAAGGTAGGTTCATTTCTTGATGGGATTAGTACGGGGGATCATTGGTCCATAGTTGGTGTAGAAAAGTGATTAGATGATGTTCTCCCTCCCTACAATAGCACTACTTATCGATATGACACTTGATATTGTCACAGATACTTGAGTTTGGGAATTATGGTCTGGGAGAGCCATGTATTTTATATGTACATTGTATTTTATTGCACTTATTATTGAATATTGTCATGAAGAGTTGTAATTAATTATTATTGTACATTGGCAGTGGTGGTTGTAGACTTGTATTAGCTATGGTTGAGTTAATATAATTACTTTCTATATTTGCATTATGAAGTGCTCTCATGATATTAGAGATTCGTGATATATGATGTAATATGCTTTGTTTTCTATTATCATGCTTTGAGTACTTCATATGATCTCTGTTACATTCTCATGGTGTAATCTATTTTTTGAATATATTTTAAATTAAAAAAATCATGTATTTCTAAGTATATCTCAGTGGAGATGTTACAACTTATAACATTACAACTTAGTTACCTCTTTCATTATGACCTTGATAATGTTAGAGGTTAACTGACAAAATTCTTGCTTCAAATATCATGCCTAAACAATCAATTCCTTATGCTTATTTGACTAATATAGTAATTGATGTTTTCCACATTGTTCTTCATACACCTTATTATGATGATGGTTATTCTCTAGATGATTCACTCTTAGTTAGTTATGCCCAAGCTAAGGATGCAAAAATCCTTCACTATAGATCTTCATTACAATATTCTTATGAGTCTAATTTACATTTACATATTATTCATTTAGTATATGATGTTCCTTCTCCTTCTATTGCACCTGACATTATTTATTCTTCCATTAATTTTCATAGGTCTAAGATGGAGTAGGAACTAGCTTCTTCCCATTCTACTCTAGTCACTTATGAGCCCCTTCAAAGTATGTTCCTTGATCATGACATGACAAGACCACACCGGTTTGCTAGATTTTCTATTCATTTGAATATCTTTCCTTCTGAGATATGGGCCACATTAATCCAACCCACATCGAGGCTATCTCTTATAGTTGCAGAGCCTACTAAAGAACCTAATTTCATATTCTTAGATAATGATGATCTACTTGATGAGGTTTTACCCATGTCTAATAATGACTCTCCACCTAGACAATGGGAATCTGAGCCATATTGTGAGTTTAAAAAAATGACTAGTCATTGGGCCAAGGATTATCGAGCATACCAAAGATTCCTAGCATAACAATAATCATAGAGCTTTATTCCTACCATAAATAGTAGACCTCCATAGTTAGCTACTCCTAGGCACACTTTTTATTTTCATGGCATGACTATGCATACTTTAACACATTATCAACATATTCGATAATACATTTATGCACTTTATCCTAAAACAACACAACCTTATAGTAGCAAGAACTTGTCACCTCCTAAGATATCTCCAAAGTATATACCCAAGTATAAGGAAGTTTATTGCCTTTGGCATCAATGAACTACACAACATACAAACATATGTAGAGCACTCCAACAACATCTCCATGATTTTTTGTAGCTTACACCTTTACCTTATTAACAACATTATCATAATCATTCTTAGATGAAGGCTCGAACCTCTTCTAGAGCTGTAACTTATCAAAGATTAGAGGATACTTACCATATACTAGTGTAGTTTCCTCACATTGATTATCCCTTGTAGAAGTTACCATGTTATTCTCATTATTCACTTCGTACTCCTACTTTATATATAGAGACCCTACATCAAGAATTCCTCACACAACTCTCTATGAAGATAAATGAGACTACGATCAAAGCTAGATTTCAGTTACATCTAGACTTATCAGATGTTATTGATGATGCAGTCAAGATATATGTCAATATTTGTGAGCACATTATGCCATATCATATTATTATTCACATTATCATATGATTGGATATGATATTGACATTTCATTATAATAATTTTTTATGCCTTTTTTGTATTTTTTTAATATTATGGTTCTCTTTCATGTTAAATATTTGCATTTACTCTACGTGTATGCTAGTTTACACCATTGTTTCCTTAGTACTTTCAGCCTTTATTTTACTATTAAAGCTTAGGTCACACCTTTGAGTCTTATTTAGTATGATTTGATTTCTATTTATTTGTGATAACCATTTATATTCCACCTTTTTGGGATGATCACTACTTTAATTAGTACTTGTGCTAGATCTTTTATAAGATAGTGCAGCTTCCTAGTGACTTGTATATCATAGTATAGTCCACATCACTTTCATTAAATGGCCTTACACTATTGTGATCATATAAAAAGTATATCCATCAATATAAATTTAATTAAATGGATAGATCTTTTATGATCCCCATCTTCCTCATTTATCCCTTCATTAGAGGAACACATAGGTGAAACTTGAAATTCCACACTTACTTGTGGGCAAGTCTAGGAGTCTTTATACACCATGGTATTTAGGTCCTTCTCTCTAGTATTTAAGTGCAATATCTCTAAATTCATCACTTATTTAACTCAATATTAATTTTCTAAATCCATATGGAGGAGGAATAAAAAATCCATATCATAAAATAAACAAAAGGCAATGATCAAAAGGCAAAAACAATCTTAAAAGTTAGATCACACCAAAAAACATGATCTTTTGACACATCTCCTATTCTAGTTGAATCTTGGTAAAGCCAAGGTCTATTAGAGTGCAGTAGGCCAGTAGAGTGGAATAGTAGATCTTTTTGCATCATATAGTACCACTTAATTTCACACATAAGTACACAATCTTTATAATAGACTTACAACTCTATAAGGGGTCTTAAGGAATGGGGAACACATTATGGGAAGGTAGGACCATTTTAATTTTTCATGCATATATCCATCATGGAATGATATATGTACTTCACTTGTTTTTCCAAACTTTGTGATTACTATTTCACCAAAATTTTGCTTTATTTCCCAAGAAGAAATAATAAAACTTGAAAGAAGGGTAAGATTAATATAACCTAGATTTGGTTTGTACTCTATGATCCAGATGGTTGTAGATACTCCTCTTTATCTTGGGGGGAATGACCTATAGATAAGAAATTACTCAAAGAAATGGTTGATTAGTTGGGTAGGTGGGTGGATTGCCTAGCAAGTTAGATCCAAGAAGTACATGACTTTCTTGGAGGTTATCAATCCACCTTTTAAGACAAGTTAATACCAATAAAAGAGGTTGCATAACATAAATGGAAGTACTTCGATAAAATAAATAAATAATTTTCAAAATAAATTCTTATTTTGACAAAATAACATTAAAAGAAATGTTGAAGTGTCAAAAGTAGGTTCAGGTGTGGTCAGGGTATTATTTTGGTCTGTGTAGTGACAAATGTCAAGAAAATAGGGTTTTGGTTGAGGTTGAGAGGTGGTATGAGCTTGTTGTTTTTGGTATAAGTGATCTACCCAGTGACCATCGAAGGTTAGATGTGACCATCAATGGGTAGGGTGATCATCAGTAGTCAGGGTGACCATCAATAGTTATTGTGGGTTTGGATAGGTTATTGGTTTCAGTTAAAATAGGTTATGGGTTAGTTACATAAAGGTTCTATAGGTTGTTTGAGGTTTGTCAATGGTCATGAGGGAAAGAGAGAGCCTCAGAGGTATCAAGGGTAAAGGTTTGGTGCTCAGGTGGTTGAGAATGGTTCAAGGGTATTCTAGTGGAAGAGGTAACATATGGAGTAGCAAAATTATTAAAACTAAATAACTGAAACTTAAAATAAGAAGAATATTCTTAGCTTATGATTGATAGTTGATGGTTTGAATAACTCTCAAAGTTAAGATGCTAGAATATATAAGAATACCTACATAAGAAGCTCGGATCTCTTACCCAAGAAGTTCTGATGATGATTGTTGATCTGACTCATTTTCACCTTCTCCTCTCTTTTTATAATAAGGAAGGATAGGTGCAAAAATACATTAACAAGAAGTCCAAATTATTATCTAATTTTAATTTTGACATGCATGGGATCACACACAAATTAGATAATCTAATTATGAAAAAGCAAGGTGGAGTTGAAGTTGGTGTTAGTGGTTTAGATGATGGAACCTAATTGTCAACAATTAGGGTGACCATCGGTAGTCAAGGGTCAAGGATTAGTTGGGTTAAAAAGGTTATTTAGTCAGTTTATCTCATCAGCTAACTTGACTAAATTTTACAGTCAAAACATTATGGGATAGTCCCAAACGGGTCCAAGGGGTTAGTTCAACATCTAAAACCATTGTGTGCAGTTTTATAGTGTCTACATTTTACCCTTTTTTGTTATGTAATTTGTATCACCAAGATACAAAATAAAAATGGATTATGAGTCAGAGATTAGGTTGCCCCAAGTATGGGAGGAGGTGTTACCCCTCAAACCAGGAAGTGATGAGATGAAATAGAATCAGGTATGGGTTTGATGAGTGGTGAAGGTGATGATAAAAAGTGAGTGATAGGTTGGGTACTAAAGCATGAACACACATATAAAGTGTGATACAAGGGTGATATCCAAGATCACATATTGACTAGGTTGCCATAGTTGGTAAAATTTAAGGTCAATGTTAAAAGGACAAGTGATAAATGGACCATGTGATTGCATTGAGGTGTGGTGGTTGGGAACACTCATAAACACAAGTATCCTAGGCAAGGTATATGTTTTTATGGGTATCCAAGGCAAGAAGTGCTCTTGGGAAACACAAAAATTGGTATGGTGTAGTCATGGGTATCTAAGGTAAGATGTGCTCCCAAGAAGACATAAGTCGGTCAGGTGTGCACAAGGTAGCACAAGTTTTAAAAAGTTCAACATGGTAATTATTATCAGTGTGATCAAAAGGACCAATGAAAGGTCATCATAAAACATGCGCTAGTAGGGCTCAAAAGACCCATGATGAGGTAATGTAGTTGGTTATGGTTGTTGGTGGAGAAGGGTAATCTTTGATGGTTGAAGAGTTAGGGTGAGGTGGTAAAACAAGGTTGGTACTAGGAGGACAAGTGATAGGATAACCAGTCCATAGTGTTAGGTATACCTGATATGGGTTAATCATATAAACTCAAGTCTTCTAGGTAAGCTCGATGTATTTTTAAGTATCCAAGGTAAGATGAGATCCTGAGAAGACAAAAATGGTTGTAGATGTCAGGATTGCAAAGGGTGATGCTTTGAATCACCTAAATGATTGGTGTGCAAAATTATTGTAAGTTCATCAAAAAAGGCAAGGTAAATGATGGGATCAAAATTACCAAGGCAAATTTGGGTCAAAAAAACTATGAAAGGTGGGTGAAGATGAACAAGTTGAGGTTAATTAGTTTGGTTGGGTGGTGGATAATAAGGTGCTCTCTAATGGGTGCATGATTGGTTGGTTGGTTGGTTGGTTTTTTGGAGAAAGTGCTCTCTAGTGGGTACATGGTTGGTAGGTTGGTTAAGATGATATTTGGTTTGGGTTTTAATGACTCTGAGAGGGGAAGACATATGCCTTCACAAGTGGTCACAAAAGTAAAAGGAGGTTGAAATGATCAGATTAGCAAAGACCAAAATGGAAAGATGGGTTGGCTTAAGAACATAAGCCCCTTTTATGCATTGTATTGGTGTTAGTTTGTTGGTTAAAAGAAGTAGCTTGATCACGTAGTGCTAAGTAAGCTCAAAATCCCTCAATTTTTAGAGTGTAAAAGGAGAGATGGATGAAGTAGGTGAATGGATGGTAGTGTAATCTTCTAATGGGGATGGCTTGACCCTTTTGTAGGTAACATAGGAACTATTATAGATGAGTCCATGTTCTACATTTGGTGTAGACTGATCGATGTAGGAAGTCTATGAATGTTGTGTGAAAGCTGTTGGAAGCTTTATTTGGGATTGCTTTGCTTTTTTAATTTTGACTTGAGGTATATTGATTGCTTTAAGTTGATGGTTTTAGGAAGTTGATCGATGTGGGAAGCTCCCAATTGATTGCTTGCTTAACAAATGTTTGGTTTAGCCATATTTCAAGGGAGTGGTCTAAGCTTTGGATTTATTTATGTTCGATAGTTGTCCTTCGAGGGAGGAATCTACCTTTTTAAGCAATGTTTGGTAATTTTGGGCAGCTATCTTTTAGAGGAGCAGTCTGCATGTTAAAGATTTGACCCAAGTGATATTTGGTATCCTAAAGTAATTTTATGTTGGTTTAGACATGGAAAAGTCTATATAGTCTTTAAGACTTTCCTTGATGAAGGTAAAACCATAACACAAGAAGGTTGACGATGGGTAAAAGAAGCTTAAGTGATAACGACCATAGGAATCTGTCCTATAAAGGACAAAAAGTACCATGAAAATCATTCCATATGTAGAGCCATGGTACCCATGCTTAGGATTAGGCTAAGGTTGTGATGGATAATCACATGATCTTATTTTAATCGATTGTCTTTAAAATAAGGACATGAAGGTGATTAAAAATAAGGGATGAGCTTAAGTTAGACACAAGATGACTAAGAACTTGGTTTAATAAAAGAACATGGCACAAATGCAAAGCATTGAAGGGCTTAGGTTCTGATATGCCCTATATCCATACTCACATATAAATGGTTTGAGCCAATCAAGAGTGAAGATGTCCCTCAGTTACATTCCAACACTAGATTAAGCATGAAAAAGAGAATGTTGGATTGAGAATAGTCAAAGGTAAGGTTAGTTAAGTGATAGTTATTAGGCATTAGTTAGATTGCAATGTTGATTAGTTTTTGGTTTGGTTAGGTAGGTTTAGGTTGTTAGGTTAATTGGGTATTTAGGTGAAAATTCAAGGTTATAAGGCTTAAAGACCAAAAGAGGCCTAAGCAAAATGGTTGAAGTTGAAGGTTTGCTTAGGTTTGAGATAGAAGGTTAGGTTAAGGTCAAGGTTAGGTGTAGGTTGAGGTGAGAAAATACCAAGGGTTGGTTTGGTCATTTGCTTAAGGTAAAGTTTTGAGTTGATAAATGGATAAAAGCATCAAAGAGGGAGAATTCCCCCAGTTTGCTCCTTCCATGGATGATTGAAAAAATAAGAGGCAAGGTTAGTTAGGTGATTATAGTTAGGCTTTGAGTTGGATTTTAGGCTTAATGGTGGTTGGTTATGGTTTAGGTTGGTTTGGGTTATTGATGAAATGTTGGCCAAGGTCAAGGTTTGTTTAATTTTAAGGTTGGTTTGGTGTTAGGCTAGGTATGGGTTGGGGCATAAGTGACAAGGGTTGGTTTGGTCATTGCTTAAAGTTGGTACGCAAGAGGTTAAGGTTTTGTTTGGTTATTGGTTAAAGTTGGTAGGTAAGATGTTAAGGTTTGGTTTGGTTATTGGTTAAAGTGTGGGTTATTTCTTAGTCAAAGATTTTGGAGGGAAAATTCCCTGAGATGCTCTTTCCATGAATGTTGAGGCAAGAAAAAGATTCCCAAGTAAAGATGTTGGTTAGTAAAGAGGGTTTAGGGAGGATGAATATGACTTAATTTTCCTCCCAAGGGTTGTTAGTTATTAGTCTTTAGTTTTTAATTTTGAAATCAAGTTGTAGGTGGTGGTTCAAGTGGAATCTCCCTTATGGTGCTATGGTAAGGGAAACATTATTGGGTCAGAGTTGAGTAGGGTTGGGGTCTAGAAATGATGTTGGGAACATCATATTGAAATGAAGACTCATTGGGTAAGAATGTTTGGTTGTCCCAATGAGGGATCTGAGGTGAGGTGTGGGTGGCTTGGATAAAAGGGTAGCAAAGATTTAAGAAATTTCAAATGAAGGGTTGATGTTGGTTTGGGTTGATAGATAATTTGGTTGTGCTTGAATAAAAATATGGGTTGATTTTGGTTAATTGATTTTGTCTAGAGGTTGGTTTGATTGGTTGAGGGAGGTTGAATGGGTGATTGATCCAATTTGTTGGTTGGGCTCGCTTGCTTGTTTAGTTTGTTTGGTAAGGTAAGGTGACAAAGATTTGACCCTGTTCAAAAGGAAATGGAATCAAAGACAATGTCATTAAATAGATGAAAATGAGTATATTATAGAGGAATTGAATGGGTTTGGTTTTACTTGAGGTTGGGGTTGGGTTGATTTAAGGTGAGGTTGGATTAGTTATAGTTGAGGTGTTTTAGATTGGCTCTACAAAAAAGGGAGGTGAAAGAGGTAGGTTGGGTTGGTTTGATGTTTGCTCCATTAAAATAGGAAGTGGAAAGGGTAAGGTAGATTTGATTGGGTCCACCAAAAGGGTAGATGGAATAGGTATGGTTGTTGGGTGTAATTCCACCTTTTGAGAGAGTGGAAGAGGTAGGTTGATCCACTAAAAGAGGAAGTTAAAGAGGTGGGTTGATTTCCTTAATTTTGTTTTTAAAGGAAAGTTGAGAAGGTTCTACTTGGTCAATAAGTGGATTGGTTGAAGTTTTGGTTATGGTTTCTTTAGTTATGGGTTCACTAAGGACCAAATATAATGAAGGTGTCTCATTATTTGAGGGCTTTGTTCATGGATTTGTACAACAATGGGTATAGAAAGAGGTTCAATGATGGATTCCCTGATGATACTCAAGGCTAGGTTGAGGGGAACATAGAGAATATCCTTTGAAACCTCTATTTGATCAATAAGGTTTTAAATAAGCATCTTAAAAGACCCACATCTATCTACCACATGTTCGTTTGTGTGATGATAAGCACAAAACTCATTCTGTATAAACCAAATGGGCTTTGGAAGAGAATGATTGATGGTTTTGGTTGGAGGTAATCTAATGATAGAAGCCTCCAAGAGCTTGTCAAGGATTGAGGCATATGATTCCCCCAGTGGGATATATTTCCTAGGAAGAGGGTGGACCAATGGCTTTTGAGGTTGTGAGCTAAGTGGTTGGTTTGATGAAGTTGGTTGGTTCGACACAGTTGATGAATTTGACAGGTTGGGTAGGTTTGTGTTTTATTATTTTTGGGAAACTAGGATCTAGTTCCTAAATAAAAAAGGGTTTGGGGTAAAGAGGGAAAATGTAATTAAATACAGTAAAATATAGATTTATATCAATTTAATCAAATCAATTTCATAAGGAAAGAAGTAAACCTATCTAGAAAAATAGGTTGAAACAAATGATTCAGGGGATAAAAACTATTAAGCAGGACTGGGAAGATGTCAGGAACTTGGAATTGGATTTCATTTATTAAAAGGATAGGCGTGTCAAAATAGGACACCCTAGGGTTTGATGTTGTTATCCTTTTCTACCACTATTGTCTAAATTGCTTGCAAAGACTTGATTTTTTTGGGTTTTATATGCTGTCTCCATGTGACCCTACCTGTGAAATTTTGGATGTTGAATGTTGATAGAGTTCATTGTAAATCCATTTCAATCTTCAAACCTTAGGCCTACCTACACACATGAAACAACAAATACATCAAAATCAAAATGGGGTAAAATTGGGTTAGGGTAAGTATGATCGCATGATCTATAACCCCTATTGTCTTGATCATTGCCTACATTAACCCTCAATGTTAGGGTCTTAGATCAAATGTAGTTCTCCCTTAGGGAACGTGCATAATCAATGCACATGGTAGATGCAAGAACGAACTTTTACCTAGGCCCTTCCTTGATCAATCATGCAAGTCTATGTGTGATGTAGAATGTTGAGCTATACTATTGACTAATTTTTAATTATGTATTGTGCTAAAGTAGTAAGTGATAGATATAAAATACCTTGTGAAATAATTTATATAAGAGACTCTTTATTTTGAATTTGGGAACTTTATTCACATTTTCCTAACATTATAAAGATAAACAAAACTTAAGGATGAATCTAAGAAGGGAGTGGGACTCATTAAGAGAGGAAACCTAACCTTTGGAACTCAAAATGCCATTAGATAGGAGTGCTAGAAATGGACACCCTAGGGTCCAACGCTATAGTCAAATTCTGGTCATCTTGTCTTACAGGTTTAAGACTTGAGGGGATAGGATTGGCCTAGGAAATTTGACCTAGTTGAGGTAGAATAACCATTTGAAAATCTTGGGATAACTGGGAATAAGAAAAAAGGTGACTCAAGCATGAAATAAGACCAACATGAGTAAAAAAAAAGACATGGCTAATGTAAACAAGGCTCATATTCTCCAGTCAGAGTCTCTTATGAAAGGACTATGAAAAGACATGATATGTGTGGTTATTTAACCAATTTAGGGTATATACATTTTCCCCCTTTCATTCTAGTGATGCAATGAAATGAAGTATTGGAGTAAAAGAAAAAAAAAAATGTGTACCTGAACCTACCTGCATTGAGATGAATGTGTTGCAAAAGGATCCAACTCACTTCCTAGCCAAAAAAGTGGATGGAGAGCCAAATAGTACCTAGAGAAAGAAGGAATCTCTGAAATGGATGCCCCCTATATTGAACCTAAAAGTGGAATCCATGTAACATGGAGAAGGAGGGCAATGTTTTCCCCCTGTGTTGAATCTAACTGAAGATGAGGAATGCTTGAAGGCCCAAACCAATGTCTGTCCTCTATCCCACATAAACTCATGTAATCTATAATGTGTGTATAGAAATATGTATATTATGAAGAGCAAAATATATCATGCCCCCACTCTGAATATCTAAACTAGAACTAAGAAATGCTCATAGGCCCAAAACCAAAGTCTATCCTTTGTCCTACACAAACTCATGTAGTCTGGGTCTGGCTAATGCAATGGACCAACTACTACAAATGGCCATGTGGTCCAACCTGGTAACAACCTAGGTACCTATTGGGTGTAATCTAAAAATCTAGTCAATGTGCAAGAAGAGAATGGCATGTCTTGCCATTTCATATGTATAATCTGGGATGATGAAGAACATGAACATTTGTGCCATGACCCCAAATCTGGAATATGAGTGATGCATCTATACTATATGGAAATCTATATAACCACATGTGATATGACCTATCATGCCATGCCCCATGTGGAAAATTAGAGATCAAAACACTGTGCTCTACATTATGCCTATGATATGTTATCTAGTCATGTAACTATGTCATGTTATATAAAGTTGTATGTGTGAGATGTGTAGTATTTACATGCTCCCAAATCTGGTATTTGAGTCTATATTTGTATCAAAATCACTATAAATCCTTATAATCTAAACCATCATATCTAAATAGTCTATGTTCCTATAAGCTGAAATCACTATGGATCTATATAATCTAAACCATTGTATCTGAGTAGTCTGTGTATCTGTAAACTAAAGGTATATCCCTCTAAATTTCTTGAGTAATGTTGAGTGACCCATGTAATTTGAATCATTGTATATCTCAACTAACCTAAGCTAAATTTGGTAATCTAACTACTAGAAGTGTAAGAACCATGGTGTATCCACCTATGAGAGTGGATGGGCATATTGGGTAAGTGTATAAATAGGAATAGTAGGAATGATGCCCCCCTTTTGGGGAGAAGGACAAAAAATTTAATAGAGGAGGTCAAGCCAAAAGTGATGACTACTGGTGTAATAATATAAACAAGGTTGGTATATTTTGAATTAATTAAGAAGTTATTTGATTGATTAGATTGAGTTGTTGAAAGTGGAACAACTTTTGATTGGTGAGGACCATAGTGTGTGTCAGAGTATAAAAGGAATATAGAGATGCTTATGTCATAGTAGGTAGATGAGGTAGTAATAAATTGAAGTTTGAGTGATGTCAAAGGTATCATTATCATGATTCCATGGAAGAAAATGGTTTGAAAAATAGAGTTACGATGTTAAATTTATGGGAAAAATGGTATTTTGCTTTGATTGAGAAATGTGGGTGATATAGGAAATTAGATTGATTCTCAATTCATTTGTGTGTTGACAAGTTTTGAGATTTGGAACTTTGGAGTGAGAGATATGCCAAGGAGATAAGTACCTATCATAACCGAGTTCAAGTAATTGGTAGCCCAGGTTGAGGCTGGTGGTGATGTTTACCTGGTAAGCAGCTGAAACACTTGATTTTTGTCTATTTTGAAGCCTATTTTTGGTGTTTTTGAGTTTTTTAAAGTGTCCTAGGAAAAAAAATTCTAGTTCTGGCACTCATGTTCAAGAGTCAATGCTCCTATCCAAGGTTTAATGTTGTCCAGGTTTCAGCACACCTGTCTAGCACTATTATCCTTTCTATAATGTTGTTGTCTACTGGGCCTAATTTTTTGAGATTCTAATTTGTTACTCATTATAATGTTGCTTGGATATTAACTTGGTATGTTTGATTGATATATATGTTGTTTCTTGTATTTTTAGGGTGAGGTGCAAATGAGAGAGTTCTGTAGGGGTCAGGTGATGGAGACATTGAGGTTGTTACCATTATCCACTGATGAGAGAGTTATAATGGATAAGGTAGGGTTGGGTCATGTGTGTGACCTAAGCATGGTGCAGTGGGATAGATATCTAATTACCACCTTATGTGAGAGGTGAAACATATATACATGTACCTTATGGCTTCCTATAGGGGAGATTATTGTGACTCTAGAGGATGTGTATCACATTTTGCATTTACCAGTTAGTAGATGACATATGACATTACAGGATGATATAGGTGTTGATGTTATTGATCATGTGTCCTTGTCTTTTACTGATGTGCCCTCAGGTATACATCAGAGAAGGAGTGATAGCGATGTATTATTGTTAGTTATTATGTAGTCTAATTTTTTGCACTTGTGAAAGTGGTTGATTGTGTTGTTGGCATCATTTATTCTTGTGGATGGGAGTGGAATGTCAATTGCATATAGGATGCATAGGATTGTGTGTAGTGTGGAGGTATATGGCACTATGTTCTCATGGGTTAGGACTATACTTTCCCACCTATATAAGGATCTTTATAGGTTTACACAAGAGGCATTTATTGGTGGCATGAGTGTAGCTACCTTATTGCATTATTAGGCTTATGAGCACATAGTAGTTGTACGACTGATTGGATTACTGAGGGTCAAGTGGGCACCTATGTATCCATTTAGGGAATAATAGATGAGTATATTATCTATCTGGTCTCCTAAGATGGATCATTATAGATGAACTTTATATAGATTGGTGGCTCTTGATATCATATGAAGGCCCTATAGAGGATTTCATGGGTGGGTTGAGGATATAGTGTAATTATGATATATGAGGGTCAGTTGTTAGATACATGACCACTGGGTTGGAGTGTATGAGTGCTTTTAGTATGAGCATGTGACTAGACATTTTAGGGTACCACAAGATGTGCCCCTAGTAACATGGGTATGGGTAAAGAGTGCATGAGCACCAATGAGGGTAGGAGCTCGTGTGAGGCCTACTAAGGCTAAGCTAGCACCATTACCTTTAGATGATGTTGGATGTACATATGCATATATTATATGGTGCGTTAGGCATCAATGGGATCTATTGTATCTTGGTGATAAAGGGGATGCTCTAGAGTATGAGGATCCTAAGCCAGTCTAGATAATGGGAGGTAGACAATGATTGTATTTGAATTATGTATGAATTTGTGCTTTAGTTTGATTTGAAAGTGTATATCTAAAATAATGGTGTAATCTATGTCCAAGTGGAGTGGGAGGTGCTTAAGATGAAGCAAAAGTTGGGGTAGGAAGTAGAGATGATGAGTATTAGGAGACCATCATTGAGATAACACTCTAAGAGCTCACACGACATGTACATCATGATGCAGTGGAGGTGGGTTTGATAGAGTGAGTAATAGTTACAATCAATGTTCATGCTCATTTGTTTGATAGGGATTCTATAGTGATAGCTACATATGTTAGGTTAGAAAGAGAGAGAGATGAACTAAGGGTTGAGTTGGATAGGCATAGGATGCCCCCACCTGATTTTAGATCGATGAGTATGAGGATTATATATGAGTACATGTATCTTCAGAGGTGATAGACAGACTTGCATGAGGAGCATGGTCAGCTATTGGAATGAGAGAGTCATTGCAAGAGGCATTCAACAGCATGAGGAGGTGTGGGGTCATCGAGTGCTAGGTTGGATTATGGGACTAGTACTTGAGGAGAGAGTGAGACTAAGAGTGAGGTTTTGATGCCCATTCATCATTGATTGTACCTTGATATGATGTATATGTTTTAAACTCATTACATATATATATATATATATATATATATATGGATTTTTTTTTATTTTGAATCATATGTATTGTGTTATGGATTTTGGAATATACTGGGATATTTATTGTAAATGGTTGATTTGACATTGATGTTGAGTTTGCATATGTTTTGATAGAATAGCATTTTGGGATGTGATTTTGATTGTTCATGATATGTTCAAGTGTGACGTTAGGTTTGATTTTGAATCAGATGCAAGTAAAAAAATTATTTATTTTTTAATTTGTAAATTGATTTGGTAAAGTAAATTGGTTTAATATTGGTAAAATAGGATATTGGTAAGGTTAGGATTTGGATTATTTGGTTTGGCTAGGGATGGCTATTTGGAACTAAGAACATTAGTTGTTAGTATAAGGGATGTAAGAGATCACATTATGTATATCACTTCCTCAAGAGTGGCTCAAGAATATAAAGACTATCCAGACCTTTGGCTCCATCATTGCACACTAAGTGAAGTTATGTAATCATACATGTGTTAATCAATGTTTGGACTGTGTGTCCAATCCCTCTGAGTAGGTGGCTCAAGAATATAAAAGTTGGCCCTTTAACTCCATCATTTCCCTATGAAGTGAAGCTATGAACTAATATCAGTATGAATGTGTGTTGTATCACTATCTGAACCTTGATGACCAACTGGACAAGTGCCCATACTACTCATGTTGTGTAGGAATATGCATTGTATCTGATATTGTCTATTGTGCACCAACTATAGTTGTGCATGGAGACTCTACCAAATGTAACCTTATTAGATGTGCAATTGAAAATATGTGATGTGAAGAAGGCTCATCTATCTACAATCGTAGTGGATTTTTACATGAAATAACACCCTGTGTCTTTTCTTGTGATGTGTATGACTAAGCAATAGATCAAGATAGAACTGTGACCTATGATGGGGGCTCATCTAATCTCAATCATAGCAAGTTTTTATGTGAAATTGGTCCTTAAAAACTTGGTCATAATGAATATCTATCTGAAGCAGTACTTCGTAATGTGGATTCATCTAATCTTAACCATAGCAGGTTATTATGTGAGATAGGACCTTAAAAACTTGGTTGTAGTGAATATCTATCTAGAGTGATACTCTATTGTAGTGCCTATGACTATGTTAGGTACGTATATGGAACTGTACTATATACTCTTCAAACTACTCTATTATATGTAGATTTTTCCTATTATACTGGTCTCTAAACCCTTTGAGTAGGTGGGATAGGAGGTCTCCTATGAGGCTCTATCCTAGAAACTACATTACTCTCATGATGAGTAATCGATGATTCTAGTGAAGGAATGTCCTAGGATAACTTAGTCATGGAGGAATAAGGTCTAGGAATCCATGATGGAGTAGAACTCAATTCCCCCTGTGTGAATACTATGATGTCATTATCAACACATCTATGAATGTAATCCCTAAGTCCATAATAATCATTATCTCTATGTCCATGGATACAATGATAGCTAAAAAAGGGTTGATGGGGATGTTTCTATAAGAGATGTGGATCTCATCAATGAGTAGAAGGCAATGTGATTAACCTCCTATCTAGTAGTGTTTATAATATGACATATGGGCTACCCTGCTTTGAATCAAACTATAGTGGTGCCTTGTTGTTGTTCTCTATAGTGAATACTGTAGGTTATGCTTTGGAGGCTAGCTCTCTATTCTTAATTGGTTGTTTTTTTGGTTTTGAACTCCTATCTTATTTAGGACATGATGGATGTTGAGTGTTAGGAATTGTAGATGGAGGTAATTCTATGAAATACAGAGTAATATGATCAATTGAATCTGATGCAATCAATCCTGATTTCTTCTCTAGGGATAAAACTATATAACATAAGTGCCTGAAAGAGGACTATGTCTCATTTCATATATGCTCTAGGAATGGTTGACAAATCCCCTTAATAAATATATGTTAAATTTTTTATTTGCTAGTTTATATATCAATCTTAATATGTGAGTCTTGAATCATAAGATATAATCACTAACTAGTTATGAAGTATTTAGATGAAATGTGGCAAGTTTCTCATATGTAACACGGGGGACCATCTTTGCCATGTAATATCTAAGAAATGCCTCTTCTAGGTCATCATATATGTGCAAGGAACCAACATGGAGTAGATGAAAGAATGAATTATGTGAATTACCCACTAGTGTCTGCTAGAATAACTTGAGTAGAATCAAAAGACTCACATGAGATGGCAAAGCCTTCTGAAAGGCTTCAGCGTGTACAAATGGATCTCCAGTTCCATCAAATTGAGGCAATGATGATATATGGAAATTTATGAAACTTTTAAAAATGTCTTTGGAAGAAGGTTACCATGTAAATCATTGGCATCCATCTAAGACTTATAAGCCTTGTTTTCCAAGGTAAGGAGATGTACTTGTTGTAATTCACCAACTACATGCATCAAAGAAATAATCTCCTAGGATGGTATATTAGCATCTTGAAGTGGTTCATTTAATCATTGAATTTGATAATTTATTTTATCCATGAGAATTCTACATTTAGCAATTGGATAATAAAGAGGGGGTGTGCTCACTTGAACCTTTGGAGTAATGGTAACTTGGACCTTAGTAAAGGGATGTGGGCTACCATTCTTTTTAGGTGAAGAGTGAGAAACAGGGGTTACTATAGTATGGGATGGCTTGGGAGATTTATTGGTATCTTTATGTTTTATCGAATCACATTCTAATTGAGTAGAGGATGTGATGTTATTATTAACATGTGCATTATTTGAAATCGAATCATACATAGAAGTAGAAACAACATTTGGTAGTGCATTATGTTTGATAAGAGTAATGAGAGAACAGTTAGAAGCATGAGATGCATTTTCTTCTTCACTATCCACATAATAATCATCATTATTCCATGTATTATCATAATCAAAATTTTGTTCAAAGTCACTCTCATTTTCATATTCATTTGCATGTTCACTATCATACTCATTATCACTTCCATTTTCACTAGGGAGAGGTGTAAGAGAATAATTTAATTCTTTTCTAATACATAATAAATTATCATGTGAAATTGGAATATTATGTGCATCTATGTTATCCATGGATGGAGTGTATGTGTTATTTCCATTTGCAATATGAGAAGTAAGAGTAAGAAAGTTATCATTTAGACATTCTTTTGACAAAGTAGAGTTAAGATCATGAGATAGATCATTTGAACTATGCATTGGAATTTTGATTCTATTATGTTTATATTATTGTAATTTGAACATAGAAGTAACAAAAAAGAGAGAGAAATTAGGTTCAAATGGAAGCAAGTTATCACCAATTGAGAGATTCACTTAGAAATTCATTACTAATTTGTTCATTTGGTGCATTTTGCATATGAGAGTGAGGTGCAAAGTATCTTTCCCATTTATCAAAATTATTTTATTTATAAGAGGGAATAAAAGAGATAGTTTTGAGAGAAGAAGATGCATCTACTTTTTCTTCACTATCACTTTCACATGTATCATCAAATTCCTCATTACAACAATAGTATTATCTTCGTTGTAAATGAAATCATTTTCCACAATTTTAACTAATGTGCAATTTTGCAATTTTGTCCTTTCATTGTCATAATTATGAGAAAATTTTAAAAATTGATCTATAAGATGAGAGGGAAGAAGTGCCTTAGTGTCCATTTTATTTCTCTCACCAAAGAGAATATGTAAAAGTATTATTAAGCAAATAAATGAAATAATAACTAATAACATAAAGATTTTGAAAATATTTTTGACACTCCAAACAATTTGCAAAAAATTGAAAATTCTTATCTAAAAATTGTAAGGAAGGTGTGAGGTTTGAGGACCTAGTTTGGGAATCTACGGTTTTGGGTTGGGGTTTTAAATTTTTTTAAAATTATTGCAATAATTTTAATTCCAAAAAAATATTTGAAATAAAATTAATGCACAAAAATTTACACAAAAATCAGAAATTTGAAATTGAATTTTTGCACAAAAATATGGAGGAAAAACCCTGAGTGTACCTAGCGTTTTGAGATTTTGGGGTTTTTAGAATTTTGAAATTATGGAAATAATTTAAATTTTAAAATAAATTTGAAAAAAATAAATGCATAAAAATTTATACAAAAATCAAAATTTTAAAGTTGATTTTTTGCACAAAATATGAAAGAAAAACCTTAATTGTACTTAGGGTTTTTTTATTTCATTTGATGTAAGTTAGGTTCACCAAATATTTTATTATTTTTGGAAAATTAGGGTCTAGTTCCTAAACAATAAATGTCTAGATTAAAGGGGGGAAATGTAATTAAATACAATAAAATATAAATTATATCATTTAATCAAATCAATTGCATAGTGAAAGAAGTAAACTTATCTAGAAAAATAGGCTGAAACAAATGATTCAGGGGCTAAAAATTGTTGTATAGGTTTAAGAAGATGTCAAGAACTTGAAACTTATTTTCATTCAATAAAAAGATAAGAGTTCCAAAATAGGACACCCTAGGGTCTGGCACTATTATCTTTTTCTACTATTGTTCGGCAAACTACTCATGGAGACCTAAGTTTTCTAGGTTTTGTCCATTGTCTCTATGTGAGCCTACCTGTGAAATTTCAAATGTTGAATGTTGACAGAGCTCACCATAAATCCATTTCAATCTTCAAACCCTAGGTCTACCTACACACATGAAATAACAAATACATCAAAAGCAAAAAGGGGTAAAACTAGGTTAGGGGAAGTATGATCACATGATCTAGAACCCTTATTGTCATATTCGCTACCTACATTAATCCTCAATTATAGGGTCTCAAATCAAATATATTTCACCCTTAGGGAATGTGCATAATCAACACACACGGTAGATGTAAGAATGAACTTTTTCCTAGACCCTTCCTTGATCAAGCATGCAAGTTTATGTGTGATGCAAAATGTTGAGTTATACTATTGACTGATTTTTAATTATGTATTGTGGGAAAGTATTAAGTGCTAGATATAAAATTCCTGGTGAAGAACTTTATATAAGAGACTCTTTATTTTAAATTTGGGAACTTTATTCACATTTTGTTAACATTAAAAAGATAAAAAAAACTTAAAAGATGAAGCTAAGAAGGTCTTAGGACTCATTAAGTGAGGAAACCTGACTATAGGGACTCAAAATGTCATTAGACATGAGCATCAGAAATGGACACCTTAGGGTCTAATGCTATAGTCTAATTTAGCACTCCTATCCAACAAAATCAGGACCTAGGGGGATAAGATTGGCTTGGGAAATATAACGTAGCTCAAGTGGAATGACCATTTGAAAAGCTCAGGATGACTGGGAATAAGTAAAAAGGTGAATCAAGCATGAAACAAGACTGGGATGAGTAAAATAAAATACATGGCTAATGTGAATAAGGCTTCTATTTTTCAATCAGAGTCTCTTATGAAAAGACATGATATGTGTGGTTGCTTGACCAATTTAGGGTGTATATAGTTTGATGAAATTGGTGGGTTTGAAAGGTTTGGTTGGTAGGTACTGGTTTGATTTGGGGAGGTTGATAAGGTCAATAAGGTGGGTAAGGTTGATAAGGTAGGTTAGTTTGATAGGTTGGGTAAAGTTAATAATGTAGGTAATGTTGATAAGGTAGGTTGTTGAGAGGTTGGGTAAGGTTGATAAGGTGGGTTGATACTTGTTGGTTGGATTTAATAAAGTAGGCAAGGTAGGTTGGTTTAAAAAGTTTGGTTGATGGCTGAGGGGATAAATCGAGTATTGATTTTGAGATAAATAGGGTTGCCATAAAGGGGGTTTAAAAAATTGATATGTTGGATGGGGTAGATAATCAAAAGTTTGATAAGGTTGAGGTAGCTGATATGATGGTTGAGATAGGTAGCCCAAAGATTGGTGAGGTTGAGATAGTTAAGGTTGAGGTGGGTTATGACAATGGTCAAATAGGTGTTGAAAGGTTGTTGGTTGGTTATGATGATGATCAAATGGTTGTTGAGAGTTTATTGGTTGGTTGTAGATGAGGTTGGATTGATTCTAAGTAAGGTTGGGTTGGTTATAGGTGAGGTTGGGTTGATTGTAGGTGAGGTTGGGTTGTTTATAGGTGAGGTTGGGTTGATTATAGGTAAGTTTAGGTTGGTTAAAGGTGAGGTGGGGACCACAAGTGGCTCTTGATGCAAGGTAACACTCTAAGGCAAGAGGGTTGTCTTCTAGGAGTTTAACAAAGTTAGGATCTCTAGGAGAAAATATAGGAGTGTTCCCCATTAAACAAGGTAATGGAGATGAGGTGGGTGAAGGAAAGATGGTAGAAGGTTTTTCCAAGGGGGTTAAATTTCTCACAACTCAAACAAAGAGAAAATAAGAAAAAAATCAAAGAAGATAAAACACACACTAAAGCACATTAAATCCTAAGGTTATTTTTGTCTCATTTGTGGCTTATGCCTTAAGTTAGAAAGAATATGTGACCCCACTTGGTTTGTAGAGCGGGTACTAAAAAATAAGTCTATGGTCAATTTTAGGTTGTATTTAGGCTCTTAAAGGGAACTATGTTGGAAATTAGTATGTGACTTGGTATTGGGGCCTACCCCCTTACTTCACATAACACAATGATAAGGGTGTCAGGTGTTTAGCCAAGATATACTGATTGCTAGAGTTTATAATCAACTAGAGAGCTAAGTTGGTTCTCCCCTTGGTGATGAAATCCAAGTAGGATAGCCAGGAAAGGTGATCACTAGGTGATGAAATCTTAGTCAAACCTTATGTCAATATTTGATGATTGATTATATGTGAGTGGTTTGGTCTTGTGTGTGTGACAAGAGTGAAGTTACGATTGAATTACTTTGCTTTCATTTAAACTATGTGAGCTAACCTTGTAAGCAACCAATTTATTTAGTTAATTTTAAGCCCAAAAGAATTTTTGATTCCATTATATGAGCAAAAAACAAGAAGAAGAAACACCTAGATGAAATTATGAACCCAAGAAAAGACTCAAGGGTCCCATCGGGTGTGCCAAAATATTTCACTAAAATTTTACTTTATTTCCCAAGAAGAAAGAGTAAAACTTGAAAGAAGGGTAAGATTAATAGAACCTAGATTTAGTTTGCACTCTATGATCCAGATGACTATAGATACTCCTCTTTGTCTTGGGAGGAATGACCTGCTGATAAAAAAACACTCAAAAAAATGGTTGATTAGTTGGGTAGGTGGGTGGATTGCCTAGCAAGCTAGATCCAATAAGTACATGATTTCCTTGAAGGCTGTCAATCTACCTTTTAAGACAAGTTAATGTTGATAAAGTTGTTGATAAAAGAGGTTGCATAACATAAATGGAAGTACTTAGACAAAGGAAATAAATACTTTTTAAAAGAAATGCTTAATTTTTAAAAATAAGATTAAAAAAAATGCTAAACTATCAAAAATAGGTACAAGTGTGGTCGGGGTATTGTTTTGGTCTGTGTAGTGACAGAGGTCAAGAAAATAGGGTTTTGGTTGAGGTTGAGAGGTGGTATGAGCTTGTTGTTTTGGGTAGAAGTGATCTACACAGTGATCATCGATGGTTGGATGTGATCATCAATGGATACTATGGGTTTGGATGGATTATTGGTTTCAGCCAAAATAGGTTATGGGTTGTATCTTGATTTTACGCCTATTTCTTCTTCTAGTGATCGATTTTATTTTTGACCAGAAAGATAAAGCTTGGTTCTATTCCATCTCTTTAACAAGTTTAGTACTAAGCATAATGGTCTTGTTATTTTAATGGAGAGAAGAACCTATGATCAATTTTTTTGGTAATTTCCAAACAAACAATTTTAGCAAAATATTTCGATTTCTCATTTTACTATGTTTAACTTTATGTATTCCTCTATCTGTGGAATACATTTAATGTATAGAAATGGTTGTTGGTCATAGAAAGGTTTTGTAGGTTATTGGAGGTTGGTTAATGGTTGTGAGGGCAAGAGAACTTTAGAGTTACCAAGGGTAAAGGTTTAGTGCTCAAGTGGTTCAGAATGGTTGGAGAGTGTTGTTGATCAAATTTTGGCCCTTCAGGTCAAAATTGGGCACCCCTATAGGAAAGCTCAACCGTCTAAGTCTATACCTTTTAACTAGGTCCAATATGTAGAATCCCTTAAGAGTAGGTATTCCGCACAAAACCCATGTCAAAATTACAATTTTTCATTCTTTTAGAGGTTTTATTTTTGGCTTTTTTGTTTAAGTGTCGAGAATTGTTTCAGACATTTTGTCTGAAGCAATTTTCCTGAAGGGTGTCTTTTTTCAGGCTAAGGGTCAGAAGTCTTTCAGGAAAATTTTTCACTTTAATTTTTTTGAAGGGAACTTAAATTTTTTTAAAGGGCATCCTGTAATCCTTTTGAAGGGGTGTTTTCAGAATTCTGAAGGTATTTTTCTTAGAAAAGGGCCCATTTTAAAGCCGAAAGGTACTCTACAAAAACCCGAAGGGTATTTTCCTTCTGAAAGGGCATTTTAAAAAAACTCAAAGAGATAATTTTCCTTTATAAAGGTTCATTTTCAAGAACTCTAAAGGTTTAAATCTATAAATCTGAAGGGCACTTTTCTCAGCGACAGGGCAAATGGACCATTTACAATTTTTTTGAAAGACATTTGCAAGAACTCTAAAGGTCTGTTTCTCAAAAGTTGAAGGGCACTTTGCCTTTGGAAATGGAAATTATAAAAAGTCCAAAAAATTGTTCACATTGAAAAAGGGCTAAGTCTAATTCTTTCAGACATTTTGTCCAATACAAAGGGAAACAAAAAAGTGTCTGAGGAAAATATCTCGAAGGAATTAATGACGGGTCCATGGATGTCAATTTTAGGGTCATGGGCTAGCCGTTGCAATTAAAAAGCTTAGGGGGAACCTAAGGGAAAATTTTGAGGTGACAAATGGAAGAATCTTGAGCATCTGGTCCAGAAAAAGCAATCACAAAATAGGCAGGTTGATGGTTTGAGTCATTGTTGGTAGCCGACCAAATCAAAGGGCTTTCATGAAATCATAAACATAGGTGTCCAGAGGATGGCTAGCATTTAAAGAAAGCATTTTTTAACTATCAAAATGAATTCCATTTCCCTCAATTAGTGTTATGTGTTAGTTCCCCTATTGATATTTTTAAATGCTCATGGATGGTCTTTGATGGAGGTAGTTTTATGAAGGACGATAGAAGAGTCATTACATCATTTTGGAAGAGCCTACCATGATTTTACATGGACATCTATCTCAGGATACATTCATTTTATACTTCCCACTCAACCATACGTGCATCATAACTATTTTTTTTCTTAGGCTTGAGCATGTTTTTCTGTGACCTTTGAGCTTCCCTCTTTTTTGTTCTCAAAAATTCTATAAATGAAGCCATTTTGGCATTGTATAGGAATATCTCTATTGGGTATGGAAAATCCCTACCAAATTTGTGCCTTGAACCAATAAAGATAAGTAATTTTACCTCATTCAAGTATTTCACTAAGTATAAATGATAGTTGTTAGTCTTCTGCAAGTGTGGTTTCAATCGACCTCACGTGTCTCTCCTATTAATACCTAGTGTTTTGCAATCTCTTTATTGCAAGTCAACGAGAAGTGTCAAGAGAGGTTGAAAATATAGTGAATAGTTAATTCAATAGAGTGTCTTGGAATGCCTATTACTTAAGTCTTCCTAACCTATGTTATCTCTTAGACCCCATGTTGAAACACTGATGTGAGAGAGAGAGAGAGAGAGAGAGTCGATATTGAGTGAAGTGTATATGTAACTTGTCCTTATTTCAAAGTGCATGATAAGGTATGAGTAGAGAAAATATTTTGGTGTATCACCTTCATAGATTAGGCTTAATTTTCATGCTATTATTAACTCTTTTCCACCCCTAAATTGTTAATAGTAGGGACATGTGCTTGAATGATACATCAAAGGGAGCTAGCCCTTATTTAGAGGTTCATCTCACAATTTTGCTCACCCACAATAAGTGAGATGTCCCAATGTTGCCACTTGGATTAGAGGCCTAGAAAACCTCTTCTAATAGAGTGCATCCAAGTGTCAATAGGTGTTTTGGTGGAAGAGGTAATATATGGAGTTGCAAAACTATTGAAACTAAATAACTGAAACTTAAAATAAGAATAATATACTTAGCTTGTGGTTCATAGTTGATGGCTTGAAGAAGTCCTGGAGTTGGGATGGTTATAAGCTAGAAGAATACCTAAATAAAACGCTCTGATCTCTTGCCCAGGAAGTTCTGATGATGATTGTTGATATGGATCCTTTTCACCATCTCCTTTCCTCTTTTTATAAGAAGGAAGGAGAGGTGTAATAATACATTAACACAAAGTCCAACTTGTCTAATTTTAACTTCAACAAGCATGAGCTCACACACAACTTAGAAAATATAATTATAAAAAAGCAAGGTGGATTTGAATTTGGTGTTATTAATTCAGATGGTAAAACCTGACCATCAGCGGTCAAGGTGACTGTCGACAGTTAAGGTGACCATTGACGGTCAAGGGTCAAAGTCAAGTTGGGTTAAAAAGGTTAGTTAGTCAGTTTATCTAGTCAGATAACTTAACTAAATTTTATGGTCAAAATGTTGTGGGATAGTCCTGAGAGGGTCCAAGGGGTTAGTTCGATAACTAGAACCATTGTGTACAGTTTTCTAGTGTTTACAGTTACTAGTCGGAGTGTCTTAGGTCCTTGATGTTAACAATATTTAACACTTGCACATTTGTTTAGTGCATCTCATCCTTGCTAAGATTTTTTTACATCACCCATATGGTGATTCAAATTACTTATTTGCATCATATTATTTTCAATATTTCCCTTGATGGATATCACTTTTAGCTAATCGCGTACTTGATCACATCTCATGTTTTACACCTTTAGATTTTCCTTTTGTGAGTTGAAATGTAAGACCTTGGATAGGACCAAGATTTCCTTATAATATACCCATGTTCTCTTATCACACCATCATTTTTTCCATCCATAATATGTCACTAGGTGGTCATAATTTATTACACTACATGCTAGCACAAGAACTACATTTCAATTATCACTTTTTTTACGTTTCTTCTTATTTTTGCACATATTTTTTGGGTATTTATTATTTTACATATATTTGTTTGCATTTTTGTCATTCACTAATATTTCACTTACTTTCATATTTATTTTGATTTTATCATTAATTTACTTACAGTGTTTTTCATATCTCGTATTTTTGTGATGTGTTTTACATTCATTTAACCATTCACTCTTTTATTTTATATCTAATTACCATATTTTCATTTTGTTATCACTCTTTTTGACCATGCATTTGCTCACTTTTGTTAATAAATAACAAACCATACATCATACATTTTCCCATAGCATAAGAAATCATCAACATGTGCTAAAAATAAAATACATACACATATCACATCCATGAGTCATATAGAAACAAATTTTTGCATATATATATGGCTCAAAATTTTGTAATTCATGATACAAAAAAACTCAAAGGTTGAGGTCCACCATGTCCATCCAAAGGAGGATGTGTTACATTACCCATATAATCCTATAAACTCCATCTTTATGTATTCCTCTATAGAGTCTAAGTCTATAATTGCAGGCCCTGAACCTTCCCTTGTAAATTGGCCCCCTGGGCATGTAACCTCGATATCTAACCAATTATATCTAAATGAGTAGCTCTATCATTAGCCAATGCCTGACATGCCTCAAGCTCTCCCTGGCCCATGCCTGGTAATGTTACAGCCTGATCTCCATCTAATAAACCCTGTATCTCCTAGGTAGCCACCTTGACCAACCTAAATCAACTAGCATATGTGTCGGATGAAGGCACTAATAGATCAATCAATTATGTAGTATTGTATTATGGTAGCATGCCATCCAAGAGGTCATGATGGGAAGCCTCTACCATGGTTTTCCATCAGACCTCCTACTTCATAGCATCTACAAAACACAAAGCAAAATAAAAACATATCGTATACAATCTAAATCTTGTATGCATATCTTTATCTATAATATATCTAATTAAAATGCAAAAGATAAACATAAACCCTTTTTACTCACCCACAATAGTACCATTAGTTTGGACACCTAACACCTATTAGATGTCATGAATCCAAGGAGGTGCAAAGCCTATGTATTGCCCTGATTAGATGACATGATCATGTCATGCCTTACTACGTATCTACCATACTATAATCCAACTAAGTATGATGAGCCATAAGATCCCCTTGCTATAACTATGGTAGTGGCTATGGTGATGGTTGATCCCACACCTATTGATTCCTTTATGGTTGTATTGTTATTTGTGTTTATGCATATTATTTTTCTCAAACAACTACCAATACTCCTCCTAAAACCTGCTCTCATTGCCTACATGCGCTACTATTTCACAATCCTATGATAAAGAGGTCATGTAACTAGTACATGTTGGCCATATTTGGCCTACATACTAAGCGTGTGCCCAATTGATAAAGGTCTTGGGGCAAAGTTCTTGATTGATCAATTGATCAAATGGTTGGATGAGCTCTAGATGGAATGATTGGACTAGAGAGACCATGAAGCTCACATGCTTTTGAAATACTTTAGGTTCACTTAAAGTATAATTCGCTAATTTTCATATTGGTCTGAAGTTGCAGAGACCCTATGGAATGCTCAAGATAAGCATAGAATCTCATGGTATCCATCTGGTCAACTCGCCATCTAGAGCTTATCCAAACATTTGGCTATAGTGACAGAAAAGCTAAGCAGTCATTTTCATAGCACTAGATCTCAAACGTGTGAATGAGTCAAGGAGAATTGGTCACATGGGTTTCTTCACATTAACCCTAGGTTTCCATGCACCAAGCTTCAACTCATCTACCTAAGCACAACAAAAGATCTAAGGTTTCAAAATGGGCTCCCAATATAAAATCCATTAAGTTTCTATACTTAGCCAATTTTAAAAGGGTCCAACTAGAGCCAAGTGGGCATGTTGATGAGGTCATATCGCACACGTGTGATAATATAAGGAAGAAATAATCATATGGATTTGTTCATTTTAGAGTTTAGTTCATATGTGCCAAGTTTTAACTCATGCATTGTGGCATAATGAGAGATATCCATGGGTAAAGTTGGATCCTAACATAGAATCTGCTAAGTTTCCATAGCCATTTTAGGCTAGACCGTCATCAAGACATCATATAGGATCACATGAACCAGTTAAATTCAACATTTTACATAAGCATATGGAAAGCTCAAATGGCCACTAGATCAAAATGGTTTGTTCCATTCAACATTAGGTCCATTCTCTACAAGTTTGGTGCCCCCACAATCTTCACACTTCAAGTTATAAAATTATAAAGTTGGTCAAAAAATGGTAGATGTTTGTGCAAACATCATTTTTAAGACCCATAAAGTGGCCATTTGGATCTAAAATCCTTGGTAGGAACTCAAAGAGGAATGTGTAGCCAATAAGTGTCAAACGTATGGGAGCTTGAAGTAAGTCAAATTATCAGTGAATCCTAAGAACCAATGAGAGATTAAGCTTAGGGTGGTGGGTCCCAAATATTCATGATCCATATTTAATCGGATCTTAAAACATGACAAAGTGAAATATAGTCAAAGGGGTCAATAATCTAAGGCAGTATCGATAGCCAATAACAAAGGATATGAGCTGGGATGTTCAATGAAAGTTGATAAAATAAGAGGGACCCAACTCGACAAATAGATCCAAAGGACCCAAACTCAAGCCTGACCCGAGTCGGTGGAAGGAGTAAAGGAAAAGAACTTGATGTAGACTCAGATAAGACCTGACATTGAACAAAATGCCATATATATGTAAAACTATAATAAAACCAATATCCTTAGATTGGTTTTCACCCATAGTTATCTCGATCCAGGATCCAAGGCACATAGTATATATATGATTAATAAAGAGATCATCCCAAGTCATGTCCTCGATAAACCATCGTCTAGAGTAGGCATGACGTATCCTTGGTAGTTTGAAGATATGAGGATTTTATCCTTATAATGAAATCTAGTATAAGATCCAACGCAGTAAGACTTGGGGATTTAAAAAGTAGTTGGAGCATTCATTTTCAAAAGGATCATGACTTGCCACTTTTGGCAAACTCTTGCCTTCTAGTGCAACTTGTTCAACCAGTGGAATGATTCAGAGGCTATCTAGGTAAATCATGGACATCTTGCTCATATTAACCTATTTTGATTGGATTAAAACCCTAGTAAAACATCTTTCAAAGATGACAACTCATTGATTATCATGAACAATGTGCTCGCCTTATCTCTCTCCTTCTCCCCTTTCTCTTATATTAACCCTTTCCTTCCATTTTGTAAAGGGTTCTCAAAATTTAGACTTCTTTTATCTTTTTGAGAGATGGGTCATTCTTTGAGATACTGTAAAGTATACTCAGCTTAATTAGGCTCGACCTTGTCAAGCATTTGTAAGAACTACCTCTTAATATAAAAGGAATTTATTTGCCTATCTTTTACCTTAAATCTGTGTTTGGCAAGTTGTACACTATGGCATTGTGTAAAGGAGAATCTTACTCATTCATGGTCCTTCTTTCTAACCTTGTTTAAGGAATTTTCAATGTTATTTGTAGGTCTAGATCAATGTTATATTATGAGCCTCTTATATGAAATACTTATTCAAATTATCTTGATCTTAAGGTTGTGTAAGCTAGTATTATTCTTTGATGATCTAGTGTGGGTTTGAGCTTATGGGAGTTTCCCTCATAAGTTTGGTGTATCACCCTATTAACTTTCTTAGGAGCCTTTACTCTCTTTTCTAACCCTTTTCCCCTGAAGTATTAGGCTTAGTTTTAGTTTTAGGTGAGCATAAAAAGGGAAGCTGACCTACTATAGAGGTTCAACCCCAACATAGGTGACCCACAGCCTGGGGTTGTCTCAAGTTTATAAGATCTATTGGAGAGAGCCTAAAGAACCCTCTTCAAGGGTGTAAATTGAGCCTATAATAGTTTCTAGCATGCCTGATGGGACTAAAGTTCAAAGCAGTGGAAGAATTTTTTGGTGTTATTCTTCTACATATAAGCCTTTAGAGGTATTTTGACAAACATAATTGGTGAATTCAAACATCCATCAACTAGTTTAAGCAGCCCAAGTGCCTAATCACCATCATTTGGTATATACAATCACCACCCATTCAATCAAAATGCATGTTCATTCATTCCTTATCCTTCATATCAAGTTAACAATGTTCATGGCTTCACCCCAAGTGGTCCTCATAGTTCAGTGCAATAGCCATATAATCATCCCTATCAACCCTACAACAACTTATCTATCCTCCATATCAACCTACTTCTCCCTCTAGCCAACCTTGTCGAGCCTCACCTCTATCAATTAAGGAATATGAAGTCCTTCCATCTTGGATCCTCTCCTATGTCAATAACCATAAATGTTTCATACCCTCTATTGTGAAACCCACCCCTCCCACACCCATTCAAGAAAAGGAGGAGATGGCCAAATCTTACACCACATTCCCCTCATGGAAATCAATCAGGGAGGGTACCAAATAGAAAAAGGGAAATGTTAACTGAGAAGGTCTAAGAGCCAGTCTTCATAGAAGAAGGATTAGTTATGCAAGAGAAGGATCGAATAATTATAGCTCAACTCAATGAGCTTGGTGTACAAGAGTTTGAAGACTCTCCCTCCTTCCCTTGAAAACTGCCTAAAGAAGACAACACAAGTATCTATGATTAAGAGGTCATAATAGGCAGTCCACTTCTTTCAAAAGGAGAGGAGCCAGGTTTTAATCTGATTTCTTGGTATTTTAGAACCTGAAGATGTGGTTGAGAGGTGGGAAGAGTTTGTTTGGTCCCAAGAGTTTCTATTTGGTATGGCCATAGATGAAAATGAGCAAGATGCAAAGATTGATATAAACAATCAATCAACTAACCATGTTGGAGAGGTCATAAATGAGTTTGAGGAAAAAATAGAGGAAAAAGAAGATCAAGAGGAAGTATGGAAATAGATGTACTATAAATTCATGGATCAGGTAGAGGTTTTAAACCAGCCTATATCTCCTCTAAAACATGAAGATGATATCACCCATCAGGTTGAGGGTGTTGATCAATCTCAAGATGAGATGTTTTTTAAAGACAACACTGATGCCTTAAAAAATGAAAGAGAATAGTCAGATTCAAAGCCACAAGGATATGACATGTTGGGCCGTAGGTGGGTTGATGAACTACCATATGGTCCCCTCCAAAATAAACATAGCAAAAATGGTGTTGAAATTGACATTGTCTCAGATGACCAAGAGGAAGCTACCTTTTGGGATGACTTAGAGATTTTTTGCCTAAGCCTAAATAGTCAACCAAACAACAATTCAAAAGAGAAGTTTACAGGGGGCCCTAAAGTCCAAATGAGAGCAAACCTTGAAGAAATGGACCAATATGTCTACATTGGAGACATGTTTACCCCTTTCATCCACTTGATATTATGTCAAATAAATCAGTATCCAAACATTTCAGCTCACATACCATAAGCTCTCAAAGGCAAGGTGTGTTCCAACCTAGTTTATCACAAGTAAGTGATGTCAAATCCTTTCCATTTGATCCAGGTGGGAAGTACTTGTAAATTATAACCTTGTATATAGGTTAGAATAGGTTTTATGATTTCTCTAAGTGCCCTTATGTACATTTGTTTAGTAGGTTAATTATTTTTCCTTTCTTGCATTTGCCTTTGTTTTTTTTCTTTAATCCTTGTTATTTTAAGAATAATTTCTAAAAAGAGGCAACCTTACATCTTCTTCATGATCAGCTCAATTGTAGAGAAGTGACTCCATGCCTAATGGATCAGTCAAGAAAGAATGAACTGGGTTTTCAAGCATAGTAGGCATGCTTCCATGTGAGTTGCCAAAGATAATGGCCATATTTGGCCCACATACCAATCATGTGACCAATTGCTAAAGGTCTTGAGGTAGAGTTCCTAATTGATCAATTGATTAAATGGCTAGACGAGCTCTGGATGGAATGAATGGACTAGAGAAACCATGAAGCTCATAAGATTTTAAAACACTTTAGGTTCATTTAAAGTGTAATGCGTCAATTTATAAAGATTGGTCCAAAGTTGCAGAGACCCTATGGAGTTCTCAGGATAAGCATGGAATCTTATGGTATCCATCTAGTTCATTCACCATCTAGAGCTTGTCCAGACATTTGGCTATAGTGACAGAAAAGCTGAGCAGGCATTTTCATGGTGCTATATCTCGCACGTGTGAATGAGTCAAGGAGAATTGGTCACATGGGTTTCTTCACATTAACCCCAGGTTGCCATGCACCAAGCTTCAGTGCATCCACTTAAGTATAATAGAAAATCTAAGGTTTCAAAGTAGGCTTCTAATGCAAAATATGCTAAGTTTCCATAACCAATTTTTAAAGGGTCCAAGCAGAGTCGAGTGAGCATGTTGATGAGGTCATCTCTCATACATGTGACAATCTAAGGAAGAAACAATCATATGGGTCTATTCATTCTAGAGTTTAGTTCATATGCACCAAGTTTCAGCTCACATGTTATAGCACAATGAGAGATATGCATGGCCAAAGTTGGCTCTCAATGCATAATCCACTAAGTTTACATACTTAGACATTTTAGGCTAGACTGTCGTCAAGATGTCATGCAGGATCACATGAACCAATCAACCTCAAAATTTTATAGAAGTATGTGAAAAGCTCGAATGGCCAACAGATCAAAAGGGTTTGTTCCTTTCAGCATTAGGTCCATTCTCTGCAAGTTTGGTACCCTCGTAATCTTCACGCTTCAAGTTATAAAATTATAAAGTTGGTCAAAAAATGGTAGATGTATGCATGACCATCATTTTTAAGACACAAAGTGACCATTTAGATCCAAAATCCTTGGCAGGATCCTGAGGAGGAATGTGCGGTTGATAAGTATCAATCACATAGGAGCTTGAAACAAGCCAAATGGTCAATGAATCCTAGGAACCAATGAGAGATTGAGCTCGGGGTGATGGGTCCCAATGATCTACAGTCTGCATTTAATCGAATCTCAAAATCTGATGGAGTGAAATAAAGTCAAAGGGGTCAATAATTCAAGGTGGTATCAATGGCCAATAACAAAGGAGATGAGTCAGATGTTAGATGAAAGTTGATAAATCAAAAGGGACCTGACTCGATAAATAGATCCAAAGAACTTGAACTTGAGCTTGAACCAAGTTGGTGGAAGGAGTAAAGGAAAAGAGCTTGATGTAGACTCAAATAGGACCTGACATTGAATATAATGCCATATATATGTAAAACTATAGGAAAACTAATATCCTTAGATTCGTTTTCACCCATAGTTATCTTGATCCAGGATCAAACGCACAAAGTAGATATATGATTAATGAGGAGATCATCCCAAGTCATGTCCTCCACAAACCACTATCTAGAGAAGGCATGATGTGTCCTTAGAAGTTTGAAGATATGAGGACTTTATACTTATAATGAAATCTAGTGGAAGCTCCAAAATAACAGGACTTGGGGATTTAGAAAGCAGTTGGAGCATTCATTTTCAACAAGATCATGACTTATCATTTTTGGCAAACTCATCTTCTAGTGTAGCTTATTCAACCAGTAGAATGATTTAGAGGCTATCTGGATAAATCACAAATATCTTGCTCATAATAACCTATTTTGATTAGACCAAAAGCCTGGTAAAACATCTCTCAAAGCTGACATCTCATTGATTATCATGAACAATGTGCCCCCCTTCTCTCTATCCTTCTCCCCTTTCTCCTATATTAACCCTTTCTTTCCATTTTGTAAAGGGTTCTTAGAATTTAGGCTTCTTTTATATTTCTGAGAGATATGACATTCCTTGAGATACTTTAAAGTATACTCAGCTTGATTAAGCTCGACCCTGTTAAGCAATTGTAAGAACTAGCTCTTAATGCAAAAGGACTTTCTTTGCCTATCTTTTGCCTTGAATCTATGTTTCGTAAGTTGTGCACTATGGTATTGTGTGAAGGAGAATCTTCTTCATTCATGGTCCTTCTTTCTGACCTTATTTAGGGAATTTTCAATGTTGTTTGCAGGTCTAGATTAGTGTTCTATTATGAGCCTCTTCTATGAAATACTTATGCAAATTAGCTTGGTCTTAAGGTTGTGCAAGCTAGTATTGTCCTTTGTTGATCTAGTGTGGGTTCAATCTTATGGGAGCTTCCCTTGTAAGTTTGATGCATCACCCTATTAAATTTTTTAGGAGCCCTTACTTTATTTTCTAATCCTTTTCCTATGAAACATTAGGCTTAGTTTTAGTTTTAGGTGAGCATAAAGGAGGAAGTCAGCCTACTCTAGAGGTTCAGCTCCAACATAGGTGACCCATAGCCTGGGGTTGTCCCAATTTTATAAGCTTGATTTGAGAGAGCCTAAAGAACCCTCTCCAAGGCTCTAAATTGAGCTTATAATAGTACCTTGGCTTGTACCCCTCCACCTCCCATACCATGTTACTCCATCACATAATGAGCCCAATATGTTAGGACCACAATAAGATATGTTGGGTGTAACAACCTAAACTAAATTGGTACACAATAACATGGTTGAGACTTTATCCACCGTGGGTAGTGCCATTTTATCCTCACTCATGCCTATGTTTACATAGTGGATGGCCATGATGGCTAGGCATCCATAGTGCCCTGATCGACTGACGATAACATTTATAATAGATTTGGTGACCATATATCAGTCATTGTGTATACACATAATATTTTAAAACTTTATCATTTACAAATGGTTTCTCTCTTGTATAAACCTTTCGAGTTTCAATCTCCCTGAGTGTATGCCTTATAAGGTGCACTGAGAAAGGGGTGGGTGGGTTATTGGTGTTTTGTGAGAGATATTATTGATTATTTATCATTCCCCTAGGTAGCCTAGGCCCCTATTTGTGTACCATGGCTCCTTGCCCATTTTGATACATTTCTAACCCTTCCCCCTTACTTACGTTATTTGGTTATGATATTTACTTACAAAACCAAGAGACCTAGCTAGAGATATTTTGTTGTGTTGATTGCCTAGAGGCTTTGGAACCCTCTCTATCGACATTGTGTTGTAGGTGCTCCTCTTGCTAGGTTTGTGGATCCATGTGGTCACATCCTGATTCTTTAAGTATCAATGGGTTTTATTTGATTTATTATCTCCAAGTTTGGATCATTAAATAAGATAGTTGCAGGTTAATCCTAACTCTTTCATACACATTATATCAAAGTTTGTTAATACCATGATAAATGCCAAATAGTTTGTCTTTTATTTTCTTAAGGTGATGAGGAGGGTGATAATACTTATGAGGTCTAGTAATTAACTTTTTATCCAATAATGTATGTAGAATATCATTTGGTTGATCTCTAAAACTGATAAACTTGAGTGGTTGTTGCTTATTGAAAATGGGTTTATTTGGTGTAGGTGTTGCTTTGTAAATTGATTCTTTCCCTATTCTTTCCCTTTATTTAGGACCCTGACTTGATTTTCCTTTATCAAAATATTTGCCTTAGAAAGGGGAATAATTATTTTGGCTTCTTTATGTTAGGATTTTTGTTGTAAATTAATGTCTTTATGTGTATTATTGGGATTTGGATTGAGTGTTAATTCTTATTCTAGTGCAAGTGTCTCACAACAAAGACCTTGAAATGAATCACACATGTAATAAAACAAATTTACTTTAAGAGGAAAGATAAGGCCCTTACAAAACATGTATCATGTTTCCAAATCTGATGGTTGATATATTAATTGGTGCATACAAGTTCTAAATTGTAAAATATAACCATAAACTGACTCTTATTTTCTTTGATGAAGAGAGGGTAAACATTCATATGTAACCCATGGTCCTTTATTGTTGAATGTATCACGTTAAAATTGTCTCTTCTAACTCGAGACAAGAGTACAAGTAAAGTCCCACTACAAAGAGAGTGTAACCAATCCAAAGCATTTCCAATTAAACTTTCTAGAAACACTTCAAGTAAAATATAACTTCTTTCATACTTATCCATTGAAGCTATAAAGTCTATGAAATGTAGATAAGGGTCACCACTTCTATCAAACATACAAAATGTAGGCATGATGAAGTTGTATGGTAATGGTTCATTTATGATATTATGCACAATCAGGTTTCCATATATAGCATTATAGTGAACCCAAGCATGATCTGTGTTGTTTTCTAAGGCTGGATGATGCATTTTATGTTACACGACACCCACAACATGCATTAAGAATATGACTTCTTGAGAAGGCATAATTAGATCCTTGAGAAGTTTGTTCAATAATTGAATCGTATTATTTTTAGTTGTCATAGGTACACGATAACAAATGGGCAAAGAGGGTCTAGGCATTGTTTTTTAATATTAGACATAGGTTGAGAAGAATCACCACATTCGTGTTTAATGTTATCTTCCATAGATTCACATTTTGAAGATGTATCACTGCACATAGTTACATTATCATTGCATGGAGGTTCATCACATTTTGTTTCAATATAAGGCTTATGTGAGGAGATATCTTGATATTATATCTATAGAGAGGGGAAAGAATAATCACATGTGCTTGTATCATTTAACATTTCTAGAGAGATAATGAATTTCATATTCTTTTGCCATTTTTAGAGAGAAAAGGAATTTAACATTTTTTGTCCATTTTTAAAGAGGGAAGGAATTTCACATTCTTTTGGCATGTCTAGAGAGAAAGAATGAATTTCACATGTTTTTGCCTTTTCTATGAAGGGTTTATGTTGTTGTATTTTGTAACAACTAATGAAATGAAGTGTAGTGGAAAATTTTGGATATAAACATGGTGTACTAAAGGGAGATTCCTCACATTTTAACCCATGGGACATGTTAAAAACATGAATATATTCATTATTAATTTACTTCTCTTGTTCTAGTGTATAATTTAAAGAAGAATGCAAAGAAGAAGTAAGTGAAATAGGCTATTCTACTTTAGAATTCGTGTGTTCATTTTTGTCTTCACTATATTCTTCATTATTGTACCAATCCTCTTGATATTTATAGTCATAATGAAATCATTCACTATTATATTCTTCATGTATATAATTAACATTTTGATCACACAAGTTTGGCTACTAGTTCATTTATTATCATAAACACAAGGGTTGGAATTACTAGATGATAAGAAATCCATATGATGAAAATTATTAGGGGTTTCTAATTGGTTTTCCGTTTTAGATTTATTAGGCCTTAAAAAAGCTATCGAGATATAAAGAAGGCCTAATCCATATAAACAAGCAAGCAAGAGATACTAGGGTTTTTGGGAATGGAAACCCCAGGGTTGAGATCTAAAACTCTAGAAGGATGAAACCCTAATGAAGATCTAGGTTTTGACATGGTTTGATTAGTGAACAAGGTCACCAATATATTTTACCCTAATTTAGTTTTACAAACCCTAATATGATAGAAACTAGTAGAATAATAATTTATTTTAGATTTGTATAATATACACAAATACTCAAGAAATTAAATTGAACTATGATAAACATACAAGCTAAATATAACAATAAATGTATAACACAAAGTAAAAGGGATCTTAGCTTGTTTGTCACATTATTTTGAACTTTGATTGTTTGAATGTTACGTCTCAAAAACGCGTAAATGCTCCGCATGGTTTGCTTCTACTTAATGTTTCATAGTTAGTTTCATTGGGTTAAGTTAGTATCAACAATCGATACTAACTTGCAATGGTCGGTGCTAACCCTACACACAAAGAGCTCGTGTTTTTTCTATGATGATGCATTTGTGTCTGTAATTATTATTTTTTCCTTTTATCACTTTTAGAATCATGTGAATGCACTCATATAATTAAAACCCTGGTTCTGCATAAATAATCCAATGCTAAAAGGGGATGTCAGGTGAAAGGGTTGATTTGGAGTAACCTTGGTCAATCCTCGTTGATTGACCAAACTTTGCACTGCATTGCTAATACTTCAAAGAGGGATAAAAATCAAATGTAATTCTTTGGCTAATGTGTTTGTGTGTAATTATGGATGCAAGCTTAGATTCTCTTTCTCCTATCTTGCCCTTGGTACAATACACATATATAAATAGACCTTTGTAAAATTTAGATTCAACTCTAATAATTCAATAGGTGCAATATGTATTCTTGTCTAGCTCTTGACAATATAAAACATTTTTTCTAAAATACCTTACAATGACTTTGTGTTTATAGAAGCCTTTAACTCTGAATTAAAAGACCTAGTGGCGCGTAAAACCTTGACAAAAAACTAAACTTAAACATGCCCAAACAATGATCATAAAGTGAAATGTGCCTAGCGGAAGTTGAAAAGATGCTTGAGTCACTTATGTCATTTTTGATCAATATCAATAGTCGATACCAACCATAAATGGTAGGACTGACTTGAGGCCTAAATAACTATGGGATGAAAGCAAGGGCCAAAGATCTCTATAATATGGCAAGTCAGGCTAAAGGCAACAAGAAAAAGATGTAGCATAGCCAAATAAAATTAGAAAGACAATCGAAAGATCAAAAGGAGTGCACCTTGAAGTACTTAGTATGTAGTTTGATATATATACATGCAAAGTTGGCTAAAAATGTTATGAAAGAAGGTTTGTACCAAATCTAGTTATCTACACATAGGCAACACTCAACCACTTAGTGGGGGGTCATGTTTAACACCTTGTTGCAGGGGACCATCTTAATATGCAAACACAATGACCTAGTGCAGAGGATGTTTTTGGCAGGGAACAAACGAATCTGATTATCGTAGATGTTTGTGCATTACCAGATCTGTCTAGATAAGTTATGACAATCATTCTCGAGATCTTAGCGATCACATATCTTTCTTAAAATATTATTAACGCTTGCTCATTGTAATAAACTAAAACATAATTGAAACAAACTAAATATCCTATCATCTTAATTATTTATATAGATATTGGGTACAATAAATTAATTACACTCTATCTTTCAAATATGTATAATTTAAATATATTTTAATACAATTTGAATTATTTAAATACTTTATCTTATTTAAATCACTAAACATAAAATAAGATAAAACAATAACAAAGAAGCAAATGAAATAAAAAGTTAGTAACTACTAAGATTATATATTCAAAATTCTTGACCAAACCAGGAAAAAGTCACCAACTTCCCGAATGGAATCTAAAAAACGTGGATAAATATAAAACAGCCCCACCACCACCACCAAATACTCGGGTTTACTTTTGACTAGGATACAACTACCCATCAAAAAGTCAAAATTACCGCCGGGTAAAACGAGATCCAAAGTACAACACTTATCTGAAAATCCCGGGGCATCCGTGCACGTCAACATGGAACTGACACGTCAGCAACAGGCCACGGGACGGTCCAGTGGAGGAGGCCCAAAACTTGAAGCGGCCGGTAAATGGCCGTTTTAGATTCAAACTTATGAATTGTAACCCTTACTCTGTGAAGGTGACTAGGAAGGCCTGAATCGGACGGCAATGAATAAATAACAGGATGGACGAATTTATGGCCGTGAGATCGTCGTGTAGTAGCCGTATTTTTAAGGCACCGTGCTGGGCGCCTCTGAATATTTGAAACAATAAAGGCTTTTTAATGTTATACAGTAGCCTTCGGATTAATAATTATAGCAGAGGGAAGAAACTTGGGGACGGGATAACGAAGCAATGCACAATTTATTGTGACCGACTATTTATTCAGGAACTGTGTAGTATTTCTCTGCTAAAGGCCTCGCAGCTCCCATGGGACTGGACGGCTGAGATTCTGTAGATGTAGCGCAGGAACCTCTTTTGCTTTGCGCCAAATTTTAGCAGCTTTGTGGTCTGGAGCTGTTAAACCCTAGGGTTTTGAGTGGCACAGTGGGGATCCTCTTTAATTATACTCCTCCTGCCTTTTGTGGGATCTTTTCTTCAGCGAATCAGTTTATTTATTGTTCTGGCATTGTTAATTTATGGCCGGTATCCTTCTATTCTAAGGTGCGAAGGCTTCGTCTTCCTTTTAGCTTACGTTGTCGTCTGAATTTTTTTCTTTAATTTCACTGTCTGTAGTTTATAGGTGAGATTTTAAGTCCCAGAGAATCTATCGAGGTTTTGAAAATGTTCTACTTTGCAGGAAATGGCTGCCGAAAGAGAAAGGAGGGCCGATGTTTCCGAGAATAGAAATGGCAGCGCGAAAGCTGAGTCTGTTACCAATGATGACGATGATGCTTTGGGCGAATTGCCTCCTGTTCGCGGGTATGTGTAGTGTTTTTTAAGATCTTTGTGTTTTAATCACATGTTAGAATTACGTGAAGTGTGTTTTTAGGATTAAACAATCTATGAAAATGTTTCTGTCAAACCATTTTGGATGCTTTGCATTTTAATCAAAAGTTATAATTCATCTATGCAAATATTTTTGTCAAACATTTGAGGTTATGGGCTGCTTTTAGTATGCTAAGCTTTCAGACTTGAATGTAGCATGAAATCATTACACCACGCCCTCCCCATATGTTTGTTTGATTTATGGTCCGCCTTATTTCCGTGAGGCAGATATGAACCCGGGTCACACTCTTATGATTCAGGCTTGAATGTACCCATGATTGTTTCACCACATCCCAGCCATATGTTCACTGGAGTCATGGGCTGCCTTATTGTGAGAAGGTGGATTTGAACCTGGGTTGCGTTCTTATACAATTGCCACACATCACCACTACACCACATGCAACAGACAACATTTTATGGTAGCGAACACTTTGGTAGTTTAGGTAGGATACAGTGATGATGTTTGCACCATCAGGATTTGTTTCTACGAAAATATATTTTAAATAGAAAATTCAGATAGCATGAAAAGTAAAAGGTCTGCTCATCATCATTATCTGCAATGCTTATTGCATTTCTATATAGCGATCCTCATGTCCTGCATATTCAGATCTTGACTATGGAAAATTAGTCTTATGGCAGTTATAAAAAGCAAAGATCCATATCAAGACTGTTAAGAGACATTCCGTTCTGAAAAATGGGTTTGATTTTCTTTTCTTAGCATCTCTTACAAGATTACAGTCACACTTTTCACTTGGTCAAATAACAATGCAATATGAATTTGAATGTAAATTTATCTTCCATGCCATTTTGTTTTGTAATCCCTTATTGCAGAGTGTTCTATTCCTTCCTATCAAATTGATGCTGAAGTTTTCCCTGTTGCTTCCTCTAGCTCCTCTAAACAGTTACCAACTTACCACTCTTCGCAACATTGTTACTGGAAAATTAAAATTTTGAAGTAGATTAAAATTGATGGTAGCTCCACCAAATGTTTAGTAACTGAAATTAATTTTGCTGCTATTCAAGAACACATTCAAACACCCTGCAGCTGTTAACACCTTGAATGAGGTCTGAATTACTCAGCTAGCATCAGTACCTGTATAATATGAATTTAAACAGCTCAGAAAATTAATGAAAGAAACATCATTTGTCGTGTGTCTAAATCCACAGTCGGATGTGAGCTCATCTCGATGTATCTTGAATAAGCTTATTTCTTACTATATATATAAATCTCATTAATAACTCTTATCCTAATTTACGCTATTCTGCTATGTAAACATCAAACTTCCCAAATATAAAAAAGCCTAATAGAAAACAAGTATTTCTCCAGTTAAATACCACACAACTCGTCTCTATCGATATGGTTGCATATAGGCCAAGTTAAATACTATTTGCAATGTACTGGAAAATAAAATAACCCATAAAATGACTGATTGAACTCTAATTGAAAAGTAGGATCAAATTTGGAGCCTCACAAAAATCCCAAATTATATCCTCATCATTCCAAACATTTAATTTTTTTCAGGAATTTTCCAAATTGTAGAGACTTCATCCTTTTTCCTGTAACAGAAAACAGTTGTGGACTCAACGGTTTATACAAAATAACTAAATAAAAGATAGACTGACAAGATGGCCCGAAAACATGCTGTGTGGCCCTGCTAGTTGTCTCAGAAAACTTAGAGTGCACCTGCCAGGTGTCTGAGATTCCAGCCGACCTCTTTGCACAATCCATGTAGCAGCTTATTTGCAAGTGTCACACCAAAGCTGCATTAAATTGTATTTCTGACTTTCAGTTCCCACAAAGGCATGCCTTCATACCAAACAGGTCAGCATCCTTGAGAAAGATGTAGAGAGTGTCAAAATTGTCTTCTCCGTCTGTCCACCTAAGTATGTTCATTCTGCTGTACAATTGAAGTCTCAATTTGGTTTTTCGAGACACAGTCAACTTTTTCAAATCAGCAATGTCATTACATATTTTTTCATAGTACATGTGTGCAAGGCTGATAACATCAATACCAGTGACATGGTGTGAGTAGGCCCCTGCGAGGAGAATAGTATAGTCTCCTCCTCATGGATAAGTTGCTCCATTGGAAATGTGTTGTATACTTTGCATGATTTCGTGACCCTTATAGATTTTACCTTTTGGGTCCTTATGGGTGGTTTCAGCCGATGGTTTAAGACCCATGGTTTGATACCAATGGCATTGTGTGGATGGTTTCTTAGCCCATCGTTTTATACCCATTGTATTGTAATAACTGCTTAGTGGTGATATGCCTATAAATACACACATGGATCAGGGTTGAATAGACTTTATAGAAATACCTTATTCAATTGCAAATGGTTGAGTTAACATAGCGAGTGCTGTTTGGCTGGGATTTTTTACAAAAGGGCTTCACATGTTAAAATTCGTGTACATTTTGATTGTGCCATTATTTATTTGTGCTATATTTTAACATTATATTAGCATTGCTTCTCCTGCATAGGTTTATTGGTACTGTTTGCCAGGTGGCCCTCAAGCCACTAGTAATCCAAGCTTTTATTAAATTTATTTACCACCACCACATTGTGAGTTAGCAAGGGGTCAGGGGACAAGGGAGAGTCCACAATAGCTAACAAAATTAAATATAGTTACCAAGAGACGAGTATGGTTCTTGGTACATGAGATGAGGATGGGTACCAATATGCCAATTTTCATAAAAATAGGAGACGAGTATTGAGGGATGCCAAATTTTTTAAAGATATTTAAATATATATAAAAATTGGACAAACAATATCAGGGAAGAGGAGCAAATACTTGAGTATGTACCAATACTTGTGAGGTTAAATGAGTAGGGAGTACCCAATGTTTGAACAAACTTAAATAAAAAGTAGTTGTATAGTTTACACATTGTTGTACAACTTGTAGCCAACAATACTGTAAACTAGCCAATCACATTATGACACATCATTTCTACAACAATTAGATACCCGATGCACATGTTTAAGAACAACTTTTTTCTAAGTACATTTTGAATTTTCTATTTGAAATCAATTCAAAATGTGACTTTCCTTCCAATTAAACACACGAAACAAAAAATATATATTAAACACATGCCGAGTCAACTGTAAGATAAATTTCAAGTGCCGATGTGGCACTATTTAGGTGTCACGTGGATTGCTAAGTCAGGTGTTTAAGTCTCGGCTCCTCTCCCCTAGTATCATATGCATAAACAACTCCAAAAGGACATAGAATGCATACAAGAATTCAAAATTTAAAGCACATAGATGAAATTAGGGCATAGGGGTTAGGTAGTAGTGATAGGGGCCATTTTTGCCTATTTTTAATTATTTTCATTTTCTTTTCCATTTTTGATGGTTGATTGGAGTTCAAGTCAGGAGACTCCATACGAGAAGCATGCAGATTCAAAATGGAGTCTCTGGCTATCAGGAAATATCTCAGTATCAGTGTCTGGTATTGGAGATGCGTCTCCATCTTTGAGACGCATTTTAGGTCCTTGGATAGGCATCTCCTAATAACACTAGAATTAACAGATGGGTTGATGTTACACAAATTTTCCACCCTTCTAAAAAAACACTATCAATGACATTGGTCAGCCCATTTGACATGAGCCTCATTGGCATCGAATCTCTATTTTTACGTTGACAGGCATTCTACAATGGCAGCAAGGTATTGTGATGGAGTGAATTGTTCAAAATTATGTTTGATCTTAAATTTTACATTCTGACTATCACAGGGCAATTTCAACTTTAATTTTGACATCTATTTGATAGTCACTTGGATTTTTTTCTTTTTTGATTGGAGAATTCAATAAAAAAGTCGTAATATCTTGGTCATACGGTGGAGTTTGGAGCCCCTTTTTTTCTTGGATTTTTTTTCCGAGATCGACACAATGGTGTAATTAGATTGATGTCATTCGTCACCAATCAGTGGGAAACTAGAAGAGAAGGTAATGGAATTATTAATCACTGTGAAAAATCCAAGATAAGAACCTTGAGATTATTATCTCTTGGCGTATTTAGATACATGCATCTAAGATATATATACTAGTTCAGTGGCATTGAGAGGGGATGAAGGGCCAATATTCCTAGATTTTCTTTTGTCCTTAGCGGAGAGGGATTCACTACACTAGAAAAAACAAGAGTTAAAGGATAACCACATTAAGAATTTTTCGAACTCCTAGTGTTGAAAATTTAAGAGAGGAATGCTCCTTGATGTTAATTGAGCTTCCAACATTTCCTTTTCCAACGTTTCTTCTGTTTTTGGGAACACTGGTAGATTTGGGCTGTCAAATATTGATCTGATTTTGGTAGGCACGTGGGAATTTGTCCACATGCTACATACCAAAATTTAGCTCAATATGACATAATATGACACGTGGTCGAATTATGATCAAAACACATTTCCTGAAGTCAGAATTTGAGGGGGTAAACATATAAATTTTGATCTGATTAATATGAACACGTGGAAATAGATGTCAAGATGCTTTAGCTAAAATTTCATGTCATTTGGACTTCATTTAACCATGTTATAGCCAAAATACTGCTGATTCTTGGCCATTTGAGGGGTCAAATGATTGAATGAATTATGACTTGAAAATTGGTGAGAACCTTGGATAAAGTGTTGGAAACATACCCATAAACTTTCAGCTCAGTTTGACACAATATGAATATTATATGGTAACATCATCTTCCACCCACTGCTGCTACTGATGTTCTAGCTGCCTAGGCCATTGCATTGCCACTTGTCTATTCCTTGTTAAATTTAGGTGAACTGATTCTTACTAAAATTGACCGATTCCAGCTGAAGTGAAGCGAGTTCCTTAAATTTGGATCATTTGCTTTGGACCTTGGAGTGTGTTCCTTAGTTCCTCAAACCCAACAACGAAAACCATTGCAACAATCGCAACTAACTTTCAACAGTCATACTTTCGTGATAAATCTATATTAATTCTAACAGGTTGCAATTTAATCAGTTGAAAGTTTTCTGATTGAGGTCAAACTTGAAAGATGCAATTGATAGATGATGCCCCCAACATACTCTACATGTAGTTTGAATGCAAAGACGAGGTTTCCTATATGTAAAAGGATTCATTAATTAAAGCAAGCGAGTTGAATTTTGATGGACAATTGTCTTCTCATACAATATCAGTGGGTAAATCCCTTCTTCCTTGCAAATGATGGCCCCTAATTGAACCCCCATGGAGAACTTTGGCTTACTTGAACTTTATTTCATTTAACCATTAAAATTTATGTGAAAACTTTGTAATACCAAATCTCAATTATTGAAGGCATTTATCTTTCTTGGCCAAACTTCATTACTTAAAGGCTAAAACATCAACTCACATTGGCCATATCAACCTTATGTAGAAAATCATTATTCCATGTATTTTCTATTTAGAATCTGGGTGCAAATAAGCACGCACTTCTATGTATACTATACATGCCATATTTACATATGTCCAAGGAGCATATCTGCACTTCAACACTTCAGCAATAATTAATAAAAGCTCAGAAATATCTGCACTTCACAGCTAACATTTCCAACATGCATTCAAGAAAGCAACACTCCGTTGTCCATGATAATGCACCCAACATAAAGCAGAAGACTTTGAAAGAATAAATCAGAAAACAGGAATGGTGCAACAATATCCACCTCTCACTGATCTCCATAAAATTTCCTGCAGGAAACATGATTGAATGACGCAACAATATCTGCCTCTTTCTGATCTCCATAAATTTCCTGCAGCAAACATGATGCAACAGTATCCTCCTCTCTGGGATCTCTATTAAATTTCCTGCCAGAAACATGATGCAACAATAACCTCCTCTCTCATTGTGCCGGCAGAAAAATTCAAAAAATGCATAAAATTTCCAACTGTACCTACTTCTTTAGAGTGGTTGCTGACAAGTCAAATTGCAGCATTCAAATTAAGTGACAAGCATTGCACTCAACAATCTGATCCTTGTTTGGTTCATTTTTGAATGTGAGAGTGTGCATATCACATGCTGGTGCTTGTTGCAACACAGGATCAGTTAATTAAAACAAATCAACCAGAGGAGGGATTCTGCCTTTTGTCCTAGCGAAAGTTTTAATATTACAATTGTCACATGCTAGATTGGTGATGGCTTTGACAGCGCTATGATTGACTCCATTCACAGCATGTGCACATGAACTGTTTCTATCGTTTTTCAGCTGAGAACAAGACAGGAAAGAAGACCTGCATCTGCTATGCATTGCTGATGCTCTGGCTGCACTACAATAAGTCCCAGTAAAAGTTCAGCTTCCTTTTCAGCCTCATGTTCACTTGCTTTAGAGTCTTAGACCATTCACCTTCTGCATTTGCAATTAACTGTTTGTTTATTTTCACTACAAAGTTTTTTGTCTGATTCTGCAATATATAGTGGATTCCTTGTGCCAGAACCTTATCCTGAGCTTGAATTTTATTTTTTACAATTTTTCTTGAATAATTAGCCATCTTTTTTTCAAATGTTCTCTTTTGAGGTGTAAAGATTAAGAGTTTTTCTGTGAAATATTTCTTCTGTGAGCTTGAATTTTCTGTTTTACAGTTTTTCTTGAATTTTTAATCGTCTTATTTTTGAATGTTATCCTTTGAGGTGTAAAGATTAAAAGTTTTTTTGTTTGATTCTGTAATATATATTGGATTCCTCATCCCAGAATCTTATCCCAAGCTTGAATTTTCTGTTTTACAGTTTTTTCTTTATTTTTTAACCTTTGTAGCAAGAAATGTAACGGGGACATCCCATTTCCTATTAAAACATGCCGAAACAGCAATGCATTGGGGATGTCGTTAAGGACGGGGATTGTCTGTGCTGCAATGGCAGCTATAACACCAACTGTTAAAAAAGAAACAAAAAAAATGAATTAATGAATTTTGTAAAGTTGTTGATTTGAACTTTTTATTAACTCATCATGAAGTATAAGTTGACATTGTAGTGTTGTTTTTTTCACTAGTTCAACAACATTTTTGCCACATGTTTGGGGCTGACATCAACCGCTCTTTCTTCTTTTCTCCACACGGAAATTTTTAATGTAAATATTTATTTAATTCTTTTGTTTTAGTTGCGTCAAGTCAAATGCCTCCTAATTAATAAAGTTATTGGTATCATCCCATCAACACAGCATTATGAGTCAATTAAAGTTGTTTAATTTTCTTTTTTAATTTAATTTAATAAGTAATGCTTGAATTATATGTATAGTTTAATTATAATGAATGAATATATATATTTCGTTTCTCATGTTATTTTTTGAGGTGTAAAGATTAAGATCTTTTCTGTGAAGTATTTGACTTCATTAGCTTTCCAGGTTTATTAACTCCATCACGTTTTATGTTCCCTCTTTTTTTCTTGGAAGGTAAACCTTTTATATGCTGTTTACTTTGGCAGTCATTTTATTACTACCGGACAATTTTCTACTTTGATCATTAAAAGAATAAATGCTTTCATTCATTGTGTGCGATTTCTTTCACAGCAGCTTCTGACTTTGCTGTCTTCCTTGGTTTGGTTGCATGTTATATGATTATATTTGATCATTGCACATAAATATTAACTAATTATTGAATTATTTCTTGTCATATGTGAGAGAAAGGAAAATCATGTCCTTTATTCTTCATAGAAGTCCAACATGCTACCATGTTCTAGGGCATATAATATATGAGTGGTGTGATAAGTTGGACATTGTAGATTCATTGGATAGAGCTTAATGATGTATATGAATGAGTGATTGCTTTATTAGGAATTGAGATCAATATTTTAATTTTATGTTTCTTATTATAATACTGAAGAAGTTTTAAATTCAGAAGCAAGGCTAGGCGTAGTTGCAGTGAGATATTATTTTCTTATGATTTTTGGTTTATGTGTTTTAAAGTAATTCTAATGGCAATCTAATGCAATTTTTTTTTTTAGGCGCATAGGAGGTCCTACAAGGCGGTCATCAAAGGGCGGATGGACACCTGAAGAGGTCAGTTTTTCTATTCAATAGCACTAATTATCAATTATATAATAAAGTATCTGTAGGAAAAGTGTCATCAGAGGAAAAAGGCTAAAGTTTACCTTGTCATGGGGCAGCTAATGGAATCGTCAAAAATTCAAAGATTTTAAGCATAAATGGTACATATTACACAAGCTCATGATTTTTTTATTCTTCTGAAGTTAGTAAAGTGAATTGAAATTTACTAAAGAGGAATTTTGGATGGTGTAAGTCACTAGTGGCCTGATTAGCCAATTTATGATGTTTCCGAAAGCATGAATGTTTTAAAGAGTTATGTACAAGAGTTAGAAGTCTACATGGAAATGCAAATACCAGTTTCCTTAGTCTGCCGAGTTTATGCTTCAGACTCGTTGAATTGAGTTTATGCTTCAGACTCATTGAATTTTGTTATTTGCATTAGACTGTTTATTGTTTTATCATTAAAGTTTGGTACCTATTTTCATGGTTTGACATTGTTTCCTAAATATCTTGGCCAGGACGAGACGTTGAGAAGAGCTGTTCAGTGTTTCAAGGGAAAACATTGGAAGAAAATAGGTTCCTATTCTTTGTTTTGTCTTTAATATTTATGATAAGTTTTTAATTTTGTATTTGATTATGTGGTTTATAACTTATCTTCTTCAGGTTTCAATATACTCACAGTAACTCAAACTGACCCCAGAAGACTCTTAACACTTCTGTACACTACGAACAATCATTCAAAAACAAAACTCAAAACTGAATATAATTTAAATGGGCTAGTTACTATAAGACACCACAACTCAAGAAAGTATTAACGCTTAGAGCTTTTGTGGCTCCCTTAAAAGAAAATGTGCAATTAATTTGAGTTTCTTCTTTTGGTGCAACTTTTCTGTTATGTTCTGCGGGAATGTGTGTGCACCCATCAATTTCCTAGGGAATGTGTTCCAATAGGGATGGTGATGGGGACATAGTGGAGACAACCTTGAGCCATCCCCTGCCAAATAGGACTACTCAAGGATGTCCCATTGCATCATCTATCCCCTTCCCCATATGGGTGTGTTCCCCCTACCTTGCCTCCAAGTGGGTCCCCAAGTGCAGCTCAAAAAATAAAATCCTCATCTAGTCATTCACGTTGAACCTTGGGGGAAAACCTGCACATTTCAAGTTTGTTTTTAATTTTTTGGGATGGGATTATATATATAAAACTTATAAATATGTATATATAACTTATAATTATCCCCCTATGTACTATCCCTCTGTGTTTTCTCATCCCCTCTAAAAGGGGACTATATGGAATAAATGTTTCGAGTTTTGAATACCATTTTTTGTGCTAGTGGACTTGAGTAACATATTGTTTTAATAATACGTATTCTATAGAACTACATCCCACTCATCCTCATCAACAAAGTCATTTGAAATTCTAATTTTAATTTTGCACTGCCAATGACTAGTGACTTTGCATGTTTTCACCCTTAAACAACCAATGGTTATGGGCATAGTCACAAGGTTCGGCGATTTTCTTGAATAAAATTCGAAATTAGTCGAACTTTTAAGATGACAGAAAAATCCGGCGAATTTGTTGATGTTCGCCTAGAAAAAGGGGGAAAAACGCAGGCACAAAAGTGCAGGGCAAAAAAGGTAAGAACAACACATCCATTATTCACATGGCGTTCTACACCTTCGTCACTAGGTATGCACCTTCGTATGGCGTTCTGCAGCAGGACATGTAAAAAAGAAGAAACTGTAGCAACGCGTAGTGGAATGGCAGGCAAAGCCATTAAATGGCTGATGAGCCGTGATCGAATTCTTTGACAGTGGGGCAAACTGCGAATCCGTTATCGTGATCTTCTCTTCTTTCGCCTTACACCGCATGTTCATTGCAGACTTGCAAAGTTTAGGTTATGAAATTAAAGCTTCGGTAATATTTTTTTATATATATAAAGAATTTCAAACCTAATTATATTATATTTAGGTTAATGTTTTTTATTGCTTTATTTATAATTTCAAATCTAATTAAAATAATTTATTAAAACTTTCGTGAAATTAATTTAAACAATAAAATAAATGATGTAATATACATATATATAATTGTTTAATAAAATATTATATATTATTTTAATTTTATATTTATAATAAAAATTAATAAATTTTATATTTAAGAATATCATATTATTTATATTTTATGTGTTTATAATCTTTTGGTTTATTATTCATATTTTTGTGTTTTTTTGATGGTTCAAATTTAATGGCAATTTTTTTTTCGAACTTTATCCACTGACGAACTTTATCCGAATTTTATCCTCGTTGAACTCAAACCTTCTGACTATGGTTATGGGTGAGAGTGTGCATGTCTCTAATCCAAGTCTATGCAGCAATGCCTCGGCTACTCAATTTCTTTCTGAAGTAGAATCAAGTAATGCATTTGTCTTGTTGTGCTCCACTTCGATCTTGATATTGAAGTGCTGTCCTCTTAACATAGGTGCATGCAATCTTGTTGTCTACATTGGAAGCGATGTCCTTTTCTTTTGCCGATTTCGTTTAGGCCTCAATTTCACATTTTGTCATCTTCTTCACATAAGAATGGCCATTCAATTGACAAATTTATAATGCTTCTTCTCTTTAAGGCCAATTGTTGCAATTTTCTTGCCTTTGCTTGAGGATGACTTTTGATCCAAGCATAGCCGCACTGGTTTGTGCTCTTACTTTGGTGGCTTTGGGCACCATTTTGTTCCATGCAACGTTGTGCACCAAATCATGTGGTGCTAACCCACATAAATATTAGTACCAAGTTTCACCATGTTGCACTTCCTCACCATCCCCTCACACTTCAGTGTACACCTCATGATACCTTACTTGAGTGGATCACCTTATGGCGCTGTGTAGCCACAGATCGTATGTTGTAATTAGGTTCAATGCCGAAACTTTATGCCATGTGGAACCTTCATGCCACATTGTGCCATGTCAGATTACGCTCCGAGGGTTCGCCATGTTAAATTTTTTTTCAGTACCGTGAATTGTCATTTGTTGTAGACTTTGGAACATTTTACAATTAACCTCTTTGTAATTACTTTATTGTAGTTGTATAATTATAGCCATTCGACCCCAACGTCAAAAAGGGCAAGCATTATACTCCATTCGTTTTCCATTCTAGTTGAGGCAAATTAGTTAGGAAGCGCTTCCCCCTTTTTGATCACAACTGTGTTGTAGGGGTACGCCCCCCGGCCCGACGCCTCCTGTTCGGAGGTGCCTCCGGCACGGGGACGTCCCGGGGACGCCCGGAGGCGTCCCCGACATGCCGGTAGGCGCCTCCGGGACGACTCCGGGCGTACCCGGGGCGTCCCCAAAAATTTCCGGCGGGTGGACCCCCATTTTTGTCTCGGATTTCCATATTGCGGTCGGTTGGTTCGGATCTCTCTCTTATAACTCTATGAATAGTGGCGGGCTTATGATCGGGTGTTTTCGATTCAATCTGAGCTTTGGCCTCAGGCCATTGTTAGGGTTATCGACACCCATATCCTAGCTCACCCACCCAGTAACAGACTTGATTAAATGTATTTTGGCTTTTTCTGATTGTTCCTGGAGTTCTTATCTGAAACTATCGGATCTAGCCGCCCCTTGCCAGTTCGGTTTTACGCCTTTGCGTATGGTTCCAGGAGTGGACCTTCGGAACGTTGTCGGAGTTGCCTTTTCAGTGCGATTTGCACTTGAAAAAATGAGCTTGATCAATATAATGGGATCCTTACGAGAATCGTGGCATGGATTTTAACTTATAACTACTATGGGGGGAGGGTGTTCTTCGAGTGCCCTTGCGGGAAAGCAAGTGAAAAGACGGGAAAGATATTGTTCCCCCCCTTGCCCGCAAACAATTTCGGATGCTCGAGTTGGGAAATAAGTGGAAACGAAGCGGGATCAAATTAATTAATTTTAAATTTTTCATTTAATATAATATAACTATTAAAAATAAAATAAAATATAATATTAAAAATTTAAATAATATTAAAAATTTAAACTAAATATTATTTAGTTTTTACATTTTTAATATTATAATTTATATTTTATTTTAAATTTACAGTTTACTATATCTTTAGGTAGTATTTAAATTTTATTATAAAATTATAAAGAATTTTATAATATATATATATATATATATATATATATATAAAATTTAAAAGAATTTTAAAATTTAATAATAAAAAATTATAAAGATATAGTAAACTGTAAATTTAAAATAAAATATAAATTATAATATTAAAAATGTAAAAACTATATAAATTCTTTTAAATATATATATATATATAGTATTTAAATTTTATTTTTAATATTTTTAATTTTAAAATTATTTTAAATATATATATATATATATTTTAAATATATATATAGAGACGTACCCACGACATATCCAAATCAAGGTTTTTGAAAAATGACGTACCCGCGTACCCGAATCGTACCCATACCCGTACCCGTACCCATATCCAAACAACGTAGGATCACAAGAGTCTTCATTCTCAGCATTTTGGGCCTTTGTACACATATGTGCTATACTTGTTCATTTCATTTGAATAGAACACTATATAGCTATCTCTGTCACTGAATGTAATGGTTTATTATGTCTACTTTCTAGTGCATGTTCATATTATAACTCAGTAGTTTACTTCAAGTCTTTTGACTTTTTTGTCCTTTTAGCTATTCCTTCTCCATTTCAATGTATTGCTTGCCTTTTCAAAACTCTTTACCTCAAAGAGCTGCAATTGCATTTATGCATCAAGAGAAATGTTTTGCAAAGTGACTTTCTCACAAAATTCAAAGGTATAGTCTTGAATACTTTGACCTTCCTCTTGTCAGTAGTATTTCTACTTCATGAGCTCTTCCATAGCCCTCCACCACATCAAGGCACACACATCTTGAAGTATGAAAAAATAATATTTTCCTTCTCATTCACTGTGTATACGATGAAGTAGATTTAAAGTTGTTTGAGCCAAGTATTGAGCTTTTTAGCATCACATTGACTTTAACGAAATCACTTTACCAATAAAGTAGAATTACAACAATAGATCACAATATGATTGAAATAAGAGTAGAATAATTAAGCATATGACTAAGCCACTTCGAGGGGGAAACCTCCACAACCTTAAAATTAGAATATAATTCGCAATATGATGATAAAATACTAACTACTACTTCCTATATATACACTAAATATGCTATGACAACAACCTAGGCTGACCCTATTACTAATTTGAAGCTATAAAAATGATCATACAACTTAATTAAAGGTTATGATAACCACAAGTTGGCCACACATATCTCAATACACGCTATAGGCTAAGGGCGTAACATGGCCCTCCCCTTCAAACCACTGTTGTCCTCAATGTTGTTGATTGTAAAATGCTTCTACAGGAATGCTTCATCCTCCTTTGTCGCATCTTCATTGACCAAATTCTTCCACTTGATTAGATACTTTGTAATCACCCTCATCCACAACCTCTTAGTGCATGTTTGAATTATTCCCTCACGTTCCAAAATGATTCTTCACTCTTCAGTGTGCTCTGATAACTTTGTTTGGGTTGAAACTCTTTGTCCAATGACTTTCAAGGAGGAAACATAGAAGGCTGGATGTATTTTTGTTGAGTGAGGTAACCGGTTTGTATGCTACACTGCCAATATTATGAAATACTTGATAAGGGCCATAATACTTAAGTGAAAGCTTGTTGTCTTGCTTTTCAAGGGCATTTGCATATATGGATGTAAATGAACAAAAACCCAATCTTTGACTTCAAAATGTCTTTCATTATATTGTTGGTCCGCTTGCTGCTTCATGCAGTTTTGCACCATTGCCAAGTTTTCTTTGAGACTAAAGAGTACCTCCTGTTGGTGTTGAATATGTTCTTCGACTACTCGAACCTTTGGCTAGACCCTTAAAGATGAGGTGATGGATGGTGGGAGGTATTGATACAGTGCAAAAAATGGAGATATTTTGGGTGAGGTGTGGAAAGAAGTGTGATACCACCATTCTGCTAGTGTCAACCATTGAACCCATCTCTCTTATTTATCCCAAACAAAACAACGAAGGTAACCTTCCAAGCACTTGCTGACCACCTCATTTTGCCCATTAGATTGGGGATGATAAGATGAGCTAAGAACTAGCTGGGTATCACAACATAAGAATAACTCAATCCAAAAATTATAGATAAAAATGGGATCATGATCACTTACCATGATCTTTGGGGTCCCATGGAGCTTCTGAATCATATCCATAAATGATGTTGCTATTGTAATTGCTACAAACGAATGTGATAATGCACAAAAATGAGCATATTTGGTGAGTCTATTCACAACAACTATGATGACATTTTTCCCTTCAAATTTTGGCAGCCTCGTAATTAAATCCATGGAAATCTCCTCTTACCTTTGGCTAGGAATAGATAGAGGTTGCAATAGACCTAGGGTCTTGGTTGTCTCCCCTTTGTTTTGCTCACACACCATACATTTTGCCACCATGGAAATCTCCTCTCACCTTTGGCTAGGAATAGATAGAGGTTGCAATAGACACGAGGTCTTGATTGTCTCCTCTTAGTTGTTGCTCACACACCATCCATTCTGCCACAATTTTTTGGACTTCCCTTTTAGCCCTTCCCAAAAAAAATCCCGCTTGACTCTTTAATAAGTTTTCAATAAGCTTGAGTGCCCACCTATCGGAGAAACATGAAGTTTCGTAAGCACCTTATGATTAAAGGTTGAATTTTTGTAGAGGTACAATCTATTGTTGTATTAGAGAGCATCCCCTTTCAACATAAATTTATTTGTCACACTCGGATCTTGTTGGAGCTTTTGAATAAGACCCTATGTAATGGCATCACTCTCCACTTAGATCTTGCTTCATCCACCCAGTCGGTCTATAATATGTACATGGCACATGACATTGCCTTTGTGGACTCATCCTTCATGGATAGTGCATCAACGACGACATTTTCCTTTACTTTCTTGTGTACAATCTCAAAATCATATCCTATCATCTCAATGACCCATTTTTTTTGTTCTTTTGATGACAAGCTTTGTTTCAAGAAGTATTATAAACTATCATGATCTGTCTTTACTTTAAACTGTCTTCCCACTAGATATGGTCACCATTGTTTTACTGTGTAAAGTGTCTACTCAAATGCAATGGGTTGTCCTTCTTGCATGAGTACCACTCCCATGCCATACCCCAAAGCATCACATTCCACAATGAATGCCTTGGAGAAATTTCGAGTAGCTAGAACTTGGGTGGGCTGCCTCATTCCAATGGAGGGAGTCCTTTTTCAATAAGGTTGTGAGTGGTGTTGCTATACTACCATTATTTTTATCAAAACGACAGTAGTAACTTGTGAGCCCCAAGAATCCTTGGAGGTTTTTGAGGGTTGTAGGTACTTTCCATTCTACCATAGCCTTGATCTTCTACTGATCCACTTTGATGCCCTCATATGAAACAACATGGCCCAAATACTCGACCTCCTTGACTCCCAAAGTGCATTTGGAATGCTTGGCATAAAGTTGGTGTTGTTAAAAAATATCCAAATCCTGATTCACATGACGTAAGTGTTCCTCCCATGTTTAGCTGTATATTAAAATATCATCAAAGAACACCAAGACAAATATTCGTAGAAATGTTCGAAAAATAGAGTTCATCTACTTTGAAATGTAAATGGTGCATTAGCGAGGCCAAAAGGTATCACCAAAAATTCATAATGGCCCCATGGGTTTTGAAAGTTGTCTTATGAATATCCTCATCTCTAATTTAGATTTGATAATACCCAAAACAAAGATTGAGTTTTGTAAAATAATTACACCATGTAATTCATCTAGCAAATCATCAATTACAAAAATGAGGAACTTATTTTTGATGGTGTAATTGTTGAGTTCCTTGTAGTCAGGACACATGAACAAGGTGTCATCCTTACACACCATCACCTCTAGAGAGGAATAGGTGCTCTGACTATGACAGATAATACTTACTTCCAGCATCTCTTTTAAAATTTTCTTAATCTCACTCTTCTGGACATATGGGTAATTATAAGACCTGATGTTGGTTGGTTGTCACCTTGACACTAGTTGAACGACATGATCATGATCCCTTTTGGGAGGAAGTCCTTTTGGCATATCATCAATAACTATTGAATGCTCCTCCACAATAGCTTGCAGATCTTGCTGCGAAGACCCCTTTCATGGTTGTGCCTCTCTTGAAAATAGTTGAGTCGCAAACCCATTTGCTTTCTTTTTTAGAATCTTCTGTATTTGATGAGAACTCACTAGTTGTGGGGAATTTGCATGTAAACCATGCAGTTCAAGTTTCTTGCCCTCGGAATGGAAACACTTGAACAACTCTTGGAAATTCATCTCAATCGTTACCAAGGTAGTTAGCCATTGGACTCGCAACACAATGCCTACTCCGTCCATAGGAATGGAAACGTAGGGCTTTCTAGTAGATATTCAGCGATGGAGAGTTCAATACTATATGGCATTTCTTGGAACAATTGATTGTGTCACCATTTGAAATCTTGACAGAACAGTTCAACTGCATAGTCAATTTATTGTTGATGAAGTTGTGAGTACTGCTCCAGTCAAACGATACAATCATCTTTCGTCTTGGAGCTAGATAGACAAAACAGTTCAAGTGCATAGTCAATTTATTGTTGATGAAGTTGTGAGTACTGCTCCAGTCAATCAATACAATTATCTTTTGTTTTTTAGAAAATCCACTACCTTGAGGGTTTGTGGAGTGTTAATGCTGAAATGTGCATGGCAAGAAATAGTTGGTTGGGTTTCGTCTGATTCCTCCCCAGGCTCATCATCAACCTTCCATGCTACTTCTTCATACTCTTCTTCTTCATTGGCACCTTTAATGTTGAACAATTTCTTTTTACTTACACTTATGTCCTTGAGTGTACTTTCTATCATAGTTAAAACATAACCCTTTTGTTGTCATCTCTTCAATTTGTTGAGGAGTTAGTTTGGTAGGTTGAGGGAATGAGTGTTGGAGTTTTCCTATCTTTTATACTTGTGAATGATTGTTTTTTGGTGACTAGTGCTCTCTCCTTTGATCTGCATGCCATGACAATACTTGAGATATAAAACTTAGATTAAATAGGCGCACCTCGTGTTGGATTTGATGCTTGACCCTGCCAAGAAACAAGTCAATCGAATTTTCATCTACGATTGTCTCCACTTGCAAGGATAGATTTTAGATTTGCTGAATATAATCCTTTACAGATCCTGTTTATCACGGCTTTGCTAATTGGCCAAAGTAATTCTCCGTCAAACTGTTGCGATAATGGAATTGTAATTCATTAATAAAAATTGACCAATTGACACTGAGACCCTTATTTTGGACACGAATCCATCAATACCTAATGAATTGCTCAAGTTCCAAATATAAAGATTCCATTGCCACCTATCCACACATGATCTGATGTACATCAAAAAATTTCTCCATTTGGTTGATCCAGGTTACTAGATTCTTACCATCAAACTTATGCATGTCCACTTATGGCATCATGTTCCGTAGACCCAAATGAGAATCAACTAAAGACAGAGGTTGAGTTGTATTAGGGCTTGCATTGGGTTGACCCGAAGATCCACACTGGTTGGTCTTAGTAATGAATTGCGACTGATTTGGCGGATTCAGTGGAACAATCAACAATTTATTGAGTCCCTGCCTGAGCTCATCCAATCAATGATTGATTTTGTTCACATCTCCTTAATTGGCCATATCAGATTGTATGTTTTGCACACTTTACTCAAGTTGGCTCACTTTATGATTTGTCAAAGTAAACTCTGGACCAGAAGATCCACTGATTTTTTGTTTTTGCCTCAATCTCTTTGTTAGGAGTTTTGCTTGGAGTTTCATAACCCTTTCCTCGGCCCCTAGTGCGCGGTCCTACCATACAAAAGCTTGTCAATGCAAAATTGATTATCACATTTGACTGAACTTTGACCAAACAATTTCAGACTTCAATTGGCCTTTAATACAAAAATTTAGAAAACAAACCCCTACTAAATTTTTGAGAGCTTTTTGAATATGGGAAGAAAGTAAAGAAATCCCTAAAATTGCGGGCTATAGAGCAAATTTAGGAAAAACCCTAAAATCGCAATAAGTTGCTAAAAATGATCACCAAACCCTAAATTTTTTATTGTAGCTTCATTTAATGTTTCTCCAAGTTTGGTAAAAAAATACAGAAAAAATACAACAGTTTCCCAGATACAGGGATTTCTTCAAAATTATGGTTTTGACCACATTTTTGCCCAAATCAAATCTCTGATACAACTTCTAATAAATTTACTTCACCAATAAAGTAGAATCACAACAATAGATTATAATATGGTTGAAATAAGAGTAGAATAATGAAGCATATGACTAAGCCACTTCGAGGGGGCAACCTCCACAACCTTACAATAAGATTAAAATTTGCAATATGATGATAAAATACTAACCTCTACCTCTTATATATACCTTAATATGCTATGGAAACAACTTAGACCGACCCTACTACTAATATGATGTTATAGAAATGATCATATGACTTAATTAAAGGTTATGATAGCCACAAGTTGGCCGCACATGTCCTAATACACACTATACGCTATGGGTGTAGTATTGACCCTTATATGGTTGTATTTCTACCTTAGCTACCATTAGGTTTGATGGTGCCCCATCCAAAGCATCTTCTTCTTTTGAGCTCTCATTGACACCCTAGAGATAGATTTGCACTCGCTTTAGAAGAATTTGATATGGAGACTGTTAATTGTGTATCCAAGCTGCAAGTGGTAGAAGGGACATGGTACCCACCTTCAAATGATATTTTTATCTATGAAATCTCTATCAACACAAACAATCCGTCCAGCTCAGCCCAACCAAGAGTCATCGATCCTATTAGTGTCTACACTCTTGAAGGATTGTTATCAAGCTCCTAACGTGCTCGTAGTAGCTATGGATATTTGGTGGTGGTATACACTTCTAAATCTAATCACAATATTTTTCCTAAATGACATTATTACATTACAATAGATTCTTCAAATTTGATATACATAAGCTGCAAAAGAAATTGTGTCATGAAATGACAATGAGAAGTTCGAGATTGATGGAAAAGGCTCTAAAAGGAGGGATTTAGTATTTTAGATGTAAATGTTTGCACATAACCAATAAATCACTGTAAGTGTATTTCAGGGAAGAAAATAAAGTCGAAGGATTTGAATGCCATGTCTTACAACAACAACAATTAACTCCTCAATTTGAGGATCATCTCAATTGCCAACAATGATCATCCTATCAGTATTGATGATGATGAGCACATCCCTCCCTCAGAGGTATCTCAAGGAGCCCCAATATATCATCTGCAACCTCTAGGTATGGAGCTAGGTAATGTTCAATTTCATCCTGTCCATTTTACTTAAAGATTTCAGTTCATAATTTTCTCATTGACCTACTTCTCCCACACGAGTGTACTCTGCTGCTGATATCCACACAATGTGTCAACTCAAAAATCATAATTGCCTTTCCTAGTCTGGACCAGTCCGCCAACACTTTGCCCCTCCTCCCTCTTATATTGGTTGTGCCCCTCACTTGACTTTTCCTAAGAACATTGATAGGGCTGGCAGTAGCTCTGTTCTACCTCATAGCACTACCACAAGGGTTTGTCATGTTTATTTGAGTATCATGACAACTCCCATATTCTCCCAAGTAATGCACCTTCAAAAATCCCTGCCATGACCCAAAAGTCAAATGATTCAAATGACAATTTTAAATTGGATGTTGTTTTTGTCAAGGCAATTCAGGGAATCATAAAATCTTGAAATGGTTGGCACCAAAATTATCAAAAAATCAGATGAAAGGGTTCCAAATCTCCCTCCTTGAGCATTGCATATCTCATCTAGTCAGCTTTTTCAAGGATCATAAGGAATACAATCAACACGAGAAAGATTGCCTGAGTAGAGGCTATTGAGCACCTCTTATCTACTAATAAGGCCAAAAGAATGCTCTATGAATGTCCATAAGACTAGCTAGACCAACAACCCTCTTCAAAGAGACAAGCGACACACGGAATTTCTACTTAGGCTATGATAAGAGACCCTGAATGAAACCATGTCATACAAACACAAGCCTCAAGCTCATCCTCTCACTCAAAATTGGCGGCCTCAAGAATTTATGCAATGCCACCTGTGAATGTGGACATGAATATGCTTTGGTCTAAGGAGGGTGACAATTAAAGGAATGTTCTTGTGACAGTTGATCCATTGTATCTATTGGTAAAATGTCTTGGGTCAAAATTCTGTATGTCAGTATGAGATTCTACTTCAGATTAAGGCCTAAGAGAATACAAAAAGGAATCTCTCTCGATATGTATTTAATTCTTGTATTTATCACTTAAATAGTAGTTGAGGAGTCTTTTTTCCCATTGCCTGCTCAATCTTCATTGTTGTGATTTGAAAAAGCTCAATCTGAGTCTAATTGCTGCCCCCCTTGTGCTACATTCTGGCTTAGGCTTGGACAAATGTAATATTTCTCTTTTTTAATGGAAGTTTGTCTTTATAAATAAAAACATGAGTAAATAAGTATATGTTCGTTTATATTATCCTGATACCCTCCTCCATGGAATATTGGTTTTACACTCACGAATAAAGAAGATTTGGTGACGTTGTGTCTAACCTGAATGCATGTTGAACATATTAGTACGAACTTGTGTTCTAAGTGTTAATTTGAGTAAACCACAACACAAAGATGCATATGCAGCTATAGGTGGAGCATCTTTGCTGAATATTTACATAACACAAGCGTATTTGTCTCTTTGAACGGTTCAGGAGTGCGTTCGTTTCTAAGTCAGTTTGAATTTCTCTTCCATGGGCATGGAGTTTTAGAGTATGCCTGAATGCCTGCTCTGATGGCATATATCCGTGAAGTGATTGCCTGGATGTTCATTCCATTTTCTTCAGCTTGCAATTAGCTCATTACTTGACCAAAGGAGACACCTCTGCTTGGAATCATTGGAACATAGACAAGGAGATCGTTGTGACAACTAGATGGGGTCTATTGTCATAGTGACAATTGATTGATGTCTTGATGTTTGTACATTGTCACGAAGCTATCCTATTCTCGTCACAGACCAATTAAAGCAGTTAATGGGTTTTATGAATTTTTAGGACTAGAACATTTACTTCAATGAGTTGATTATTCATATTTTTATGAAATTATAGAACTGATGATCATAAGATATCTGAGAAATGATGTTTTTGTTAGCAGCTTTACTTTGATGTCAATTATGATGGATTACTATCTGTATCGAGATTTGTAGGGTTTTTATGTGTCGCTGTATATTTCATGGATATATTGATGACAATCTATTTTTGAATTTACAATTTCCATTTACTGAAATTTACAGTTAATCGTCTTTGCAGCTGAATTTTTTCCTGATCGGACAGACGTTCAGTGCTTGCATCGTTGGCAGAAGGTTCTTAATCCAGAACTTGTAAAGGGACCTTGGACAAAAGAGGTATTGTTTTCTTGGAATCTCAATGTCACTTAGTAGTGTAGAAAGTTTTGTTGAGACATCATGGGTCTTCTTGGTGTTTTATTTTGTGTAGGAAGATGAAAGGATAATAGAGCTTGTAAATAGGCATGGGGCAAAAAAATGGTCTGTTATTGCAAAAAATTTGCCAGGGCGCATTGGAAAGCAATGCCGAGAGAGGTATTCTCTTATGCCATGGAAAGTATTTCTTTTTTGTTACAGTTTAGATTGATAGAGTATTGCTTCTTGCTGGGAATTAATATTGCGGATTTTATCATTGAAATGGATGTCCAAAGCAATTTTCCCCTTGAACAATTGATTTAAATTCTATATCTTGTCAGAATGTAACAAAACAGAATAAAATTCATAAATTTCCATCATTTGTGGTTGAGGTGCTGCTGCTGCAAAACCATGCTGCTACATCGCTAACATCCTCAAATTGTAACTGAGCTGCATCTTCAGATGCAAAATTTATGATATCCTTGAGTATCATGTTGTATTTGGAGATTCTAATTCACTAATTATTGCGGCCAGCTAATGACAGCCATATCTTCATAAGCCTCAAGCGTGTTTCCATTTTATTGAGGTCTCTCATTCAACTGATAATCCTTCGAGTTCATCACTCAAAGCTCCTGTCATTATTTTCTCTGTGAATGCTACTGTGTCATGTACTCTTCTCTACATTCCATTTCCAGTGCTATATGTTTCTTCTTGCTCATGTAGTTGTCATTTCTTCAGGAAATGTGGCCATCGAAAGTGTGGCTAGGGTGCTGTTAGCGGATGAGAGTGGTAACAAACCAACATTATGCTATACTGATGAGAAGTCATTGGCGCTGGATAGATAGTGATTTGAGGGGATATGATAGATGGAATAGATGGATGACATATAATCGGTGTAACTGGTACTAGTGGCATGATTGCATGGGAGTAGGAGGTGGTAGGGTGTCATTTCCTCCAAGGGATGAACTAGTATCTCCATGCGAATATAATTTCACTACTTGATGCTGTATTGGATCTCTTCTGATCCCCAAAGGTAAAAAGTACCTATGTTAAGATGGAAAATTAAAATGTACCATTGTTGCATCCAATAGAGCAGTCTTCTAAAGCCCCAAACAGAATGTGATATAGAGGACTGGAAAAACTGCTCTTTTACATTCTCATTCATTATGAAAATTCTGTTATTATGAGTGTAAAATGGCAGTGTTGGATAGTGGAAACTGAGCACTATGCTGCACGATTTTCTAGATAGCATACTGGAAAAACTGCTCTTTTACCTTATCATTCGTTATGAAAATTCTGTTATTATAAGTGTAAAATGGCAGTGCTAGATAGTGGAACCCGAGCATTATGCTGCACGATTTTCTAATAGCAGATATTTCTTGATGAATATATGCTCTTCCATAAAGCTTGATATGAAAAATCAAGAGAAATGCTATAGGCAGAAATGTAATTCTCCTTCTAAACAGAGGCTTGCAATCATTCGGAGTGAGGATTTTGAGCAAGTGTCCTGTTTATTAACCACCCAAAATAAATAACAGCAGAAGAGTTGAATGCCTCACAAATATGCTCCAACTTGAAATCTTAACAAAGTCTCTGCAATAAAGAAATCTGCTACGATTGAGTGCGATCCAAATAAACAGAACCAGGTAAAGGTAATAAATAAAGCAGGTAAACAGCCAAGGTTAGAAGCACTGATTTTAATAGGCTGTCTGTGTTCTTGCAACTGTTAGCCAACATGTAGTCCATCTTGCAGAGACATGACTTGAAACCTGTTCTTTAAAACATTCAATGACAGCAAGCTTGATATTTTAGGCATTGCAGCAAAACCACGATATTAATTGGGAAGGTTTAGAAAGGTTTTGGGTACTTATCCAAAAAGACATGGTTAAGAAGACTCGTTTTTACTTGATGAAGTTGATATGGTTTTGGAGGGTCACTACCAAGGCGGGTCATCTTTGCTGCCCTTTTTATTGTCTATATTGACATTTTACCTGTATTGTCGATCATCACATTCATACCTCTTTCGATTCACGTGTTCTGTGGCTGTTTATCACGGAAGCATACTCTAAATATATATTTTCTGTCTCTCTTTGTAGTTTGAACTTCGAACACTTGGTGCAAAGGTAGCTTTATGTTGGTGAACCTTGATGTAGGGGCAAACTAGTGCGGAAACAGTTTGTCGTTATACTTGGATAGTAACTGTTGATGGCCCAGAATGTTATCATGCTATGCCCCCGCTAATGAGCATAACAGTTTGAAAGCTTCAATGCATGGGATTTGGCTATGAAGCAACCTCCGGGTTACTGAGGCTGGTTTCTCTTACTTTAGCACTATTCTAAGCATACTGCGGGTGAAAAGGGAGAGACCAACAAAAACAGAAAAAAACGGTAAAGCAATAAAAGGTGATGTGCCAAAATAGATGTATCCTCCACCAACTCAAAGGAAAAAATGCACAGAACTGCTGCTGCATATCCAAATGAAACATTGCAGAACTACAATGCAAGAGATAAATAAACACACAAACACAAATAGAGGGCCAAAATCAGCCACAATACTTATATAAAGCATTCAACAAGCTACACAATTGCATAAAAATGTTGGAAATAAACATAAAATGGATAAACAGAAAACTGTTGAGGCAAATAAAATTCACAGTGGGCTGAGAGGAGAAGTGAAGGAAGAAGGATTTGTAACCGACTTGTCAAAATTTCCGCCCACGATCAATGTCATATCTGTTTAAAATCCACCATTTAGCTTGCCTGGAAAAATCTCCCTTGCACTCCAAAATATGAATGGAATTAAAAGCTTAAAAGCTTTTAAATTAGCATGCCCAACTTTTAGCATACTTAAAAGACTTTTAAATAAAGGTAATTGTAACCTTATCCATGTCCCTCATGGCTTACATATAAGCATAGTTACCAGGAGATAAAGAGGGAGAGGATGAGAGTACGGGTACTGGTACGTGGATGGAGATGCCATTCAAATCAGGGTATGTGAGAAAATTAACAAGAATACGGCTATATTGTATATAAATATTGTCATCTAAAAATGTGGATACGGGGTCATGGATGCAGTACTTGTCCCTATATTAGAGTTTCCTGGTAACTATGCATATAAGCCTAAATCTTTTAGTGGCTTCGAATAGTTAAATTAAAAAAAAGACATTTGGTTAATATGGAGCTATTCAAATCAAATTAGGGCTATGCATGTAAATATTCTGGGGGGAGAGGAAAATTATAACATTTACATAGAAAACCAGGCTAGTTAGTCAACACCTGTTAGTAGAAGAAGAAAGAGAAACCAGAAAAGCATAAGAATGCCACTCAGATCAGCAATTGTGGAAGAAGAATCATTCATGTGACACTCAGATAAACCAGATTCCTTTATCAGAAATTGACGTGTAGCCACAAAAGGCAGGTTCAAACCACCAAAAGATCATTAGGGAGTGGTAACCAACATAAAATGGGACACATGTAAGGAAGGTAAAGTATTAGAGACAGTAGGTGGCAAGGGAAGTATGATAGGACAGGTAGTCCAAGTACTGAATCAAAAGAAGTGACCACCTTAATTAGTGTTCACTTTCCAAAGAATAGTGCATAAGGTATTCTTGTGAAGTTGTTTGATTGGTTAGCAGGTCTGCCGAGAACAATGATAGGATAGAGACATTCAGGGTCCAGAAGAATGAATAGGCAAATCTGACAAGGTGGAGAGAAGTTTACAGAGGATTTGAAATGGTTGGATTGTTATATATCGATAGTGCACATGGTATGAGAATATAGACTTTATACACGAAACTTAGTGTTTTGCGTATGCAGGAGTGGTGCCAGTAATTCATCAGCTAAAAGAAAATTCTTGGAAGAACCGTCACCTTTATAAACAGATATTGAAGAACAGTATTTTAAAGATATTTTACGGGAGATCACTCATGAAGATATATGTTAGGGAGTGGCATGGATATCAGGATATTCTTCATCTTGCTTAGGCCCCAAGGGCGGTTTGGGACAACAGGAGGTGCAAGAAAAAACTTGTGGGACTCTGGATGTTATTCATAAAATATGCTGAATGTTGTATGTTAAATCCTCTCCCTGATGCAAAATCAATCTTTTGTCAGTCAGGAGACTGGCATTTTTCTTTTTTTGGGGAGGACGGGTGGGGCACAGGTAGCAATTCGGTATAATACTTTTTATAAAAGACTTACTAATATATAGTCATCTTCTAGATACATCTGCTTGAAGAAGTTTTGGATACAACTTTCTTTTTTCCAAAACTTCTTCAAGCAGATGTATCCAAAAGACTATTATAGATTATTGCACTGTGAAGAAACCACACCCAAAAACAGGCTTACTAATTAGTTTAAATATTTTATGTTGAGAAACATTTAATGAAGACTTACTAATAAATGAAAGGATGCAAACAAGATCAATATGGCATCACTTATATATAGATTATACACATGCTGTTCTGTTAATAATGTATATTCCCGTTGCTGTCAAAGAACACATTCAGACCTGATCTATATTATTGCTTGGCAAGAGATTGCCCCCAAGAAAAATACAAAAACTCGACGCTGAATGTGGTCCAGGTGATCATAAGGACAATGAGTGTTTGAAGTTAAAGAAAGTGAAGAGGATAAATACTTATTTGCAGTTACAAGGGCTACAGCGGAAGAGTTAGGCATGCTGGTCAAAAAACAAAGAATCAATCTGTCATCTAAGCTGTGGAAGATGTAAATAAGCTATCAAACGACATTGGTTTGTTAAAAGCAGCATTTGCATAACACCATTGCATGACGATAAACCAAAGAAAGGCAGACCTACAATTGTAAATCTTACAAATAAAAGAGAGGTAAAAGAAAATTCAAAGAAGGTCAGATGGTGATAATACCAATGAAGTTATCATTGAAAGAAAGAAAGAAATGCAAGATTTTTTCAGAAGAAGAAGAAGAACCAGGCCATTGTTGGGATGAGGATCGCTGAGGCCATCAAGGAGATTTGACAAGCATTTATTAAGAAGGACAACAAACTCACACCTGAATTTTTATTGAGCATTCTTCGAAATTGGAACATCAATGCTCCACGGGAAAAGGAAGCTCCTACCAAGAAGATTGACATGAGACAAATTAAATGGATTAAACCCCCTGAAAATTGGCACAAATTGAACTTTGATGGTGCCGCTAAAGGGAATCAAAGGGAAGCGGATGGTGGTGGGGTCATTTGGGGGTCCAAACTAATCATGCTGGTGAGGCTAGACCAGCATTATGGGGAATACAATTGGCTAAGGATCTGTAGATTAAAACTCTTATTATCGAAGGTGACTCTCTGGACATGATTAACTGCCTCAATGGAAAGTCTACTGCTTGTTGGTCTATCCTGAACGTGATTAGGGATGCTAAGATCCTCATGACAAACTTTAATGCACTCAACATCAATCATACCTATAGAGAGGGTAATAGCTGTGCAGACTGGATGGCAAATAGAGATGTTGCGAGTCAAAACTTCATGAAATGTACCAGGTTGGATAATCTCCCTAAGCTCTTCGTTAGCATTGTGAATGAGGAAGCATAAATTCCCCTTAAGAGGGTGAGATGAGGAGACATGAGGTCACATTCACTATGCGAAACATTAATATGAGCACCGAAAGAAATAATGACTTTATTCATCATTTTGCGAAGTTTAATCACTATCTAGGGAATGAGGATGATGAAGATATCTTTGGCTTCCGTTGTATAATCATTCACCTCAAATTTGTGAGCGGTTGGGCCTTATGTATCCAGGTTTTGAGGTTAAAATAGTCATTAAGCGAAGAGAACATCAACAGGGAGAGCAAATTCATTGACTGTAACATGGGTGGCAATAGGGACTAAGACAAACCCATCTCTTGTGTGAGAATTAAGGCGAACAAATCCATATGGTGAATGCTCAAAATCGGTGGGTTGACTCCCTACATGGAAAGGATTGTTGGGTTTGATCCAGGCTTGTCTATGGACTTTGCCAAGGCTTGGAACAACAAAGTGGTTACAATGAGGGGAATAACAATGATTATCTCTAAGGAAAGAATTGTCGAAGTTATGGGTATGTTTTTGAAGGTGTTAAAGCTTATAAGGATAAGCATTGGAGGAATGAGCTTATTCATAGTTTCTTCAAGGAACGGGAGAGGATTCATGAAGCTAAGGATTGTTTCCTTTTGGTGGCTCTGCCTCATGCATTGGCGGAAGTTTGTTGCCAGATTATGCTATATATAACACAGAAGGTAAGCACCGATTGTTATGCTCGCATCATTTTATTTTATTTTTCACTTCAGACATAGTGAAACCATCATCATTTTGTACTACCTCCTAAGGTCCCTTGAAAGCTCTATTCTTGCTTATTAGCTGGACAAGATTGATGTCATTCTGCATCAAACTCTTATCTTTCTAATTGTCCAAGCAGGCCAACCTTCCATTGATTCAGTGGTTGGGAAGATTGGGATTCAAGAAGGGTAGGGTAATGATGCAAAATCCCCAGGGAATAATGGAGAAAGGTTGTCAGAAGTTTCTGGTGAGAAAGAGGAAACCCTGGCTCAGGTTACAAGAAAGCTGAAGAAGGCCAAGGGGAAGGTTAAAGCAAGTGAGGGAAGGAAGCAACAACTTCTGGTAGATGTGGGAGGGTTTACTGAGGTAGAGGCGTTGGTGATAATGAATCTACTGAAACACAAGGAAGCATACGCTGTTTCTTGGGTAATTTGAATGTGGTGGAGGAGGTGATCCCTAACGAGAAGGTGATTGAGCACCCCCTACTGGTCTCAATCACAAAGCTGATTCGTTCAATGCAACGCTAAACAAGTTTGAGGTGGCAATTAGTAAACAAATGGAAGTTTTTAAGGAGCTGGTTTATGAATCTAAGAAGATTAAAGAGATGTTGGCCCTTCAGACTGAAGGAAAGGACAAAAGAGTCGAGGTCAGGAAGAAACCTCCAAGCATGCTGAACCCTTTTCTGAAGGATATCCTCAACAAGGAGAAAGCCAGGGATGAAATTAATTCCAAGAAGTTTAATGTGGGTCAGACTAAAGAGACTGGGTAGAAAAGAAAAAAGAGCTTGGAACTGAGTAACAAGAAAGAGCATGACAAAGTCCAAGAAAACAATTAGTGATGGTAGCAGTGATGGGCCGAGTAAAAGAACTAGAGGTAACAAGAAGAAGAACAAAGCAAAGGAGAAGGAGAACAAAGCTAACATCACAACCACTAAGATCCATGACCAGAAGGATGATATGGAGTCTCCCAAAGAGTTGGAGGCCTTGTCTGACTAATTGTAGCAGTTTGTTTCTTCTTTAGTTGACTGCTGAACTTTGTGGGAATCTTTGCTGAACATTCTCTGAAGCTTGTGGGTTTTCTGTCTGCCTACTAGTCGTATGCTAGTTGTTTGTCTTGATTGTATCACAGCTTCAATGTTTTATCCTCTTTCTTTGTAAAAGTTATAGGATTCTGTCAAAACCCACACTTTTACCATTATCTAAAAAAATTGAAGTTATCATTGAAATGTATGCCACAACTAACACAAGCATACAAAGCAGGGGGAATAAAGGAGGATATGGCAAACCAAGTTAGGATCATAACATCTAGATTGAAAATTGCAAACTAAGTTAGGATCACACGGATCTGTGAATTCTCATCAAAGGAAATCATAACCTGAATATAAGCCATTATTAGTGGACCTTGTGGTAATAAAAATGGAAAGTATCCTACAATACTATGGTGCCATATTGGGACATCTATTGTGGAACAAGTAGAAGCTATACGCAACTCAAATTGTATGACAATCACTGCCAAAATAGGCCTTTCCTGAATGAAGGACATCCTAACTGAAATGTTTATTCATATTTTGAAGACAATAGATTTTAACCTGGCGAATAATGTATCTACATTGGAAAATGGGATTTATATGAAATGTTCTATTCAACATACTTGATAGAGATGGAACAATATGTGAAAGCATAACCGTTGTTGAAGGTAGAGAAAGAAGGTTCTCAAGAGAAGAATAGGAACAAATCTTTATATTTGATAGATAGTGAAATCGAGAAACCTTCCCACTTGCTTTTTGAATCTGACCCCAAAACATTTCATCCCATAGAGTATATCAATATTCAGCCTAGTAGCGACTATTGTCCACATTTTTTAGAGTATAGAATTGGATGAATTGGACATCTAGCCAACTTATTAATTTATGGAAAATGGTGTGATTAAAAATGAGTGATCCCCCATAGGATAAGTCAATTTCAGATCAATGTAAGAAACTTGTATGTTAACGATAGGGCCAAGTTTGAATGTGGGGTGTATTCCAATTGCAATTGCAATTAATAGTATGTGAAGTATGAGAAAGTTTTTGCACGGAAATACAATGATTTAAAATTTGTACATAGAAACTTTGTATGCACAATAATGTAGTGATTGTTAGTGCTACGCTAGTTAAAAGAAGACCGTGCCAAATGACTCCAAAATATGATGCTCGGGTCTCTGATCAAATGGAAATAATGTTGGAAATGAGGATTTTATTCAAGTATTAACAAGAGATTGGTTTTCTGACAAGTTATATGCCAACAAGTAAAATCTCTTCTACATAAAATGACCAAAGTTTGTCTTCAACATGGAAATCGCCTCACAATGGTGTCGGCGACAACTTGGCCAACTATGCTCTCACCCACTTTTCTGATAATATTTGTAGCATTTACAAGGGGCTTGAGAATTTACCTACCTAGATATTGACGTCGGTGGCCTTCGAGAAATCACACACCACTATCACTCGCACTTTACTACCCACACCCACTTGCACTTTACTAGGAATAATCTAAGTCAAACTTTCACAACCCAACCTTTTTTCCTTTTCACATCCTCCTATTTCTATTGTTATCATGCACTTGACACCCGCTAATGGCTTCTAGTTGTTCTTAAGTCTTTTTGGTACCATTGAATGTCATCTACTTAGCACTTTCTTAACTTTCTATCCCTTTTTTTCCTCATTTCAATTTCCACTCTAATGCCTTTCCTTCTAAGTGTCATGTGATTCATTCCCAAGGTAAGCTCTCCCTTTTTGTGTCTCACAGACTATTAGTTATATGCCATTGGTCATACATTTGCAAATTGCTCTTCCCGTATTGTTCAATTTGAATGACACTCCAACCATGTCCAAGTGCAAACGTCTTGAAGCTTGTGAAAGATATTCAAGTGACGGGGATTTCCAACCACCTTGAGCCATAAAACCAGTTGCATGAGCACTAGGGCTGCTTTTCCATAGACAAACACATCTTCAGTTTGACCAACACATTTTTGGAGGTATTCTGGTTAGTATTTAGTTCCTTCTTCGTACACTAGGTTTATAACCCTTCTTCCAAGCAAGAATCTATTCGTACTAGTAGGCAGAGAATTACTATTTATTAGGTCAGGGTGGCTGTGATATGGGGGAAATGAAGGGGGCAAGTGAGGGAATTATAAAGCGGAGTGGTGCCTCTTAGTTGTGAAGGGGATGATCCTTTTATACTTTTCTTCAGTCCAGTAGCTACCACCTCCTCTACCAATAAACAACTGCTAAGGATTAGCCCTCTTTCTGCCAAAATACCAAAAGTTGTGACATCACATTCAGCTAGGGTTCAGGGGATTCACAAGCACAAGAAATATGCAATAAACCTCAAGCATATATTTCCTATACTTGCAAGATATATTTGAAGTCACATACACACTCTTCTATGCTCTATATAATTGCTTCTTAAAGAATGGGCACTAGAAGTTTAAGGTTCAAACCCGAATCTTTAGCTCCGAGAAAAATAAATGTACTTGCTTTATATGTGAAATAAATTTGTATGAGCAGATACACACTCTTCTTCTATGCTCTATATAAATGCTCTATGTCTTTAGCTTTGGGAAAAGCAAGTGTACTTGTTTTATATGTGAAATAAATCTATTTGAGTGTATAATAAAGGATTTAGACATCAAAGCAAGGGCAACCACGTCAAAAGCAAATGACACTATGATCATCATTTGATTCAACTAGATGAAGAGGATCTATACAAAACGGTGAAATTCTTGTTAAGTAGATGAATACTAATCAAGTCCTTTTTTTGTTTTCTTGGGTAGGTCTTAAGTATGTAGCACATGTCTTACTCAATTCTGATGTGATTCAGGACCCCTTTGCTAACAAGAGAAAACCATCTCTTTATCCTGCTATGATCCAAATCTCAAGAGGTTTGAGAGACAACAATTTGCAATGAGGATTTAGATGTGTTATATGTGTATTTGGAAGCAATTTAAACCAAGGTTTAGAATAGAGAAAATAATAGCTCTGGGACAAAATGTTTAATTTATATGTGCGTTCTATAGGTGGCATACTCTCAAGGGAGATGTATGGATGTCTATCTTCTCCTTTATGATGCGATCTACTCATACAATTATGTTATATAAAAAATTGCAAAGTGGTGAAGGTTTAACTAACCGTTATGGAAGTTGAAATAGTTGAGCTTCCACGTTTGACTCTTCGCCTTTTGTTGGTTACGTAGTATGTTGATGCTGGGCCATGTAGAGCATTTGTGTAGGGCGAACACTTGCCTACATGGGTGTTGGGTTGCGTTGATACTATGCTATGTTGAATGCTAATGTATGTTGAGTCCTAATGGGGCTTCGCCCCATTTAGAGTCAAGGGAGCAATGTTGTCATTTGAGCTGCACGATGTGTATTTTACCATTGCATGAAATGCGTGTGGTGTGCAAAATTGCATGGAGGTGCTTGAATCATTGAGTGGTGTGGATTTGCATGGATGTCCATGGCATGAAAGGTGGGGGCGTAGGCTGAGGCAGTTGTGCTTGAATCATTTGCCCTTTCTTGAGAAGCAATGGTTTGGAGTGCATCAAGTCTAGAAAGCAAGTGTGGAATCTTGGCTTCTAGTTGAGCCTTGGCAAACCATTTTCCTTCTTGAGTGAGTTGACTTGTCCTAACATCTCTGTATACCAACATATACAAGTTTTGAGTGACATGGTTTCTAGAGTCTAATCCATTTTTATTACCTGAGGTTGTGCTGTTGTCTGTGCATAACTATACGACTCAATATTTTTAGGAGTTCGTGCATCGTATATCTCTTATTGCCCATTGACATGGTGATAATTCAAAGTTTGGCTATGTACACACCCTGATGGCTATGCACGTATGAATGCCCAAGGATTATATCACAAGCATCATTTGATGCTACATCAAAAAATAACTCCTATTTGACATGATGAATATCATATGAGGAACACCATTAATGAGTGATATGTATACCTGTGACATGGCACGAAAGTGCTCAATGCATTGGATTTCACAAATTTGTGCATATGTCCAAGGCACTCAAAGTGAGAGCATAGACTGATGCAAATTTTCTCAGATTATTCGCCTTTCTTGAGAAGCAATAGTCTTGATTGCGTAAAGTCTAGGAAGCAAGTGTGGAATCTTGGCTTCTAGTTGAACCTTGATGAATTAGTTTCCTTGGTGAGTGAGTTGAACCACCCTAACAACTCTGTATATCAACATATACAAGTTTTGGGTGTACATGATTTCTAGAATGTAATCCATTTTTATCGATTAAGTTGCCTTTTTGTAGGCGGTGAAGTTTTGAATACCAAGGATGGATAACTATATCCACAATCTTTTTAGGAGTTCGTGTGCCATGGTTTGAGCCTAGAATCACTTCAGGAATCTTGTTTAAAGAAGCATTATGGAAATTTGAAATGGTTGTGCTTCCATGTGTGACTCTTCACCATCCGACAATTACATGGTTTGCTAATGTTTAGATATGCTGATATGGATTTGTGTTGATGTTACATTGTGTGGAGCATTTGCATATCGTCAATGTTGGGCTGTGTGGGTGCAGGGTTGCAAGGATGTTGTGTTGTGTTGAACAGTAAGGTGTGCTTAGCCATACTGGGGATCCACGCCATTTGGAGTGAGGGAAAAATATTGTCTTTTGAGCTGTGTAATGTGTATTTTTAATGTTACGCAGAATGTGTGTTGTGTGCAAAATTGCAAGGAGTCGTTGAAGTGTTGAATTGCAAAGATTTGTGCATATGTCCAAGGCACTCAAGGTGAGAGCGCAGACCTACATGGTTGTGCTTGGATCATTTGCCCTTTCTTGAGAAGCTATAGTCCTGATTGTGTTAAATCTAGGAAGCAAGTGTGGAATCTTGGCTTGTAGATGAGCCTTGGAAAACTATTTCCCTTGGTGATGAGTTGACCCACCCTAACAATTATGTATATAAATATATAATACAAGGTCTGGGTGTACATGGTTTCTAGAATATAATTTGTTTTTACCAGTTGAGGTTGTCTTGCTATAGGTAGTGAAGTTTTAAATGCCGAGGATGGATAACCGTATGACACAATTTATTTAAGAGTTCACATGCCATGATGTCTTGTATCTCTTACTTCCCATTGATATGGTGATACTCCGAGGATTTGCTATGTACACACCCTAGTGGCTGTGCATTTATGAATGCCCAAGCATCAATTGATGCTAGATCACAAACTTGCTCCTCTTTGAAAGAATGAATAGCATATGAAAACGACATTGGTTAGTGATAAATATACCTTTGGTGTTGTAGGAACAAAAAGTGAGTGATAACTATTTTAGATCTAGAACAAAAAGTGATTGATAGCTATAATATATCTAGAACAGAAAGTGAATGTTAACTATAGTAGATCTAGAACAAAAAGTTTTATTAATTTGTGCACTCTATACATGGCATACTCTTGAGGGAGATTTATGGATGTTTATCTTTGACTATTTGATTCCATCTACTCATATAGACATGTTATATATATTATTACAAAGCAACAAAGGTTTAATGAATCATTAAAGAAGTTGAAACAATTGACCTTTAACATGTGACTCTTCGCCTTTCAGCAATTATGCAGTTTGTAGATGTTGAGATGCGTAGAAATGGTGTTGTGCAGATGTTGGGCTACATAGAGTATTTGCACAATGTTGACACTGGGCTATGTGGGTGTTGGGCTACGCAGATGCTATACATGGCATACTCTTGAGGGAGATGCATGGATGTTTATCTTCTACTATCTAATTCTATCTACACACACACACACACACACACACACAAAGCAGCAAAGGTTTAACGAATCATTAAGGAAGTTGAAACAATTAAGCTTCAACATGTGACTCTTCACCTTTCGACAATTATGTAGTTTGTTGATGTTGAGATACATAGAAATGGTGTTGTGTAGATGTTGGGCTACATAGAGTATTTGTGCAATGTCGACACTGGGCTATGTGGGTGTTGGGCCAAGTGGATGCTACACTACAAGAATGCTAAGGTGCACTGAGTGATATTAGGGTTCCACCCCATTTGGAGTGAAGGGAATAATATCGTCATTTGAGCTATGTAGTGTGTATTTTGGTGTTGCATGGAACGTGCGTGGTTTGCAGAATTGCACAAACATACTTGAAGCATTGAGTTGTGCAGATTTGCATGTATGTCCAAGGCACTCAAGATGAGGGTGTAGGTCGACGTGGATGTGAGTGAGTTGACCTGCCCTAACAATTCTGTATACTGACATATACAAGTTCCAGGTGTACATGGTTTCTAGAATCCAATCCATTTTTATCCCCTGAGGTTCTCCAGTTGTAGGTGACGAATTTTTTAATTTTGAGGATGCATAACTATATGATGCAATCTTCTTAGGAGTTCATGCACCTTAGAGCGTGGAATCACTTAAGGAATCATGTATCTCTTACTACTCATTAATATGGTAATACCTCCAAGGATCAGTTATGTACACACCACAGTTGCCATGAGTGTATGATTGCCCAAGGATTACATTGCAAACATCAGTTGACCCTATATCACAGACTATCTCCTCTTTGAAAGGATGGATGTCATATGAGAGATGACATTGGTGAGTGATATGTATATCTGTGGTGTTGCAAGAACTGAAGCATCCCAATTTATTTGGAAGGTTGCTGATGAGGCATGGTTGGCAAATTAAATCACTTGATGGTTGCTTCAAAGTTGAGGTTCTTCATGCTACTGCCATTGGTCAGAATATTCGGAGGTTGTCCTTGCACCCACATTTGTAAATGGAATAAGCGTTTTGCTACAGTGTCTTGCGCTATTGGTGTAATTTTTATGCTGAAACAAGTAGCATCTTGGTCACAGTCCATTGCTTCCAAACAGGGCTTGAATTTTGAATCCTCTACTTCTGTGCGTGCAAGTAATTTTTTTGCGCATGGCACTCTATGTTTGAGTGGATGATGGTTTTGTGTTTTTCGCATCATTTACCTATCTTAGATGGTTATGACTTGTCTGAAGGTGTCTTCTTTGTCATAGAAGATGTGCCCCACTTGTTTTCATATTGGACCCTTCCTCAATGGTTACCACAAAGTGATAGGCTTCTCCCATTGTCTTAACCTTTTCCAACTTCATTTTTGACTTAATGAATGGTTGTAGGCAACTGCGGTACTTGAGAACTCTATGCTGCTATGAATTGAAGGAGCCCAACTTTGCATACAAGTCATTGAAGGTCTCAATGTAAGCCTAGACTAACTGGTTATGTTGTTGGCGCAATCGTTTCCACTAAATGTAGTGGTCATCATAGGCATCTTCAAGATAATATTCATAATTGAAGGCTTCCAAGATTTTTTTCCAGTTTAGTTTTGATTCTTTTTCTGTCTGGCCTTTCTTTGACATGGTATGTGCTTTCCACCACTTCTTGATGGGTGAAGAAGATTTTAGAAGTTCAAAATTGATCTTTTCTTTGACGGAAAAGTCATTCATAGAAAAGTATGACATTAATTGAGCTCTCTAGCGACCTAGCACATTTGAGTTGATTTTACTTGAAACATATGGGGGATTCAACCATCAAAAACTTTACCTAATGAGTGAGCTGATGGAACCCCTTGTTATAGGACTTAATGGAACCGGTTGAATTTGATGACTGAGCCGATGGAACCATCCTTTCTTGGTCTTCAATGAACTAGCTGAACTTGATTAGTGAGCTGATGGAACCACCCATCTTTTGCTCTTGGAGTACCTTTGTGATTTGTTCTTGGAATTCATTTCGTGCTTCATTTTCTTGTTGTTTGAACTTTCTAAAAATGACATGGTAGATAAATTGAGGGATCTTGTGGTTTGACACCGAGCTTCAGATACTCCAACTTTGTTTGATGGGACATACAAAATGAACCGCTTTGATACCAATGATCCGAATTCCCAGAGGTTTGAGGGACTACACCCTAAATGAGGATTGAGATGTGTCATATGCATATGCTGAAGCAATATGAAATAAGATTCAGAAATGGAGAAAATAATAGATTAGCAAGAATATGTTTTATTAATTTGTTTGTTTTGGACATGTCATACTCTTGAGGGAGATGTGTGGTTGTTTATCTTCTACTATCTGATACTACATACTTGTACAGATTGTATATATAATATTACAAAGACGAGAAAGTTTAAAGAACTATTTTTGAAGTTGAAATGGTTGAGCTTCCATGTGTGATTCTTCACCTTCTAAAGATTAGGTAGTTTGCTGGTGTTGAGATGTGACTAGTGAGGATGATCATTGTTATACTGTCCACCAAGGTACAAATCCCTCTAGATACTTGACACGAACTATCAAATGGTTAGGGCCAAGATCGTTCCTTAGGTGACTGGTAGCCATTTCTTTTGGCCCACATGCCAAAATTCTCACTGATCAGAAGAACTACGGTCTCCATCAGAAAATCTACCAACTCCATCAGTACAATGATGGACTTCAGTAACGAACCTCCGGACATGCATAAAAGGGATGCAGAAGTATTTGGTAAGTTAAAGAGAAGTTATAAAGAAGATTTTGGGTTTTGTCATGCAGAAGGCTTTAGGGTTTACAAGGTGGAAGACTTCGGGTTTTTGAAAGTACTTTGCTTAATTTGGCAAGTAAGTTGCAAGTAGTCGCAACTCCGAAGTAAAGTGACTCCACACCCCGAGTTGCTCTATCTAGCGTTTCGCGGGTTTGTGGAGCTGCTTTATTTAAATTGCCTTATATAAGTTGAAAACAATGGAAAGTCTGAAGTAGTAAGTAGTGAGGTTTGAGAAGTCCAAAGTAGGCAAGTGTGGAAAACCCGATCAAGCAGAAGCCAAGTGCAAAATCTCATTTTCAGCTAAGTCTTTACTTGCATCTTTTTGAACTTTTAGTGTCGGAATTCTTTCGGACTTTGTCCAAAAGAAAAGTTTCAAAAGCTTGTTTTCTTCAGAGAAGTGTCCAAGCAAGGTTTTCTGAAGGATCTTTTCTTTAAGCAAAATGCCCTATACAACTTTCCCGAAAGATGCATTTATCAGGAAAGTGGTCCTTTTCATTTTTTTTGAAGGGCTATTTTTCAGTTTTCCGAATGACACTTTCAAAAGAAATGGTTCTCTTAAAAATTTACGAAAGGTACCTTTTCAACTTTTTCGAAGGGTATGTTCCTTTCGGAAGGGCCATTTTCAAAAGTTCCGAAGGACTTTTCCAGAAGGCCGAAGGAAATATTCCAAAGGAATTCCTTTGGGAAGAAGTGCCAAACCAAAAACTCGAGGGACCATTTCCAAAATACTGAGGGGCACTTTTCTCGGTGACAAGGACAATTCCAGCTTTCCGAATGGCTCCTTCCTTTCCAAAGAGGACCATCTGCAAAAGTCCGAAAGGTCCAAATGCAAAAATCCAAAAGGGCTTTTCAAAAGGGCAAAGGCACTTCACATATTTTCGAAAGATTTCCTTCGGGAAGAAAGCCCGAAAGAAATAGACAGAAGATATGAATTCCTTCAGACAAATTATCCGAAGGAAGAAAAGCCACGAATAATTAGTCTGAAAGAAACAATTCTTCCGAAGGAATTGTCTGAAGAAAATCACTGAAACAAGGTGTCCGAAGGAATTGACGGGCTCACAAACGTCAAAATCTAGCCCCAGCAAGTAGCTGTTTAAATTTGAAAGCTTGGAACGTTTGTGCAGCCATCAAAGATGGGTCTCGTCAAGTAGCCGTTTGTGCTCAAAAGAGATCAAAGGGTTCACCAAAGATTGCCACGAGTTTGACACTTGTCAATATCTTCCGATCAAAGATCAACGGCACGAAGGCAAGCTTAAAATGTAGTTCGACTGAGTAGAGCAGTGGCTTGCATTTAATCGCTCATTGAGATCCAACGGAGCGAGATTAAGTCAAATGGTCAACAAATCTGAAGGGCTAATTAGTCAAGGACAAGTGGCATAAGTGAATTCAACTAGCAAGGAGATTGACGACTCACAGGTGTCCATGTCAGGCAAATTGATGGTGCGAGTCAAGGATCTGAGTCAGCTTCCAATGACCAATCAAAGCAAAGGAAGGCCCAAGTGACTGGCGGGAGCTGGTAGGTGCGAATTAGTAGAGGCTCTCGTCCTTCGACATGGACATCATTTCCGACAAGCAGCCAAAAATGCATGGAGTAGCATAGCTCGGTCTAGTTTCAAAATATATGGGGATTTTGTCCTCATACATGCAAGACATGCAGGCGAAGGAGCATGCCAAGTTTTAATACATAGATCGACTCATTCACGTCAGACGGGAACATGTAGCTACCTGCGACATGGCTCTCTCAGCTCCATCAAGGGAGACTTGAATGCACGAGGGGCTCAAGGAGATCGGCTGTGATCTTGGACGACTCATCCCATGGTCAAGACATTTGCAGCGGTGGTTGTAGCCATTTATGACATCCCTCTCCATTTCTCATGCAAGCCCCTTCTCATCCTTTTCTGCTATATATAGAGGCCTTTGAGCCTTAGAACGGATCCCTCGACTGGTGATAGAGGCACTCTGTCGAAATATCCTTATAACACTTTCTTGAATCAATACAAGACAACTTTCTGATTTCCGTTGAAGTCAAGTGTGCATTATTGAAGTTTAACTCGTAGAATGTATGTTTTTCCTCATCATCTGTGATTTCTCTATGCACCTCGCTTTAGTTTTCTTGGTTTCTTGCAGGTCATGTGATGTGTTAGCCTTTGGTGCCTTTTTGAAGCGTTACGAGTCATAGTGTCTCTCTTGCAGATCTATTTCTTCTTGCCCTTCAAAGTGCATCTTCCCCTTTGACCTCCACACAACTACTTTGCTAGCAGAGCTGAAATAGGATCAACTAGACTTGTCTTGTTTAAGTCCAGTAGTAGTCACTAAGGTTCCCAGTTTGAATGTGGATCACTCTCTTTTGGTGCATCACCTCCCTTAGCTTAGATTTTCCTTTTTATGTTATCCTCATATTTCTTTTCCTTAGTCAGCAATAGATTTTAGCATGGGAAATGAGAGCTGAAGTGTAGCATCTGAGGAACTAGCCTCATTAAAAAACCTAGAGGTTCAACCTCACGACAGAATACCCACAGCCTGAGGTTGTCCCAACGCTTGTAGCTAGGAGTGAGAGCCTGGGAAACTCTCCCACAAAGGGTGCAATTCTAACCTACAACAGTTTCTGGCATGCCTAGTGGGACCACGTTGTTCACTAAGTGAAGAGTTTTGGTGTTCTCTTCATCCAATCAGCCTTTAGAGGCATTCAACAAACATCAATGGTGACTCCGAACATCTATCAGCTGGTTTAAACAATCCAAGTGCCTAATCATCGTTATTTGGTATGTATAATCAACCATCTTTTGATCAATATGCTTATTCTTTGGCTTAGCATCACACTTATCAGGCTAATAATGTTTGTGTTCCCCCCAAGTGGCCCTCAAACAACCTATCAGCCCTATCATGGCCTTTGCCTTCCTTCCACCGCTGTGTATGACCAAGATCAGCCTCCTAAGCATTCAAATCAGTGCTCTAATTCCCCTTGTCAAGACTATGTGTATCCTGTTACATCCTTGTCAGGATTCACGCAAGCATTATCAAATTATATTGAGTTGATAATGGAGATTGGTAGGGGTTTAGAACTTTCTTCAGTCATCCCTATTCATGTTCTACAAGAGGCAAGAAATGCTCTTCAGTTGGTCAAGGACAGATGGCCAGTTTGTGAGAATGAACAATGGGCAGTTTGCGAGAGGGAGAATAAGGTGTGGTTGAGAAGCATTGTCCAAGATTCGGAAAGTGTGTTGATATCTTACGAAAATCAATAGGCTCATTTAGATTAGTCTTATGTGTCCTCTCATTTCCAAGAGCCAATCAGTTTGTCCTCCCCTACCCCTATGCCCATTCCCACTAAAGATTTTGAAACCATCCCACCATGGATCTCCTACACCTATGACTCTGATTATGTCATGCCCTCTCTTGTGAAACCACCCTCTCCTATACTTGTTCAAAAGGAAGAAAAGGTGGCTGTTCCCCACACATTTCCATCATGGAAACTGGTTCAAAAAGGCATAGAGAAGAAGGAAGAGGTGTCAGTTTTGGTGATCCAAGAGCCAGTTCAAGAGGAGTTAGTGGTTGAAGAGTATAAAAAAGAGGTGTTAGCTCAACTCAATGAGCTTGCCCTACAAGAGTTCCAAGACTCTTTCTCCCTCCCTCAAGAACTACTAAAGAGACCACTAAAAGTACCTAGTTGGAAAGACACTCTCTTAAGCTGCAAGCAAAATGTACTTCTTCACCCTCCCACCATCTCCCTCTTGGAGGAAGAAGCTGTTGTGTAAGGAATAGAGGAGGAGCTGAGAGTCAAATTTGAGCTTGAAGAGGACAACATAAGTGTCTATGATGAGGAGATCATGATAGGTAGTCCACTCTAGAAAAGGGAGGAGAAATCAGGTTTGGACCAGCTATTGTGGCATGGGTTTGACATTGATGAATTAGAGCCTGAAGGCAGTATTGATGCCTTCATACTTAAAGAGGTGTGTATTCAGGATGCAGCTGAGAGCAAAGAGGATTTTGTTTGGTCCCAAGAGCTTCCATTTGGTGTGGCTACAGATGAAGATGACCAAGGTGCAGAGATTGACGTAGTCAATCAGTGAGCTAACCATGTTGAAGAGGTCACGAATGAGCAAGAGGATCAAGATGAAGTATGGCAGTAGCTGTACCATGACTTCATGGATCAGGTAGAGGTTCTAAACCACACTATGCCTCCTCCAGAGTATGAGGATGAACTCGCCAATCAGGTTGAAGACACTGACCAATCTCAAGATGAATTGTCCATTGAAGGCAGTATTGATTTCTCCAAGAATGAAGAAGAATGGTCAGATTCAGAGCCACAAGAGCATGACATGTTGGGCCTTAGGTGGATTGATGAACTACCATATGCCCCCTTTCAAAGCGAGCAGAGCAAAAATGGAGTTGAAGTTGGCATTGTCTCGTGTGACCAAGAGGAAGCTGCATTTTGGGATGACTTAGAGCTTTTCTGCTTAAGTCTATACAGTCAACCAAGCACCAGTTCAAAGGAGCCATCACGTGTGCTTGATTCAGAGCACAAATTTGAGCCATCAAATGAGAAGATTACAAAAGCCCCTGCAGTCCAACATGAACCAAGTTTGGAGGACATGAGCCAGTATGTCTGCATCAGAGACATTTTTGTTCCATTCCATCCATTAGAGAGCACATTAAAAGGATTGACCATAAAGTTACCTGGTACCTCCAAAGCAAGGTATTTTCCATCTTGGATTGTTACAAGTGAATAATACTCATAGTTTCCCATTTGATCTATGAGGAAGATGCTTGTAAAATTGTAACCTTGTATATAATAGAGTAGCCTTCCATGCTTTCCTCCAAGTGCCTTGAGCACATCTTTTCAGTTGTGTGTTTCCCTTCATAAGTGCTTTGGGCACTTTGTTTTGTTCTGGTTGTCCTTGTTACTTCAGGGGAGTTTCCAGACAGGGTCAGCCTTGTCAAAGAAAGCAGTGACTCCATGCCCAATGGATTGGATGAAGCAAATGAGCTGGGTTCTCAAGCATAGTAGGCATGCTTCCCTGCAAGTCACCAAAAATGTTGGCGATCTTTTATGGCCCACATACCAAAATTCTGAGTGATCAGAAGAACTACGGATGCCATCAGAAAATCTACGGACTCCATCAAAAAATCTACGAACTCCATCGGTACAACTACGGACTTCAGTAATGAACCTCTGGACATGCATAAAAGGGATGCAGAAGCATTTGGTAAGTTAAAGAGAAGTTATAAAGAAGATCTTGGGTTTTGTCATGCAGAAGGCTTCAGGCTTTACAAGGTGGAAGACTTCGGGTTTCCGAAAGTACTTTGCTTAATTTGGCAAGTAAGTTGCAAGTAGTCGCAACTCCGAAGTAAAGTGACTCCACAACCCCGAGTTGCTCTATCTAGCGTTTCGCGGGTTTGTGGAGCTGCTTTATTTAAATTGCCTTATAAGTTGAAAACAATGGAAAGTCCGAAGTAGTAAGTAGTGAGGTTTGAGATAGAGGCACTCTGTCAAAATTTTCTTGTAACACTCTTGAATCAATACAAGACAACTATCTGATTTCCGCTGAAGTCAAGTGTGCATTATTGAAGTTTAACTTGCAGAATGTATGTTTTTCCTCATCATCTGTGATTTCTCTATGCACCTTGCTTCAGTTTTATTGTTTTTTTGCAGGTCGTGTGATGTGTTAGCCTTTGGTGCCTTTTTGAAGCGTTACGAGTCATAGTGTCTCTCCTGCAGACCTATTTCTTCCTACCCTTCAAAGTGCATCTTCCCCTTTGACCTCCACATAGCTACTCTGCTTGCAGCTTTGAAATAGGATCAGCTGGACTTGTCTAGTTTAATTCCAATAGAAGTCACTAAGGTTCCTAGTCTGAATGTGGATCACTCTCTTTTGGTGCATCACCTCCCTTAGCTTAGATTTTCCTTTTTATGTTATCCTCCTTTCCGTTTTCCTTAGTCAACATTAGATTTTAGAGTGGGAAATGAGAGTTGAAGTGAAGCATCTGAGGAACTAGCCTCATTGAAAAGCCTAGAGGTTCAACCTCACGACAGGATACCCACAGCGTGAGGTTGTCCCAACGCTTGTAGCTAGGAGTGAGAGACCTGAGAAGCTCTCCCACAAAGGGTGCAATTCTAGCCTACAACAGTGACTTTGACAGGTTGGATGCCCCCTAGTTGTGGCTGCTTAGATTTAGGTGTACGCTTACTCATCGATTGTAGTCAGCTAAATGTAATCCAATACATGGGCAGAGATGCCGATATCTATGTAATTCTAAACTTATCAATAAAAAAAGATTGATTATACTAGTGATAAAGTTTCAGGCATTACCTTTTCTTTTCTTGATTTGTTGATGAGTTTGGATTTGTATGTGTTCAGTTGCCACGAGTGGTCCATGTTTTATAGTTCTATACTTAGTATTTTATTTGTTTTCAATGGTTATGATTAGAGGTTTTCAAGGCAATTATTTTTGACCCATTAAAAGATCTTCATTAGTTCTTCTTGGTTATGTAAGGACATTATTTTTTGTGTCTCATCTTGGTATCTTTTTATATTAACAATGTATAAGATGTGTAGTATTTTTGTACAATCACAGATTCTTTTTGTGATGCATATATCTTTATCTGCATTTTCTTCTATCTACAGGTGGCACAATCATCTAAATCCAGCAATCAACAAAGATGCATGGAGCCGAGAGGAAGAATTGGCACTCATTCGTGCACACCAAATATATGGGAACAAATGGGCAGAATTGGCGAAGTTTTTGCCAGGGAGGTAAAAACTTTATCTGAAATTTTGGTTCTATTCTATTAGCCATTAAATACTTTGTTCTATTCTATATTGAGTTTTTCTCCTTTTAGCATGCTCGTTTAATACTTAACACATGTTCAAGATATTTTCTCCTCTAGGCCTGCATGAGCTACTGAACGTTTGATGATTCTTTAGGTAGAGAACAAATCAACTTTTTCCTGAATATGGAATTAGATCTCCTTTACATTTTCCTTTTTGTTAAGCTACTGTTTGAAGTTTCCATGATATTTTACGGGAATTAGACTTGGGAACCTGCTTGAGTCTCTTTAATAATATACATTCTACATAATAATATCCCTCCCTTTATTGGACGCAAAATTTAGGAATGAGAAAAGGGGACGCCTAAAAATAACACCAAAATCCTCACACACATACATGGGGTAAATAGCATGGGACAAGGATGAGAGGAATGACGAGATAACTTGGGACAATTTTCCGTTCACAAAACTGGAAAACAGTAGAACTCAGTAGCACAACACTAGAAATAAAAAAATTGGAGACAAAGCTATCCATGATCTCAAAACCTGCAAGATTCAACGGTGAATAGAACCAAGATCCTACAATACATTGTTTGAACTAGAGTACTTTCCATGTGAAAGCCAATGGAAATAACGATGTCAAAAATTGATTCGAGTACTTTCTAGGAACATTGCAATATTATGCAATTAAGTGGTATGATCACTTAAGGGGCAGTGAAAAATAAAACTGGGCCAAAGTGAAGGCTGTATTTAATAAGGAATTAGAAAAGTGGCACATAGATGCCGAAATATTGAATGAATTGAGTAGTTTAAAACAAGGCAAGGAAGAATCAATTAAAGATTATAATTGAAGGATGTTGAATCTAGTTCAAATGTTGGAAAATTCACTACTAGAAAATAGAAAACATCAATATTTTGTCAATGGATTACATAAGGTATTTAAGAAGAGTCTGCGGATAGTAGCAACTTCCAAATACCAGGATACATATTAAATAATGTAGGATGCAAAAAAACAACTAAAAAAACGAAGTAATTTCTACAGATACTTAAACTTCCAAGTACAAAAGAAGGCATGAAGGTGAAAGTGCAGAAAAGCAGAAAGTAATGTTTGAAATGCCAAATGGAAGGGCACAAAGAGGACAAATGTCTTATAAAATACTGTATGAATGTGGGGTTAACATTTAAAAATGAAATGAACGAACAATGTATGATGGCACAACAAACACCTTCAAGTAAAGGGTATACCAATCAAAGAAACCAAAGTTTATCAAGTACTAACAATGGTGGTAGCAGAGGTCCAAGGACACCCACTCACGAGGGACATGAAAGGCAACCTGTAATATAATGCAGAAAATGTAGTTGATGATTGCACTTTGCACAAGAATCTCTCAATGTACTGACACAAGTATGGAATGTGGTCTGAAGGACAATGATGATACTGTCCAAAGATGAAATCGGCTAACATGGTTGAAACATAAATCAAAGAAGAAGATAAATATTTAATTGCAGTCACAAGGGAAGCCAAAAAGAAAGAATGAGATGGTGGAACAAAAATTATGCAAGATGCAAGCCAAGTTGTCAAAAATCTTAATGTGTTGTCAAAGGCCATACCACAACAACCTGTATGGGATGTAATAATGGGTGATTTGCTGCATCAGTTAGGATCTTTATTTAATGATACAATGTTAACAATTCCAGTTAAGCTACTAATGAAATTTTTAGTGCAGTCGGCCCAAGCAAAAATGTTGGCCCAACCACATGGCAACAAAGAAAATAGAAGATAGGGATGTAAACATGGCAAAATAGAAGTGAGAAGATATTTGGAAAAGCTGGAGTACTAAAAGTAACTATTGAAATTAGAGAAATACTACTTTCTAATGCATTGATAGACAAAGGGTCAAGAGTAAACATACTACTTGAGAAAGTATGGAAGAAGTCAGGAAAATTAGCAATAATTCCAGCCTAAAAGTTGGGTCCTTCACTCCAGGGGGATCGGTCCCTGTGTGGTGCATACCAGGTACTAGTCTCAGTTCAGTACTGCCTCTGATCCTGTCTAGTTACGTCTGGTCCGGTCTGGGTTCATTCAAGGATGGACCCAAGAGGCACCTGAGCAGTATCCAAGTAGTACCCAGAGTCCCAAAAGGCATAAAATGTTTTTATGTTTTTTTTCTTTTGTTACAACTTAAAAAACATCGACTTGGATTCCATTGTTGGAAATTAAAAGCAAATTTTCCATGTTTGGCATGGGTAGTTTTAAAGATTCATCAAGAGAAGCTGCCCAATAAGTGTATTGTTTTAAAAAATGCATTTATTAAAATTTTAAACTGTGTCTGAAGTACTGCATAGACACGAGTCATTATTCCTTCCATAATCGCTTTGTCAGAGTGTTTTTAAGTGCTATAACTATATCAACTTCTGCAATCTCTATTTCCATTTCATCATCAATGTGCACTTCAGAATGTGATCTCTGAACATTAGTGCAAACTTAAAGAAATGCCACGTCATTATCTCAGATAAAAAATGTGATCCTAAATACCTTTGAGAATTTTATAGTAGCACTGCAATTTCTAATGAAACCTGTAGAACATGAAAAACAATCATGAGAATGAATTCCAGAAGTATGAAAAATAATCATGAGAATGAATTCCAGAAGTATGATAATGGGAAGCATGATAAGTCTCAGCCGATATCATTAACTTTCTAGGGAATGGAAGGAGTATGATATTGGGATCCCCATAGGTTCTGAAGGTTCTTAAATAACAGATTCATAGAGATATTTGAGGAGCAAGTTCATGGGCTACTGAACATGGTCCGAACTCAAATAAGTGCAGTTGTAAGTTTGACCACTGACTATTGTTATCTTAATTTATCCAGATTTATTTAGAGAACTGGCATTAAATTATCAGTAGTGTTTTCAAATGTTTTGTAGTTATTTAATTTATTTTGTTTACTCTTATGCATATTATGTGGTTAATTGTGCTTATTTGGCTATTTTTTAAATATTTTTAATATTTGTTTTGTATGGCCATACCCAAGCTGTACCCCATGGAAAAATTGCTGTATCGGCATACCCGAACATTGTACCCATACCCGTTCGAGTAGGAGGATCAGCTACATAAATTCCACAGATTTCAGATTAAATTAGCAATTAAGGAAAGAATTATTCTCATGGGCATCTTTTCGGATCAGTTTATTGTGATCGTTGGGAAGGTGGTCAATGATTATAAGAATTGAAAAGTGTATTACAACATTATGATGCCATATTAGGAAGACCATGGCTAGCAAAAGTAAAAACAATACATGTCTGGGAACATAAACCATTATGGTGCAAATCAGAAGAGCCAAAATTATTGGCGAAGAGTAGATCAGTTCAAGCAGTGGGTCTGATTCTGAAATGAATATGAACCTGCCGAAGATGGCATCTTACATTTGGACGAATGCTCAAAAGATAGCATATATATAGACCAAGGATTATTGCATTGGAAAATGGGAGATTATGAAATGATGAAACTTGCTTAATTTATGGAAGCCGAAAACAATTACTGATCATGAATAAAACAGAGGAGGATAAGGCATCAACCATTGTATCTAATTTATATTTACACAATAGGAGGAAATGATTATCCAACTTAGTTTAGGGACTATAATGAATTGAACACCACCTTGTAAAGCCCTGCTTTTCATGTTGTTTTTTCGAAGGCTCTGCACTGGATATATATGTAAATTGTTCAAAGCTAGAAAACGGCAGACTCCACCTTGGTCCATAGGCTTCGTATTCCCCCTCTTTTGATTATACCACTTGGCACCAAATTGCCACTCCATGTGAAGGCAAGGACTGAAGAAACCTCAAAATTTCCCTTTGTTGATCTGCCTTGAACTTTGCATTTGACGGTCATTGAACGAATCCATATTATAAAATAATAAAGCGCTCGTCACTCAGTGGTCTAAGTGGTCGTGGTGGGCCCCTCATATCCAGGTGGTGGAAGGGTGCAACGCAAAGGGCTGTGACAGAGTAACATTCACTAAAGTTGCTTTTGCAATTGATCTTTAAGATCAACGTTGCAATATATATGTGAAGGCAAAGGAACATATATTTTAGACCCATGCGGGTTCCCTTCGAGCTACTCTGATACCGTTTTTGTTTTGTTTTGTATATTTTGCTACCTCTTGATGAAGCAAAGTAATATGTTGAGATATATATTGGAGCATTTGTGTATTTTAAATATGATCTTGGACTTATATTACCTTGTGTATTATAAGAATATTGATGTGGTATCTACTTGATATATGCATTTTTTGAATACCCATGGTGGATGATAGCATAATTGATTATTGTCATTTGATGTTGAAACTTGAGATTATTATCTTTGACATACCATAGAGGTACCATGATGTATTTGGTTTATGTGCAAGATCAAAAGTTTATGTCGATGATAAAATAAACTTATACCAATGATGTGATAGGTTTGTAAGGGTGTCCATGTTTTCCATTGGGGGGTATGTGAGTTGACTCGATAGAGGCGAAGTCAATGACAAACATTGGCAAGCTGCAAGAAGCCCGAAAATGAACTCCTCATTACATGCTGCGAGAGTTTTGGGTCCTAGATGGCATTAGTTGGCCCCTCTTGATACATGGTCACCAAATAAAACATTAACATGGATTTTATTCCAAGCCAAGCTAAAGAGTGAATAAAATTAAAGGCACTAGAAGACAAAGGCTAAAAGCTTTGCGATTTTAGAAGAGAGGAGAATAATTGATGAAACATTTAAAAATGAAGATCCATTAAAGTTAAAAAGGAGGTTGGTGAAGCTTTAAAGAGAAATTAGAGCTTCTGCTAAGAAACAAGCTTGACAAAGCCCACAAGTAAACAAGGCAGCCTTAGTGACTAGAAACGATGGCAGATTTTTAATGAAACGAAGGAAAACTGGGAATGGGCAGCCATGCTGCAATTAATAGAGAAAATCTGACTGAAGGAAAAAATAGTTGTCTATAAATTAGGATTTGTGAGAGACATGTTTTCTATGTGGTTTCCCTTTGGAGAAGAAAGACGTGTTTTCTACGTGGTTTCCAAGAAAAGCTGGGCAGAGCAGAATCAGCAGATTGTGGGGTGTGATTGGTTGAGCTAACCACCTTTTGGCTTAATACCTAATTGCATTTCTGTTATGTTTTTATGGTTGAATTTCCCATGTGTGATAGTTGTTGCCATACTTTGAAAATCTGTTGTATTTGCTTTTATTTATTTGATTTCTCCTTGCTGTGTGCTATCCTCTATGTATCCATTGGGTGAGATTTTCTGAGTGGAGCTGCCACACACTGGTTGTGTAAACTTAAGCTATATAGCTAGAGGCCTCCGCCAAGAGGTGAGAGAGGGATTTAAGTCTTAGGGGTGTTTTGGGTGTACACCCCCTTATATAAGCGCAATATTGCTAGGCATCCACCATTGGAGGGGGTTAAGCCATGATGATGGCCATTCTAATCGTGTGTAGACATGGGAGGGGGTTAAGCCATGCTACTACCTTTTATGATTTTTGCACTTGTTGGGTATAGGAGGTGGGCAACTATACTGCAGCTTATTAATTGATATGTTGAGATGTTATCCTTGTGGAATCCTCTGTTATGATTTCATTGTCATTATTTCTTTGAATTTCATTCTATGTGGGAAAGCTTCACCTATTGCTATTTTTCACGGTGAAGGCTTCTTTGTGTTGGGAAACTGGTTACATTTATCGCATATGTTTTATGCCATTTTTATTTTGTTTTCTTGGCATATCCACCGCCACACCTGCTTCCTAGTATATAGTTTGGAGGAAATATGAGGAATGGGAAGTGATTTGGGGTGATAGAAGGAAGTGGTATACATGGGTTGGGTTAGACTGTTATGAATGGGTAGAACACAAAATTCCTCAATACCCCCTTATGGATCAGTTGTTTGGTGCATACGTTCTAACCTTTTATCTTTGTTGAATTCATTTCACAATGAGTTGCTTGAACACCGTTAAAACTAAAAATATTTAGTAATTGATTTTTATGTCCTTGAGGCTTACTGTTGATGTTTTAGATAAATGAAAGTTGTGTTTACTCCCAGTTGAAGTTACCTGTAGAATCTGGATTGTATAAATTAAACGAAGGGGATTACAATAATTATAAATCTGAATAGAAGGTCTGCAGTAAGTCTGGGATTAGTAATCAGGTCTGACTGCTGTCGTCCATTTGTGGAATTGTTGAAAATGCTCATGTAATTAATGGCATTGTGTGCATATATATGCAGCAATTAGAAATTTGGAGGGAAAGGATCTTTTAAATGTGTTGTTATGAAGGAGATCAGATATGCATCTTAAGGCTGCCCTTTTTATTTGAATATATTCATATGTATAAGTTGTCAATGAGACAATACTTTAAGAGCCATGTATGCTCATTAAGTATGATTGAAAGTATTTCATCTTTAATTTACCTTCTCATGTATTTTCCTACATAAATTGTGAAGTTTGGGAACATGTTGAAATTCATGATCTATGAATTATGTAATTTTTTGGTCATCGCCATGATTAAGCCATTTTGAAGATGCTAAAGATTCCCATTTTTTCTGCACTACAAAATTTAATTAGTTTCCAACTACACATGCCAAAATGTATTCATTTCAAATATGTGTATAAATACATGAATTTCCACAGTAGTCTAAATCTTATAAAAGATTAATCGACTTGTCTACGGTTACATTATCGATTCTCAAGCTTTAGCAGTCAGAAATTTTTTAGTACAATTATTGCTGCACACTTGTGCTTGGATATTTAAGATCCAAACCTTAAATTTTCCATTTCCATTACCACTCTACAGTGACCTAAATGTTATATTAAAGATTTTTTATACCATTTGGGAGCCGTTAGAATTGGGCGATTAACCATTGAGATAATACTCTATCCATGATTTTGTTTTAAGTTTGACCCCTTGGCTTTGTAGCCACATTTGTCTTATGGATAGTAGGCTTCTTGCCTTTTTATTAGACTATGCAATGCCAATGTCCCACATCCGCTTTTATATGAAAATTCATAGTATTGTATGGTGTCCACAAGTGGACGAGCTATGCTTGAAGGCCAGCTATTTGTTGCGTTAGTAGTGTTAGTCTATTCTACCCACAATCGAAGCAAAATAGGTTCATTAGTGTTCACGTTGCATGGTAATGTGCCCAAATGGCGACAACTTAGCCTTGTGAGCCAATTCTTAAGCTAGATTAAAATAAGTTAACACGTTAGATTAAGCTTACATATTAGTTGGTATTTGTGCTCAGGAGTTTTGTCAAAGAATTTTTTGCGTCTGTGCATTTTGTTGTCGAATAATGCTAGATGAGTGACACATGACTAGTCGTCACTCGAGCTTGAGGCTTTGTTGAGAACTTAGATTGTTAGTTTAAATCGCTTCCGAGTTACAACCTATGATCGACACTTGGCGATCCATCAATGATTAAAGCTATAAAATAGTTTTAGAAGTTTATTTACAACTTAAGTGGCATAAAATTGTGCCCACAAGTGGGATGTCAAGCTAAGCTACAAGCTATCAGTTTAGATCAAACAATGTATATTATAAGTGTAGCCTATATTAGGTATGCACCTTTAAGCTTAACCCACTTTGACGAAAGGACTAAAGTCATGAGAGGCCCACTTAATTCCTTAGGATTCCTGTGCTTGAGAACCTTCTCTGCCCATGCAATTCTACCCCTAACATTGTTGGTCTTCCAACACCTGTCTAGCTGATGATCATGCTTAGATATTTAGATATTGTTGGTCTTGCAATTCCTGTGCTTGATGATCATGCTTAGATATTTAGCTAAGAATTTTCCTTGGCATGGTAGATCGGTCTCGAGCTTTTCTTATGATCGACATGTCATATTTGATCAGTGCCTTGAGCTTATAGAAAGTTGTAATGATTTAAATGTTGTGAGACGGGTTATAGCTTTCGTGAATGTAGTCCATTTAGGGCAAATGGATAGTCATTTTCTAGGTTTTGTGCTACCTTGTTAACATTAGTGGGGTCATTAAGACCCTAGGAATAACTTGGATCGGGTTAACTCATGTAAGATTTCTCTAGACAGGGAAACCTAGGATCATAACTTGGGGTTGTACCTCGTCCATATTAATTCGGGATGATTAGTTGCAAATGTGATCTCTCTCGTTTTCATTATCTTGTTAATTACATTTATATGTTTGTGCTATATTTTACAAGCTAACACATTAATGTGGGGGGTTGTGTGCAAGGAGGTTGCGAGGGATCCAAAAGGGGAATCTACACTAACAATAATAAGCATAGGCCTAACTAGATCCAAGGTGTCCTTAGATGGTTACCAATACATGTGAGAGGTAATCAAAACTAAGGAAAGTAAATGTGTCATTAGACAATAACCATGATGTGTAAACAAAGAACTTGCAAAGAATAGTTAAGTACTAGCAAACATATACTAATCTATGCATGGATAAACAAACAAATATTATGTAACCACCGAAGTATAAAATAAAGGGTATAGGGATGTGATACTTATCTTGGGTTGACTTGTAGGCACATTAATGTCCCCCCTGGCTCAAGTGGCACTTTGTGGGAAATGGTAGTCGGGGAAGTCAAGACAACGAGAAGAAGACCTAATTATAGAGTTTGGGACTCCAAAACTATGTATACTTTGCTGTCTTAACTTTTTTTCTTGAAATCTTCAAGTCCTTGTGCTAACTATTCTTCCTCAAATATAAGCTTCTCAACCCTAATTCCTTATCTTCTTACTAAGGTGGATGTGTGTGCACGAGCAAAGCGGATTGGATGTCTACATTCTAGGAAATGAAAAATAGGAATGCTATAAATACGGATCCAAACCATAAAAGACAAATTCGAACTTAGCCGAAATCATCAGACTAAATGATGGTGTATATAAAATGTCCAACATACACAGTACATCATCAGATTGACCAATGATGTCAACCAAGTTGGGGTCACTACAAGATGTTAGGTAAACAATCGCAAAGGGAAAGAAGAGAGAGTGGGAACCTTAGAGGATAAGAAAGCTGATGTCAATGCAGGATTGAAGGTGGTAGTAAGAATGGATAAGCATAACATAATCTCTCACAAAGCACCATAGATTGGCCCACCTGATCTCAGTGTACTCCTTAGGATGTACACTCAGGGAAATTAATGCGCCGACTAGTTTTGTGAACCAAAAAATATCATTAAGCAAAAATAAGGTGTATACACTTTCCACCCCAAACAGTCTCAATTGGCATTAGAATAAGAGAGCTGACTTAATCTAAAGGTTGTCTCATCTTAAAAACTAGAAAGATATGCCATGGTGACACTCGATTGTGGGTGCATCATTGTATATTAGTAGTTAGACAATTCACAAGTGCCAATATGTTGTTCATTGGAAACAATATACTATACTCAATTTGACAGGACTAAGTGTTTTTGACATCAAAATGTTTAGGAACCATGCCTAGCCAGTCCAAAGCTTGGGCTAACTAGTGAAGTATATAGATTATTCCATTAAGGCTATGCATGAAAAGCAAAAATGCTTACTCTCCTATGATGTGTTGCCCATTATTCATGACCCCACCTAAGCCATTGACCAATTGTAATGATTGGGTACTTGGAAGAAAAGGCAGACGGCACGAATGATGGATATGAGGCCTCCTATCCCGGTCTACTGGCCTACTACACTCTAATGGACCTCTGGCTCTACTATGAGGCCAACTGCAGAGTTTGAATTTCAACTAGGATAGGGGGTGTGTGAATGTCTATTATGTGATTGCCTTTTGACTTTTTCCCCTTTTCAAATTTTTGAATTTGATTTTGCTTTGGTATTTTGGCTTTTGAATTTTTTGGATTTTTTTCTTTTCCTCCTACATTCAGATTTAGGGGACAAACAATGGATTTTAAAGATTACAATACTTAGAGAATATATCTGCTAAAGAGGAGAACCAAGAAACCAAGATGCTCAAATGTTTCTAGACTTGCACCTTAGAAAAGAGTGTGATCTTGAATCCTACCTTGGTGTGTGTAGAATTAAAACTCTACATTGGAGATGTGTTTCCTTAGTAGATATAAAACATCTCTAAGAAAATATAGAAGGCGAAATGAGAATATTTCTTTTTCTCTTTTTTGTCATGATGAAATTCAAGATTGTCGAAGATTTGCGTTATTGTGTAAAAGGTCGAAGTCGTCACTGATATGGTGAAATGTTTCAAGAATCTTGCTCTATTTCAATTTCATTGCTAATAGGTTCAAAATTGGCTAAGTATCTAACCTCAAGGTAATTTTTCGTGCCGGGCAATCTTTTTAAGATTGAAGCTCCTTTTTCTTTCAGCGAGAGTCTCTAGCATCGGATCTTCTAGAATTTGATGGCAAGAGTGCGATTGAGTAAAATATGATGACATCATCATAGAAGTTTGCCTCATATCATAGGATGAATAAATTCTAGGCAGGGATGCTAGGCCGTCAGACTAAAGAACTTTTGAAAAGTTGAAATGCATTGAGGCGAAAGGGGTTAGAGCTCTCCACATCAGTCTCCAACCATCCAGTAATTCTGATGATCTCCCACCATCGAATCCCCTCGACTAATAAAGCTGATGTTGTTGGTCAAAGGCATATCCTTGGGTCCCACCAGCTCATTACAATAGTCTCGGGGCATTAGATTTACTTATCGAACGGATTGAGTGTCTTATGTTATAAGGAATGACGAAAGGTTGGAAAAAGGCCTCATGCTGTTAGATGGACATTCCATGGATTAATTCACAACCATTCGTTTTTCTAAGCTTTGGAGGATAAGATTTGGTTCAATTGCAGAAATATATCAAAAAAAGCAAATAAACAAGACTTGGTTGAAAATTGTTCTCAGCTGCGTGCAGACCTAACAATAAAAGATTCAGCTTCTCTTTTATCCTTCTCTTCTTCTCTATGTTGTAATTGTTCATTTTTGCAAAAAGAGATGATTCCTGGACGTTCAAGTGCCCTTAATTTTTAATTCAGATCTAAACCCCTGCTTTGTTGTTTGTAAGAATATATAGAACCCTCTTATTAAGTGTAGTGTGATTGTGCATGTTCTCTGTAAGCATAATAATTATTGTGACTCTCATTTGTTGTCCCTTGATTATCATCTTGCTACTGCAACTTAGTTGCATCTTGCCCTTCGCATTCATTTAATTAAGTTGTGTTCATTTCCCTTCCTGCATACATATTGCACTGTGTTTAAATAGAGAAGGATTCATTCACATTTTTATTCTGGTGCATCACCACATTTGCTTTTATGTTTTTCTCTCCTCTTTTCCTTTCCAAGTTCCATTTTCATGTTGGTAGATTAACAATAAATTAGGAATTAGAACCGTCTTTGTAATCAACCGCACGACATCCATTCATTTGGCTAAGCTCAGGAGGACAATGGTTTGGTTCAATCGCATTCAAAAGTAGATGAATTCGTCCGCAAGGATTCTTCTTCCATTAAGCCTAAGTTCTAACTCATTTAATCTGCAGATTTGTTGACTGGAGTTATTGTGAAGCTACACTTCAAAGGCAATCTACGGTGATGCCATCTTGGCTTTAAATTTATAATCTATGAGACGGTATGGCATGTTTACTCATCGTAATCAAGTACGCAGGCAGACTTGCTTTCAAAGAGGTGGCTTATGCTGGGTACAGATAAAGGACACTCATGGAGCATTCTCATTTCGTCTGCAGGCCATATATCGGAAAAAACAAATAGACAAGACTTGGTTGAAAAAACTTCTCAGCTGCCTGTGCACCTAACAATAAAAGACTCAGCATTTCCCTCTCTTCTCCTTCTCTTCTATATATTGTAATTTCTCATTTTTGAAAAAAAAGATGATTTTCTGGACTTCCGAGTGCCCTTAATTTTTAATTCAGATCTAAACCTGTGCTTTGTTGTTTGTAAGAATATCTAGAACCTTCATATTTATTGTAGTGTGATTGTGCATATTCTGTGTAAGTATAATAATTATTGTGAATCTCATTTGCTTTTCCTTGGTTATTATCTTGCTATTGCAACTTATTTGCATCTTGCCCTTTGCATTCATTTTAGTAAGTCGTGTTCATTTCCCTTCCTACATACCGATTGCAATATGTTTAAATAGATAGGAAATCCTCTGCATTCTTATTCTAGTGCATCAACACATTTGCTTTTAAGTTCTTCTCTCCATTTTTCCTTTCCAAGTAGAACCAACTATCTTTGGAGGTTATCTGCTAAATCAGTCCCACACTGGTAGATTATCTTATGTTATTATAGAAATGAGGGTTACATTCAATCGGAAATTTTAAGACATTAACAGTGTTTGCATGCCCTGTGGGACAAATTTGATATTTATTTGAAAATATTTAGACAAATCCACCTGGTGCACACATATATCTGAGATTTTTGTGAGCTTTTGGAAGCAATCTTTCAATCACCTGGTGACTCCGCTGGTCAAAGGAATCCATATCCAAAAAGGAGCAGAACATTGGCTTAACATTCAATGAGAAAAATTAAGTATTTTTCAAAAGTATGATTCTTCTTCAACATTTTTTATTGCTGCTGTAATTAAATCATATTATTATGGCCAACCTAAAAGCCCTTCCCTTTGTATCATGATGGGAGTTGTGTCCAAGCCTATCATTTATGTGGCCTACCTGATAGCCAAGGGAGGGGTAAAGTTTAACTTTTCCATGTACATAGCTGACGAAACTAGTCTAGTAGTTGGCCAAAGGCGGAACATTCTGGTGGGGAATGTATATAATTCTGATACTTCTCAAGGATGTAGGCATCCTTGAAGGTTGAGTGTTTGAGATCCCGAAGGATATGAAGTCGCGAGAAGAGAAGTGTGTTGCGGACCAATGTATTGACTGAATGAACGAAATGTATAAGGCAATTTTTTTGAATTGGTTCAACAATGTGAACTACGCATTTGGGTTGAAGAGCAGAGTGTCCAAGAAAATGGCATAAGCATACAAGTGGATGCCACATTTTGTGTAATGGCTCATTCCACTATGGTAAAGATAAAGGAGCAGGATGGGGAAGGAATCTCCTAGATTAAGTTGCTATATGTGGTGTTTGTGCATTACTTGGAGAGAGCATTGGCAAGATTGGATGGAATGCCATAGGCAACAGTGAAAGAGGATGAGGTGGACAACGAAAGGATCCACCTAAGGACCAATTTTGTGATTGTTGGGAAGAAAGTTACAAATGATGATGAATACTCTGAGGATGATAGCTTAGAGTTGGACCCTGAGCAAGAAATTGTGGCGAGTCGCGAAAGTGTACTTTGATGCATCTTAAAACCGTTATACATCAAACACCAGTGGATGGATGAAGCACCGGCATGGGAGAAATTGGGAGGGGGTTCTGTGGAGGATGGGGAGAGGAAGAAAATAAAGAAGGCCATAAGGGGAATGAAGAAAAAAGAGAAAGATGTGCAAGAAATTGAAGAAAGACAAACAAAGCAGGAAGTTGAAGCCAACAAATCCAAGTTGAGAAAGGAGAGGCGAGTGGTGAAGGTGAAGCCGTAAAGGACTTGAAACTAGCATCGCTTGAAGGAAAGGGCACTACACCAAGCCAAATAAATAAGTCTTCAAAGAGAAATGGGGGAATGGGAAATAAAAAGAAACAAAAGAAAATGGTAGGGGAGAAGCTACCAAGTATCTCAAATGAGCATGAGAAATAATAGTACGAAGAAATGCACCAGAAAGAGAGCACATCACAAATCGAGGGCAATGAAGAAGAACAAAAAATAAGGCGCCCAAACCCATAGAATCAGGTTTGTGCAAGATTAGGTGAATGTTCATAAAAAACCACAACAAACTAAGAAGATGTAACATTGAAAGACCCATTTGCATTACCATTTCCAGATTTAATTTTGGAGAAAGTAGTTGGAAGCGTGCCATACTCATTTTTAGATATATTTTCAGGGTTTAATCAAATCAGCACCACAGAGGAAGATATGCTGAAAGCAATTATTATTTTGTAATTGAAAACATATACGTATGATAGAATGTTGTTTGGGTTGTGTGATGCATTGACAATATTTCATATTAAGAGAAAAGTCTACAAATTATTTAAAAACATTTTTGAAGATAGGTGCATCAATGGAATGAGTGATGGACACTTAAGAGTATTATCTCAATGAATGCATTTGCTCTGGACACTGCAGCTGCCATTAGATTAAAAAAGTGTTAGTTTCTTGTGCCATAAGGAAAATTGTTGGATCGTATGGTTTGTAAAGTGGGTATGAAAATAGGCTTAGATGACATCATGTTAATAAATGAGTCACAAGGTCCCAAGGATGTAGGTAGGAATAGTTCTTCTAGGACATACAGGGTAATATTGAATATTTTTTAAGAATTTACTAGAGCATTATATCTGATAGATTATTTCAATATTTTTAAAAAAAGGTACTATTTGAAGAATTTGAGAAAATAAAAAAAATATCATAGTCAGGCTGACGTGTCAAATTATGACATTGGTTGTACATTAGCATAAGAGGGAGTTCATGAGTTACACCATGCATCATATTTTTTAAATTGATTGTTTGGCAAGACAAAATAATTATACCACGGTGGAAAGAGAGGCGTTGAGAATGGTCTTTTAGTGACTATCTTCTGGCAAATCTGTTTATATGTTTTGTGGAACACCAGGCATTGTTGTTCTTGATTAATAAACGTGTCATCCATGGCACCTTTGCTATAGTGGTACGTGAAAAAAGTAGCCATGTGATTGTAGACCACTTGTCGAAGATACAATTTGGTGAAGGTTATCTAGACTCATGACTATTTCATATATCATTTTTTCCTAAGAGGTTTAAAGAGGCTAGTGAATACTTATCAACTAGAAATTTTGCCACAAAAGTGTCACCAACACAAAGAAGAAAAAATAATTTTAAAATTGAGACCTTTTCAATTGATTCATTGAATGTTATATCATTTGGGTAAATCCCAAATATTAAGGAGATCTATGATGGAAGCGGAGGTCGAATTCATTCTAAAAGAAGCATGTGAAAGACATGTATGTGGACATATAAGGGCAGAAGCTACAAGAAGAAAAATATTGCTGATAAGGATATGGTGGCCAACAATACAAAAAGTTTGCGAAAATGGGTAAAATTATGTCACGTGTTAAAGAACATGTAGACCACTTAAGACCAATTTCCAGCCATTGAACATGTCGATGCCACATAAATTGTCTGACAAATGGGATATAGGCTTTGTGTGACAATTTAAACACCCGTCAAAGAAAGGATGTTGCAGATATTTATTGATGGCAATGTAGTACTTAACAAAATGGGCAGAGTGTAAAGCACTACTAGGTAATACAGCTAAGAGTACAACAAAGTTCTTATATGAGCACATTATACTTAGATTTCAATTTCCTATGACTCATGAGTATAGTAAGTAACAAAGGGACACACTTCATCAATGTGATGGGGACACTTGATGAATGAGGTGATTTGAGAAATGTTGGGAGTTTTAATGATAAAATATATTTAGTCAACTGCTTATTATCCAAGATCTAATGGCCAACCGGAAGCTTCAAAGATGTCAATTATAGTTATCATTCATGAGGTCTGTGGTATTGAAAAGAGGGATCAAATGGCACATAGGTCTAGACAACAGATTGGAAAGTGCCACTCTTTTGCCCTGAGGCAATGCATGCAACACCATTAAAACCTTTACACAATGGCCAGCAGATGTACCTGAAGCTACAACTCAGGCAGTGTAAAACAATGGAGAGTCAATCAGTTAGTCACAATGACTCCTCATGGGTCAAAATAACTGAAGTGCAGCCCTTTTTTGTAAAACGAAAGTTTGGTGGTATACCCCACTAGGTGTTATTACTCCTGTGGATACTATAGATAAGATAGGTCCTATAGATTATCCTAGACTAAGTTTTCTTCTTAGGAGCAGGATAATAGTTAGAAGTGCTCACCTTTTATTTTTGTCTTTGTTGATGATTCACAGCCATGTGCTTGACCATATATCTCCTAGACATGTTTTTTCTCAGACCCCTGATTTTGTATCTCAAGGGCTGCAGCTGTTGTAATTTATTTTTGTTGTATATATTATATTTTTAACTTAAAAAAAAAGATTGGGATGAAAAACTGTCAAGCTAACATTTCAGCTAATTTATGGCTAAGAAGCTGTGGTATTAATGGAATTCCTAGTTCGAAGCAATGAAGAGAGGTTACATTGGTCTTGTTCAAATTTAACAAGTTAGATGACAAAAGAATGTTGGTCTTGTGGTCTATTGAAACTGAGCAACGAATACAAAAGTAATGGCACGATAAACACATCACAAAAATGCAGTTCAACCAAGCATGCCAGTACTGAAATATATTGGAAAATAAGGCAAAAGAGAACAAAAATTAAAGATGCAATGGGAAGGTCCTTACAGAATAATAAGATTTTGACAATGGATCCATACAATTAGCTCATAAGGATGGGACTCGCCTATCAAAACTGAGGCAATTCCACACCAGAAGGGATATTGTTATAAACTAGATCGAAATAGGGAAGATTCCAAAGCCCAACAAAGTAGATAATCAGTTGTCACCTGTCAATTATGTACTTTTAGATTACCATTAGATTCTCATAAACCTCTAAAAGGCACATATGTGAAGGCTGAAATACAAGTAAGGCTGCAAAATTCACAAGGTTTGTCTACCAAAAGGCAAAGGATGTCAACAAATACAAATGGAACAATGGCGAGCAAACAGAAATGGTAGTTGCCACCCATCGATTACAAGATAAGTATCGCATGGATCAAGGTCCAACGACAACCAGTGGCGGCTATGAATAGACATTGCATGCTAGCAGATGCGATGGTTTCAAATGATGATTGGTGAAAGATAGGACCCACCAGTGACCGCTCGGGAATTCGGATGCATCCATCAGCGTGCGATGATCAGAGATGATGATCGTTGCTTTACAATCGACACCTCTTTTGTGAGTTTGCCAAATGACACAAACGATTCATTAATGTGCAAAAAGACATTATCAAATAAAGAAATCCCATGGCCAGGAAATTGAAAGGGAGGGAAACAAAAAACATAAAGATCTTCAGATTGCTTCACTACTTCAGCCATGAGTTGCAGAGGTTAAGGAGTGAGTACTGGATTGGCCCGATACAGGTCATAATCGATGAATAGCACTCTTGCAAGAGGGCAGAAAACATTCGTGCTTTTTGCCTAAGTGTTAGCATCAAGTAACTTAGTTAAATTATGCTGCTTGACAATCATATCTTATTAAGTACTATGTGTTTAGTTTGAAAGGGTATCATCAAAGGACTAGCTTTGGTGATAATCCTTTGATTGTATTTATATGAACAAATCTGAAGTAAGAAGTCATCCATTATTGGCAATAAAAGGATGTTGCTTTCATATTCTTATCTACTGTTTACTGTTATATAATGCTGTGAGTTCTGTTTTGTGCTGTAATACTTATCAGCTGTTAAGAACACAGACTAGACCTGATGCATGTTATCAATTATCACAATGTAATGGAAACTGATACAAACGATTGTTTCTGGAAAGTGTATGTATTGAAGTTGCTATATTTGATTAAAGAAACATATTCTACATTGTAGTAAGACATAGTGGGATTTTATTCATGCAAGTCTCAATTGATTCTCTCAAATGATTAACATTTTAAATTAAACCTGCATAGATTAGTGTGTTAATCTTTAATTCTTTACTGATTTACCATGAAAGTGGGAAGTTCATTGAGTTATATAAAGGGTATGGATTTTAAACTACTGGAGAAATAGTTTTTAAATGTACTTAAATGGAAAAATTCTCCAATAAAGACTTGGCCCTACATTAACTGCATAATTCTGTTTTCCTTCTTAATCCTGCTGCATTAGGTACTTCGAGGCTGTCTGTAATTTCTCAAAATGGCAAATGACATTTTGTGGATGTTTATACTTGCGTTTTCTGAAATTCTTGAATTGTCAATGTGATCAGGACAGACAATGCCATAAAAAATCATTGGAACAGTTCAATTAAAAAGAAGCTTGATTCATATTTGGCTTCTGCTTTGGGGGGACAATTTACAGATTTGCCCGTTACCCAGCCTATGATACTGCCTACTTCGTCAAAAACAGAAGAAATCAGTAATGTCAATGGAGGAGCTGAAATGGAAGAATTATCTGAATGTAGTCAAGAATCAATTTCTACTCTTTGTTGTTGTACTGGTTCGTTGGAGGTGCCTACTACGGCATCAATCCAAAAAGAATGTGAAAGATCAGAACTGCAAGAGTTGACAGCCAAGACGAATTCAGATAATGACTCAAACAGCTTGCTTGGAACCCTTTTCTCACAATGTTCAAAGACAGAAAATATGTCTCTGATTCGAGGTGGAGATTCCAGTCATTTTCATGCTCCTGTATCTGCAGCTAGGTTGGCTGTATCATCATGTGAAATGAATGAGTCTGTTATAACCGGAAGTAGCTGTTCTCTTGGTAGTCCCAAAGAAGTCTCCAAAACAGTTAATGTTTTTGCATCTGGGCCTTTAGGGGGCACTGTATCTTTAGTCTCTGAGGCTGTAGAGTCTGCTTCCTCTAGAGAAGATAAAATCTTATCTTCAAATTTTTATACATGTCAGCTTGCAAATTCTAGTAATATGGTTGGTATGCCACAAAGTCTATGTGAATCAGCTTTTCCTCTTTCCTTGCCTCCTATTTGTTCAAGTTGCTCTGATATGACTCTGAGCGGCTGTGTTGGACTTGGAGATAGAACTTGTTCAACAGAAATGCCGCCTCCTAATTTTAATGGCAGTATATGTCATGATGTGGGTTGCTCTCAATCTGCCTCTGAGATTCATCGTAGTCATCATCTCTTGCCGGATCACCTGTCTACCTTTTGGAATTTCCATATTGACTCCCACAGTGATAGTTCTGTTCCAGGTGTTTCTTCCTTGGCACCAAATGAGAAAGGTGTTGGAATGATTGCAAAAGAGGAAGTTTCCTATGTACAGCCTGAAGATCCTGATTCCGGCAGTTTGTTTTATGAACCCCCTCGCCTTCCTAGCTTGGATAATCCATTTGTTAACTGTGATCTTATTAATTCATGTAACTTTATCCAGCAGGCATACAGTCCACTTGGTGTCCGTCAAATGATAATGTCATCAGTCAACTGTTCTACTCCTTACACGCCATGGGGTTCCCCTTTCTGTGAAAATAGCCCAGAGGTTATATTAAAAAGTGCTGCCAAGAGCTTCAGAAATACTCCTTCCATATTAAGGAAACGGCAACGTGAAAGTTCAACTCTGTTACAGGAAAATCGCAATGATAAAAGGTTCACAAGTGAAATAGATTTTGGCTCTCTTCTTTCCCCACGTTTATTAGATAAAAAGGAAAGTGCATTGCTGGATAATTCTACTGCAGAGTTTCAAATGTGCTCTGCTGAAGATGACACTTTGCTTCCTTTAAATAGGAAAACAATAATTGTCTCTCCACCATATTGTATTAAACAAAAAATTGCAGAACCTGCAAAGTCTAAGGAGAAGCAATTAGAGTACAATGCTGAAGATGCAGATCATATGAAATTTGCAGATATTGGAGTCATTGGTAACTATGAATCTGACAGGAGACAGAATGACAGAGATGCAATAATCAGGGGGAACACTAAATCAGGTTTGAAAAATGTATGTATTTGTTGCTCAGGTGATAAATTTGGAGATGAAATAGATGCTATTATCTAGTTAACTTAAGGTAGAGATGTTAGTATCTAGTTAGGGAATTGGCTATCTGCTGTTAGTTATGAACAATATCTTATTATCTAGTTGTTGTCTGTCATTTTGCTTCCTTGCTTTTTGCTTTAATTTTCAAAATTTATTTGCAGATTTTCAGGATGCTAGAGTGTTCTTCTTTGTCTTATATCATTTATTCTTTGATCATGTGTTCTTCTTTGTCGTATTTCATTTATTCATCTTTCATGCTCTTGTTTTCGATATGACATTTCAAAGCTTAATTAGTTCTGGCAACTGTTCACAAGTTAAAATACTTGTGAAGGAGGATATCTTGCAATAATTCATGTCAATTATCATGTAAGTGGTTTATGTTTGATTAGTCAAAACTTTAACATGCTGCAACCCATAATTGAATAAGCATTTGACAGATACTCACTAGAAAATTGGATTAGGGTTAGAATTAGATCAAGGTTGTATCCTCCAAACCAATAATGCAAGTGCACACACTAGACATCAACTATAGGCTAGTGGTAACATTCAATGATTCATTAACATTATTGGCTGCGTAGTTGCCTTTTAAGGTTCTACAGATATACCTAGTCCTATATAGCCTAGACTCCATACTTTTCAATCATTTTAATTTCCCTGAAAACGGGTACACAATAGTGCCAAGCTTGTGGTACACGTGCACTAGGAATAGCTTAACTCAAAGCTTACCATGATTTTCACATCTATTCATTGAATGCTAAACCTGATATCATGCATAGTTTTTTCTTTCATTTCAATTTGATTATCTCTTTTTATTCATTCTATGCAGTGGCCGACTAGCATCCCTGTTGGCATGGGTGTAGAATAGTTGGAGGACAAATATTCACATTCCTTAACCAGAATGGTTACTTTGATATGAAATGGCATTGATGCCTCTTGATTGCACCACTTCTATTTCACTGTTGTTATGTTCAAATTAATTTGACATGAGAACTTAACTAATGCGAGAAAATTGTTACAAGGATTTTTGAAGTTAGCAATTTCATTGACAATTTATGAGTACACTAATCTGTTTCATGGTGGAAATTTAATGCAGTTGAGATTTACGTAATTGAGTGTGGAATACTTTGAAGTTTCCAATACTTCTTGTACACCATTAAGAAGGATTTGGATGTGAATATTTTGGCTAGGGTTCTAACTTTTTAGTCTGCACACGAAAACATATAATTTTCCCAAAGTTCTTTAGAGCATTAGTTTCTACCTTTTCTGTTTCTAGAAGCTTCAAGATTTAAAAATGGTCACAAAAGAGGAAAACAGGCATTGGTGGATATTGATATTTTTCAGGATAACCTTTTGCGGCCAAAGATATTGATTGTGTTTATGTAATAGACAGTGGAGAAAATAGGAAAAGAGTGCAGTCTTATGATAGAAATAGGGATTAAAAATTGGGTTTATAGGGCATTTTGGTCACCTAGCCACTTTGTCAAAGTCTAATTGATGGATGTCATGATCTGGAACATTTTAATTGAATCCACTTCAAGATATAGAGTGTTCATATTTAAGCGGTAATGTTTGCTCTTAGGATGAAACCATACTTTTGGCATGCACAAATCAACAAGAGCTTCTCTTTGTTTCAAACTAGATAAGCCTTGTTGGAAGGATAACTTTCTTGTGCACACTTAATTTCTAAAACGGGGGCTAAAACTTTGGCGCCAAATATCAAAAACATATTCAATGATGTCTCTCGTTATGGATTCCAGGAGTGAGAAACCAGCCTATTCAATGAGTCCGTACCTATAGGGAAGAACAATCCTAAGCCCTTTTGGAAGGAATTATAACAAAGCAAAAAAACAAAGAAAGTCAATGGCTAGGATATGCAAAAACTCTTGCACGGATGTGAATAGGATCAGCACTAAAGCAAAACCCTTCTAATAAAGGACATTAAAAATGGTTCTAATTAGATGGTAGGAGGTGAGACACAAACATTGATGGGGTGCACACTTACTATCTAAAATGGGGACTAGAAACTTTGGTGCCAGATATTAAAAACATATTCAATGATGTCTCTCATCATGGATTCAAGGAGGAGTGAGAAACCTGCCTATCAAATAATTATTATTAGCCTCCTCCTTGCAAAACTATTTGGGAGGATGTAGAAAGTAGAATCAGTTGTTGGGCTGAAAAACATGGAAAGATGGTGAAAGGGAAAGTAGGTTTCAGACCAAAACACTCAACAATTGACCAGTAGTTCTTTATGTGTGAGAGGTTCGGGTCAGCAACACCATAGGTCCAAAATGGAGAATTTTAGAAAGAATCAAGAAGCATTTAAACACAAGCACCTTAAAAAAATTTTAGTCTCCAATGATCTTATTAGCAGCACCTTTCCTTTAGGGGCAGCAACTATGATCTGTTTGCTAGGATACTTGAAGAAAACAAAAGACACGAAGAGTAATAGATGACCTAGAACAGTAGTAGTTGAAGAGCTGAGTAGAAGAAAGGGCGCTTGGATGAATAGATGGTGCATTAGTTTACAAGAATGCTCAAATACAAATTGTGAAATCCAAAAAAATGTATGATAAAAGTTTAGGTTAACCATGTGGACAAAGGAACTTGGAAGCAAATGGAAACGCTAGCTCAATGAATTCAACCTCACATTTGAGCATCACCAAAATTTGCTTACATAGGGGAAGAGAGTTCAATTGGAGGGTGAAGATGCTCATATCTCAACTCAGGACAAGTTCATATCAATTCAGATGTGAAACCTGTTCTTAGATGACACCCAAGAAAGATAGGGAAGAGAGATCATTTTTATTTGCATTTCAGAGGTGGTAGAAACAAAATGGCACTTTGTCATGGATTGCATTGCATATAAAGAAATTCGGCCCAAGTACGTTAACACCTTGAGGGTTGATTCCATGCTTGCACTCTTTGAAGACGAGAGAGACTTCCAAAAACTGGGAATTTCCTTATCAAAATTTGCAATAGAAGGTCCATCTTCCATAAAGAAGTTGCAGCGCAGTGAATTGGAACTTGCTGGTTGTTGTGTTTCACTCTTTGTGCACTTAAAGGCGACATCAGAACAGTTTTTGTTGTGGGGTCCTATAGACTATTTTGGTCTTGTGGACTTTAGCAAAATCATATCATTTGTTAATTGCGTATCCTTGGATTTATTCTCAACTTTATTTTAACTTATTTACAATCTTTTATTATTGAAGTTATACGTGTTACTGTTGTATCATTATGTTTATTTTGATTTGTACTCTTCTTACACTCTTTCTTGTCAATGATGCATATACTTGTTTTTGCATACAAGCTTGATATTTCCTTTTAAAAATTATAAAGAACTCTGATAGAAATATGTTTTGCAGGATCAAACATCTGGTGTGCTTGTTGAACAAAATATGAATAGTCCCCAGATGTTCATGACAAGTGGAAAGAATTCATTCAAATATTGGAGCTCTAGTTCCTCTCCATTGACTCCAAAGACTCTTTTTGGCAGAAGAATGAAGACTCCTTCAAAATCAAGAGATTTGAAAGTAAGGGTGAAATCTGCATCAGGAATTACATACTCATCATATGCTGTTTCTCCTAATCTATGTGAAAATCAGGATTCAAAATTGAGTTCTGAGGTATATGGGTGTCAAACATCTAGTTTTGGGGCTTCGAGTCCAATTGATCACATCTTTGACAAAGATTGGCTCAATAGTATTCCGGATATAGACAACATGTAAGGCATTGGGTCTCGCTATATTCTTTCCTCACATTTTTGTCATGTCTTGTTCATTTAATCCATGATATTTATGATAGTAATGCTAGTTGATTTTTATTGGACTTGATGATAGAGTTATGGTAGAACATTCCAACTTCTACAATTAAACGAATTGTATTCTCTTTTAGTGTTGTTAACAGACTGCTTGTGAGAATATTGCCACAAATTCAGGTAGGGATATGTTTGTTTGTAGTACCAATTTTGTTGTATCATTGAGTCTGCTTACATTTGTTTCATTTCAAGAACATGACTGACTGATTGAGTCTGCTTTCATTTTTACCTCTTGTTTCCTCAAATTAGAAGGTAAAGAACTAATCAATTTGGCTGAAACTGCCATCTATGGTGGAAGAAATGATGTTGGCAGTAGAACTGTTGGTTACATAATTCTGACCCATAAAAGGGTCAAGTGTTGCTGGGGACAAGCCTGAATAAAATATTGGGCGTTGTTTGCTCCGACAGCAATGCAATCAATGTTTGCTCAAAGGGAACCAATGAAGGGGGATGGAAGAAATGCTTGTTTGAGGAGCAAAATGAAATTACTTAAACCCTACAGTTTGATTTTGTATAGCAGTAATTGACAGAATGGGAATGCTTTCTGTCTTTGTTAGCATGGAATTGCGTCACTTCAAACCTTTGATGAAAATTTGACTCATGCCCAATGGGAAGTCGACAGAAGCTGGGCTAATTCACAGGAAACCAGGATTTTTTTTCACTGGTGAATACTCGTCGAGAACTTGCCGATTACATATAGATAACCAGACAGTATATAAATGAAATATAACTTTTAAATAAACATATAAGTTTACATTTAGATATGGACATCTAGTTTAGAAACTAGATGTCCATATCTAAATGTAAACTTATATGTTTATTTAAAAGTTATATTTTATTTATATACTTTCAGGATGTTTGAGAGTGGTTTCAGACCTCTAGGAGCTATAATGCAAATTCTAGGTTTTGGAGGATCCTATCATATTTCAGACTTAGTCAGATTTCAGGGTTTCAGAGTTTCAGACTTAGCCATATTTCAGTGTTTCAAAATTTCAAGGAGACATCGTAGGAGTGAAGGCTACATGAAGGGATGTAGGTATGATAGAATAGTATGAGAACATCTCTCGCAAAGTGCCACAAGTTGACCCCACCCCATTCCCTGTGCATGGATTAAAACCGATACAATGACACTTATACAAGAATCTACAAGTACAAATTACAAGAATCTATATTTTTCTCTTCCTTGCTCTCTAGAAAACTAAGGGAGACTGAGAAAGTCTAGTAATCTATGCATAGGGAATGGGGTGGGATCGACTTGTGGCACTTTGCAAGAGATGTTCTCAACTTCTCATACTATTCTATCATACCTACATCCCTTCATGCAACCTTCATCCCTCCTATGATGTCTCCATGAAATTTTGAAACACTGAAATATGGCTAAGTCTGAAACCCTAAAATATGATAGGATCCTCCAAAACCTAGAATTTGCATTATAGCTCCTAGAGGCATAGTCACCGCATTCAAATTCGTGTTCAAATTCGCCAAGGAAAAAATTCGGAGCTAAAAAATTTCAGATTAAATTCGGCTAATATAAATATACTTATTTTTTTAAATATATCATCCCACCATTCATAGTCACCGCATACCATGCCCGTAACCCTACAAGCTTGCGTTTGACTATAGAAAATATGCCCCAATTTCGAAGTATGCCCATTCATAGAAAATATTGTAGGGCTGTAATATGCCCTAATTCTCATTATACTCGTGAACTCACATGCGGTGACTAACCCTGCAAGCTGCCGTTGTAGCACTTGGAGTTGGAGGCTCGAAGTCAAACGCAGGACCTGTAACTGTAACCCTAATGCAGATGCTGGAAGACTCAAATGTCATCGAAGTATGGAGCTTAACGCAGGTTGTGAAGGAAATAATAGTCATGGTTGAAGTTTGGAGCTTAATATAGCGGCGAAGGAAATAACAAATAGACATGATAAAATTTTCCCCAAACAAGTTTTTTACACAACCCTAAAAAAATGGATTTTAACGAATTTAGACGAATTTAATCGATTTTGCCCTGATAAAATTTGTCGATTAAAATCAGGACGAATTTAAAGGCGAATTTGAACGATTTTTTTAAGTTTTGTTGAAGTTTAGTGAATTCCGAACTAAATCGTTGGAATTCGCCGAATGCGGTGACACTGCCTAGAGGTCCGACACCACTCTCAAACATCCTGAAAGTATATAAATAAAATCTAACTTAAAGTAGAAGAAACTAGACGTCCCTATCTAAATAAAATATAACTTAAAGTAGAAGAAACTAGACGTCCCTATCTAAATGTAAACTTATACTTAAATGTTTATTTTATTTATATATTGTTTGCTTCGGGCGATTTTCAAGTATTTTTTGCATTTGTCGGTTATTGCCGGTTATTCGACCGAGCGAGTCGAATAACCGCCGGTTACCCATTTTGGCCCCTTGGCGAGTACTCGCCCCAACCAGTTATGCGTACTATGGTTACAACTATTGGATAACTACCTTTATTAACTAACTCACTCAAATTACATTTTCCGCTGAAAACTACCCATCCCTTACATTGCAACCAACCTTGTCTTTTAATAATCTGAACATTTTCAGTTTACATAATTTTTTCCTTTTATGGATTAATATTTGTAATATATCTAATTTGTAAGTGACATTCATCTCACCTTGCCTTTTGTTCTTTTGCATATATCTCACCTACCATATTATGGCCACTTGTATATCACATAAATCTAAGACATTTTAACCTTCACTCTATGAGACATGACAATTTAGAATTGTAAAATTATCCCTTTACAATATCATGCCACATTATTTTGTAAGACTTGGGCCACGATATGAGCATGGTGATTCTGTAAACGAGGATCCATTTGTATTCAAACAGGGTACAAATGGGTGTTATATCCATTTTGCCAAGGAATGCAAAAATGGGTGTTAATTATTAATATTTTTCCACTCAAATGTTCATTATGTTGTGTTACGTTAGAGGTCATTCACTAATTTCTATATGCCATTTATGTAGGTTGGGTTTTGTTGCAGTGCAAAATTCAGCCGCATGAGAGATTTTCCTAACATGCGGCGTCTGCATGCAAAACATTGGCTAGGAGCGGATTTATGCTCTATTCATAGGTGTAAAATAAATGGAATAAAACTATGGACCTTGCCTCTGAAATATTTCATTGTGAAAACAGTAGAAGAGCTTTAAGGATAGCAAATGTGTCTAGATGAAGATAAAAGTTTCTGTGGAAAGTGATGAAGAAAGCTTGCAGGATAGGTTGACCAAATTGAATAAGTTGGATAAGACAAGGAAATTTTGCACAATGGTCAAATCGAAAATCGAAAGGAAAAAGTGTTGGCATGGGAAATATATAAAGAATGTAGTTTAAACTTGGTATGCTAGTATTGAAACATATTGGAAAAATGAGCAATGAAAGAGAAAAATAAAAAATGCAGTGGGGAGTTTCTTACAAAATTATCAACGTGTTTGATAGAGGATCCATACAACATAGACGAAACATGAGATTCAAACTTGATCATTGCAACTAAGTTGAGGAAATATCATACAGGACTCAGATTGGAGTGAATTGGATTGAAATTGAATAATTAGAGACAGTTAGTTTGGAGAATTAGTTGTCATCAATTGAACATAGCCGTTGCAGTGTTTAATTGTGTGGGCCAATCTCCAACTTAGACTGTAGAGAATAAAGAAACCTTGTTTTCCACCCAATTATCATCTTCAACTGTTACAGCCTGATAATTGTAAAGAATATGGATACAAGTCAATAAAAAAAAGTTGATACATTTATAGATGATGAGGAAAATCCATTTCCACTTGAGGATCATAAGGAAAGTAGTTAACTGATCTATTGTAGAGGTGGTGCCTATGAATAGATGCCATGTGTCAAAAGACATGATGTTTCAAGACAACGATCGAAGAAAGGATAGAGTTGAGAGACCTAGTGGGTGAGAATTGCAAATTATGCATTGTTGCCGGATAGCCAGATAGTGTGATAGCCAATTGGCAGTCAACTTAAATTTTGTAAGCATGCCAAAAGAACTTAATTAATAATTAGTGCTCAAAAAGACAACAACAAATGAGAATGTGACATGTTAGCAAGAATTCAAAGGAGAAATGAACAAAAACCAAATAAGCTAAATTTGTAACTCATTTGCAAGTTTACATAGACAAGTAAAGGATTCAGCCTGCTTCTATTTTTCAAAATTTAGTTGCAAAGGCAAGAAAGGTCTTAGATTGGTAGATATGGCTTCGAGGAAACTAGAAGGTTTAACCATGACTTGCAAACAATGAACATAAAGAGATTTAATGCCGGCTAAGAAAGAAGCATCATTGGCAAAGCCAAAAGCAACACTTAAAGCGAAATTTCAACAGATTGTGGAAGTTGGCTTTGTTTCACAAGCTTTTTATTTGTTGTGGCATTGTCTTCGAGCTGGACCACACGATGCTTAGTTAGATCGACTACAACATGTGGGAGCAAAGGAGCTGATAAAAGTGTCAGTAGCCATTATGGATCCCCTATTTTTACAAAACTGTTCATGAAGTTTGATATGAGATGAAGCTCTCTAAAATACAGGTTACACCAGTATTTGATTTGCCAAATGAGTGGGAGATGGTGATGAGAAAACCTTGGAATGAGAACATGGAAAATTATTTGATAGATGGTATGGTGATCCTAATGATAAAATAAAAGGATAAGGGAGTGCCTTCTGACGCAATTAGAAATATCCATTTAAGAAAGAGTACAGAATTTGCATTAGCCAACTATTTCTACAATACAGAAACTATGAGCTACCTTTTTGGTGCATAAGGTACATTCTTGGGTTAATGGATGAAAAGAAATAAAATTGGGACAAGTATGTAGCGAAGAGGATGAATTAGCTGATATATTAGTGTTTCCTATAAGGCAGTGAACAATTTACTTGCACATTATATGCACAATTGCTATTATCTATCTTTCCAATAAATGATACAAAGAATTTGGAAAAATTTACGTGCACATTATATGCACAATTGCTGTTATCTATCTTTCCAATGTATGATAAAAAAGGATCTGAACATGGCATCAATATATAAGGCGTTAGAGTATGCTTATGAGCTTAAAGCATTTAGGATGTTTTATGATTCAAGAAAAACCATAGAAACAAATGCATACTTAGCAAAAAAACCCAGGAAAGCTGGGGATGGAAATTCTGAGGGATAGTAGTTGTTAATCAGTAAGAGAGACTGTCATACAACAAAGTGGAAGAGCTACTGTGGAAAATAAATTGATCATACCAAAAAAAACAGTATTTGTGGCTCTGGAAGCTAGTAGCAGAGCAACATTGGCTATTTCATCTGCAAGTGTTCAAAATCCTTGAGCTACATGATTAAAAAAACCTAAGCCTTTGCATATTTATAAATAAACATTCAACACAGAACAACATGGCATCATGTTCATCAATAAATAATGCAATATGAAATGGATGTAAATAGAATAGATGAATCTTCAGAGGAAGAGGGCGAAGACCTTGATGTAAATATTCATCATTTGAGAATACCAACAGATGCAGTGGCTGGGAATGATGTCTTTGGTAGAGTAGTGAGATACACTTATTATAACAATTTTGCGGTAGAAACAGATGCAAATATGCCCATGAATCAAATTATTGGAAGCTACGTTGTTTGGATACGGGTACGGGTACGCAGGTACGTCATTTTTCAAAAACCTTGATTTGGATACGTCGTGGGTACGTCTCTCTTTCTCTATATATATATAAATTTAAAAGAATTTTAAAATTAAAAATATTACAAATAAAATTTAAATACTACCTAAAGATATAGTAAACTGTAAATTTAAAATAAAATATAAATTATAATATTAAAAATTTAAAAAACTAAATAGTATTTAGTTTAAATTTTTAATATTAAATTTTATTTTATTTTTAATAGTTATATTATATTTTTAATATTTTATTATATATATATTTTAAATATTTTATTATATATATATTTTAATATTTCATTGTATATCTTATTTGTTTTAAAATATTTAAAGTTTTTAAAACTAAATATTTATATATTTTTTAATTTATAAATTATATTCTATATTTATATATTAAAATATTATTTATTTTTTAATTTTTTTTAGTTGTTTTTAAGTTTTTAAATTTGTATTTTATGTTTTATTATATATATTTTTTAATATTTAATTGTATATCTTATTTGTTTTTAAAATATTTAAAGTTTTTAAAACTAAATATTTATATATTTTTTAATTTATAAATTATAGTTTATATTTATATATGAATATATTGTTTGAACTTATGGTATTTAAATTATTAATATAAAATTTTATTTTATTTTTAATAGTTATATTATATTAAATGAAAAATTTAAAATTAATTAATTTGATCCGCTTCGTTTCCACTTATTTCCCAACTCGAGCATCCGGAATTGTTTGCGGGCAAAGGAGGGGAACAATATCTTTCCCGTCTTTTCACTTGCTTTCCTGCAAGGGCATTCGAAGAACACCCTCCCCCCATAGTAGTTATAAGTTAAAATCCATGCCACGATTCTTGTAAGGATCCCATTATATTGATCAAGCTCATTTTTTCAAGTGCAAATTGCACTGAAAAGGCAACTCCGACAGCGTTCTGAACACAGCGCTAAAGTGTTTAGGGTTTTTTCGCGCGTTTTCTATTTTTTTTTTTTTGGTTTTCCGCGACAGTCGCCGGAAATTTTCGGGGACGCCCGGAGTCGTCCCGGAGGCGCCCGGAGTTGTCCTGGACGTTTCCGGCACGCCGGCGGGCGACTCCTCTGGGACGCCTCCGGGCGTCCCCGGGATGGAGGCACCTCCGAATAGGAGGCATCGGGCTGGGGGGCGTACCCCTGCAACACAGATTGGAAGAAGTGGTAAATTTTATGATGAGGTTGAAGCATTGATTGACAGTGGCAGAGTAGGAGATGATAAAATTTTGGAGGAGATGTTAGATCTTACTGCAAGGATTAGAACATGTTCTCAAGTCTTTGTCGATGACTTTCAGAAGAAAGTGAAATATGTATACAAATGTTACGACTTTTATTACCAGTGTGCCTCTTATGAAAAAATCTGTTTATACTGATGAAGGCCTAATCTCAACTTAAAATAATTTGCACCAATTTTTTTTGGAAGTCTTGCAATATTACAACTATTTAGAGTTAATATGAAAGAAACTGGTTGAGGAATCAAAGAATAACAAATGGAAATAAAAAATGAGAAATTGATTCAAGAACAGATGTAGCTGAATCAACAATCATCACAATTGTTAGCAGAGGAACGAACTTTGTGGGACTTAGTTGAGCAGCAAAATATGAAGCTTTGTACCTCTGTTGATTTGCATCAAGCATATGCGTGAGAGTTGATATGAAATCAATTTGTTGAGGAGGAATTGAAGAGTACGAAATTGAAAGAAGAAACTGAGAAAGCGATTCAGGAACAGATGCAGCTGAAATACAAACTGTCATAATTATTGGTGGAGAATGAAACTTTACATGACTCAGTTGAGTAGCAAAATCCTTTGCTTCGTTCCTCTTCTGATTTGCTTGAAGCATAAGCCCAATTAGCAACTGATCTGAAATTTAGAAAGGAGTAGGAAACTCATTGATCTTGGCAAAAGAGAAACTAATAGTTGAATGAATAGTTGAAATGGTTGGAGAATCGATAGGTGGGTCAATATTTACTTTGACAATGACGAAGTATATGATCAATATGTGCCCAATTTGCATGGAATTGAGGGAGGGTTGAAAGCTGTAACACCAACTCAGTCTAGGGCATCAGCAGGATCCCATGAGAAGACACTTTGGAGAAAGGGCCAGATCACATAGTGCATTTCTATTCAGAACAGCAGCAGGATGTGCATTCAGCACTTCTAGAGCATCACCAGGGCTGATTGATGGCAAAACTTAGTTCTGCAGCAGAAATGGCTGCAGTAGTGAATGATGGCGATACACAACAGCACAATCCCGCCCCTAGAGAGAGTCTATCGAGACTGCCTATTTATTTTAGGGGGTAGTGTGGGCAGCATAAGGGGCACTTGGTGCAGTTTACATATAAATTAGCATCAAGTAGGCTTAGTTATATTATGCTGCCAGACAATTTATATAGCTTTTGGTGATAACACTTAATTGGTATTTATGTGAACTATGTGAAGTAACAAAGGCATCTCATCTTGGTAATTTGTAGCTGTTATTTTACTTTTTTATGCTATCCTTTATTGCTTTCATAATGTGTGTTTGCAGAATTTTATCTCTTATCTGTTAAGAACACATTTGACTCAGATTCACGTTATCAGTGTGGCCATATTTCTATTAGACAAGGTGAAATAATAGTGAGAAGAATGAATATCAACTAGGACTAAACACGCCATTAAGTGGTAGCCAAATATTTAGAGCGATTTTAGTTCAAGGTCCACCTTTCTTTACATTTGGATGGAGAATAAGTTCAGCAGCTAGAATTTTGTAATGAAATTTCTATATTGTGAAAGAAATGACAGACATTGCAGTAGCGATTCCAAACCAAATGCACATAGATGAGAAAAACAAAAGAAAACCAAGAAGTAGATGACTGTAGATGTAAAATAATGAATTGATGAAATACGAAAGCAGAGCTCCTTCGAAGTGGCAACATATTAATGAGATATTCATTCAATAGAATTATAGAAGATACTTCGAGAATGGATATGTATTCCTTATTTATAGACATCACTAGCTTAGGGTGGCCCAACGTCAAAATGAAGGCGACAAAACAAAATTTTGAAGCTATTAAAAGACTAGTCAAAGGTTATGCATGCCAAATCATAACAATTAGATGGCTAGGGGCATTAAACTTTTTGTACTTATACCCAATATATGAGATTTTTTAATGAAGTTTACAAGGATAAATTCACATCTTGATAACATATGGGTTGTAGTTGATCAACTCCAGATATCAGCTAGGTTTAGTTTTTTATTATTCCTACATATATTTTATCGGATTTGGAATATGTTGATGTCTTTACTCTAGGCAATGGGTGCACAGTACATAGTAAATGGGTATTGTTTTCCCATTCTTTGTTTGAATAATTAGTGTCATATAACTTCTGACTTGTATCCGTATTGTTATAAAATTTCTTTGTCATGGGTTGTAGCATCACTTTTGGCATAAAAATTCAAGAACACTAAATGGAGGACATGCATCTTGCCTAGATATTTGGTCTAGTAGGGGCACTATAATTTATTGATCACAGAGTAGCGAGTACATATTGTACCCTTATGGTTGACCTTTATCATTGTAGAATAGTTCAGTTCAAGTCTTTGTGGGATGAATTTATTGTTAAGTTTCAACACACATGAAACACAACGGTTGTAGATAGATTACTGCACATGCAATATTATGTGTTGGTGTTTATCTGGTTTGCATAAAATTTTCCATTTTTACAGGTGGTTTCTTATTAGCAAGTTATAAAAACATCTTGAATAATTTTCTTGCATTGAAAGAGTATGTAATAACTTCTGCTGATTTTGGGCCTGCTGTAAATTTTCCTTCAAAGATTTCATAATATCCTAGCTCTCCTGGAGCAAATCCTTGGCCTTGGGTACCCCGCTATCACCAAACAACAAATCTAGAAAACTTGGAGCCTCATACCCATACATAGTCGTGAATGGAGACATCTTGATGGACATGTGGTAAATAGAATTGTAACAATACTCATTGAGGTGTAACCACTTCACCCATGCCTTCTGTTGCCTTGAAATGTAATTCTGCAAGTACCCTTCCACCCATTTGTTCACTATCTCGGTCTCTCCATCAGTTTGAGGATGAGATGAGGTACTAGGAGTGAGATCTGTTCCACTCAACCTGAAGATCTCTTGCCAAAATAAACTTAGGAACTTGTCCCTGTCACTGACTATGCTTCTAGGCAAACCATGTAGTTTGAATCTCCTTGAAGAAAATATCAACCACCTGTGTTGTATATGTTGTTGAAATTGCAAAGAAATGAGCAAATTTTGCTAACCGATCAACCACAACATATATACTATCCTTACCTTGCACTTTCGGAAGCCCAGTAATGAAGTCCATAGAAATACTTTCCCATTTTTGAGTGGGAATAGGTAGGGGTTGCAACAAACCAACTGGAAAGGTATGCTCATGTTTGTTTTGCTGGCATGTAGGGCACTCCCGAAATTCTTAAGTCCTTTCCATGTGAATCCCTCCCGGATCTGCTTGTATGTCTTAAAGAAACCCGGGTAACCAGCCATAGGTGTATCATGAAATGTCCTCAACACTGTCACCTTAAGCTGTGAGTTGGGCACTAGGTAAATCCTCTCCTTGTAAATGATTAAATCATTTACCACCAAATACTTAGCTGAAATAATTTCCCTCCAATCAGTTGTGATCTCCACTAGAGCACATAAATGAGGTCTCTTGGAAAGTGCATCAACAACCACATCTTCTTCCCTTTGACATACACTATGTCGAAGTCATATGCCTTCAATCTACTCACCCACTCCTGCTGCCTATCATTGAGATCCTGCTGATTTAGGAAGTGTTTGAGGCTGTTGTGGTCGGTTTTAACAGTGAGCTTACCTCCCACAAGGTACAGTCTAAACTTGGCCAAAGCATACATGATGGCCAACATCTCCCTGTCATCGATAGAATAGCTCTTCTCATTGCTTCTCAACTTCCGGCTCTCAAAAGCAATGGGATGCTTGTTCTACATTAAAACAACTCCCATCCCTTCTCTCGATGCATCACACTCCAACTCAAATGGTTTGGAGAAATCTGGAATAGCTAAGACTGTGCAAGTATATATCACTTGTTTGAATTGATCAAAGCATCTCTGAGCATCCCCTGACCAAGCAAAGGCCACCTTCTTGGTTAGATCTGTGAGCGGGGCAACCACCTATGAAAAACCCTTAACAAATTTCCTATAAAACCCGCAAAGGCCAGAAAAGCCTTTGAGCTGTGTAAAATTTGTTGGGGGAGGCCAATCCATAATAGCTTTGACCTTCTCAGGGTCCATACAAACACTCTGTGAATTGATAATATGTCTAAGATAGAGAAGCTCTGTCATCGCAAACTCACATTTTGACTCCTTGGCATATAGTGACTCTCGCTTTAGGATGCTCAAAACCTTCTCAAGATGTCTCATGTGCTCCTCCCAAGTCTTGCTAAAAATCAAAATATCATCAAAGAATATGAGGACAAACTTACGAAGCTGATCCCTGAACACCCTGTTCATATAAGACTGGAAAGTGGCTGGAGCTTTGGTTAAGCCGAAAGGCATAACCAGAAACTCGAAATGTCCATAGTGACACCTAAATGCTGTCTTCTCCACATCCTGCTCCCTGACTCAGATCTGATGATATCTTGATCTCAAATCTATCTTGGAGAAGTAGCAAGCTCCATGTAACTCATCTATAAACTCATCTATCCGTGGGATGGGGTACCTGTTCTTAATGGTCTTCTTATTCAGTGCCCTATAGTCAATGCACATGCGCATTGTCCCATCCATCTTCTTCACCAACACAACTGAAGATGCAAAGGGACTCTTGTTAGGCCTTATGTGTCCCATATCAATCAACTCCTTAATAGCTTTCTCTATCTCATCCTTATGCCTCTTAGGATGTCTATATGGAGTAGTAATCACAGGTTTGGTGCCCTCCTCAAGCTCGATGACATGATCTATGCCTCTCTCAAGAGGCCTCCTAAGAGGTATACTACTAAATACCTTATTGTGCTTCGACAACAATGCGTGAATGTCGGGATGGTAACCTTGTTTTTGCTGCTCTGAAATCATGGGCATAATTAGACACTCTACGTATTCTACCTGATCATGCCTAATGAGCCTTTCCATCCTCCTAAAAGACGCCACCCGTAAACTGCCATCTGACTTCCCTCTAAGAACGTGCTTCCTCCCATCTACCTCAAACTTCATCTCCATGGTGCGCAAGTTAAGGTAAAACTCTCCAATAGCATGAAGCCACTACATGCCAAGAACCACATCCATCTCTCCCATACCACATAAAAATCAGCTTGAAACTCATAGTCACTCAACTGGATGGTCAAGTTAGGAATCCTCTTACAGGTGCTAATGAATCCATCTGCTGCTCTCATCATGAACCCCTCAAACTCCTCTGTCTTAAGTCCCCTTTTGGCCACTAATCCCTCATCAATGAAATTATGAGTGGCTCCTGTGTCGAGAAGAGTGAAAATCCTCTAACCACCAAGAACTCCTCGAATCTTGAATGATCCCTCTCTCTGAATGCTAGAAAGTTAAGCCACCGGGATCTCCTTTCTCTGCTCCTTATCTGGCTTCTCGGAAGAGCTCTTTGTCCTTGTGTCCCCTGAATCAGAGCGCTGATATGGCTCCTCGTCTGCTGAAAAATATTCTATTTGTTTTGCTTTGGTGTGGGCAGCACACTTCTTCCTTAGTTCATTGAGTTGATCACTATCCAACCTAGAAGTATTTTTCTTAGGTGGATTGGAGTCCTTATGAAAGTGCTCTTATCTTTATCTCTTTTGTATGAGAACTCTTTATACTGAAATTTACTCTTTGTGGAAGATGTCTCCATATCGACGGCCTTGGATGCTAGGAGAGTCGGGTTCACTCCTTGATGGACCTCTCTCATTGCTTCTCCTAGTTCTTCTCCCATCTTGTAGTTTCCCACCTCTCCATTTGGCTGAGGTCATTGGTTGCGGGTTGTTCTTTGCCTCTTTCCTTTCTGGCTACTCCCGCTCATTGTTGTATTGTTTCTCTTTCAGCGTTGCTTTCTTTTTGGGAAATTGTTTGGTCTTCCCACTTTGCTCTGACACTTTTGTACTTTGCAGTCCCTTTGACCTACTTTTGTGGTCATTTGTCGGACATTAATTTATCTGTCTTATCTTATCTTATCTTATCTAGCCTTCTTGATAGCATCTTGCAAGGTGGGTGGATCAAGTGCCTTGATCCATCTCCTCTATGGGTCTTAAAGCCCATCCAAAAATAGAACAATCATCCTCCTTTCTAAAAAATCGGTTACCATAACCGATAACCTCTGAAAATCTGCAATGTAAGTATCAACAAACCCCCACTGTCTAAGCTGCACTAACTCCTTGAAGCGCAACCCAGGATCACCCTTATCAAACCTATCAATCAACCTGTTTGTAAACTCAGCGTAGCTATCAATCTGATCATGGCCCAAATTAACCAATCCATGGTGCTAACATTCGTGAGCACTCCCATCAAAATGCAAGGTAGCATATTTGATAGCCTCGGGCTCCGCCATCGGATTGAGCTGTAAGTATGTGTCAAGTTTTTGCACCCACGCTCTAGCTGTAGTCTTTCCCGATCCATCAAAATATGGAATAGTCAATTTACCTACTTTCCTTTGCAAATCTTGGTTATGTGGTCTACCTCCACCTTCTTTGTGGGGTCTAGTTCTATCCGTGTAAGCCTGGTACTGATCAAATGGCATCTTTGCTTGGAACTTAGGATCCATAGCTCTCTAATATCTCCAAATATGTGCATGTCGCACCTGCTTTGTAGGCTCAAGAACTTCTTCTGGAGGGTTAATTGGGGGAGTGAATCTAGGCATCGTGGGTCTCGTGTTGGCTGATCCAACATACACATGCTACGGGCCAGCCCTGTTATTAACCGAGTTATCCCCATTGTTGCCATCATTTGCATTGTGCCTTCTGTTGTTGACATTGTTTCCTATGTTATTAGCATTATTCTTGCCATTGTTTCCATGTTCCTGCCATTGTTGGGTACCAATTGGCAAAGAATATGAGTAAGTTCTCTTTGAGATTGGTTCATTCGTTCAAGCACCTCTCGCTGCCCTCTTGCTACAACCCTATTATTAACTGAGTTGTCCCCATTGTTGCCATCATTTGCATTGTGCCTTCTGTTGTTGACATTGTTTCCTATGTTATTAGCATTGTTCCCATCATTGTTTCCATTGTTCCCACCATTGTTGGGTACCAACTGGTGAAGAATCTAAGTGAGTTCTCCTTGAGATTGGTTCATTCATTCAAGCACCTCTCGTTGCCCTCTTGCTACAACATTTATTGCATGCAATAAATTATTCGTATCAACTCTATCATCATGAAGATCCATGCTAGATCTGCCCTCTCTATCACCCATGTTTTCTGCGGCTGTTATTTCCTCTAAATGTGTTTCAAGGTGTTGTCCCGTTGTCTCAAAGGACCACTGTTCCTACTGATCAGCGTCTCTCTTTCTTTGCCTTTCAAGATACCTTCTTGCTCTATCACTACCACTCATAGAAAGTGATTTAAGATGCAATCACTCATACCCAGTAACATGCAACAAAAACCCACAAACATACGTTGCTCAAAATCCAAATGCAACTATCTCGATAGTCACCAATTGACATGCAAATATTTGGGTAGTCACCAAACTATCATGCAACTATTTGGGTAGTCACCAAACTGACATGCAAATATCTGAATTGCAACAAAAGTTAAACTTCGACAGGTTGACAGGAAAATCAACTCTGATACCACTGTAACATACACCCCTGTTCTGATTTTTTTCTGTTTGTTTGTTGTTTAGGGTTTGCATGTGATGTTTGCATTGCACATAATTGAAAATTAACAATATAAAAGCTTTTTTAACAATACCGAGATGAATATATCATTGATAAATCAATATTCTAAAGTACCCATAAGCTGCAAATAAGTTTCAGATCTCATACAGAGTTTGGATTGCAATCTATGTAAGGAAATAACAATACTCAGAGGGTCAAAACAACTCAAAATGATAAAACAAGCATACCCATTTGTTGCTGTTACAAAGGATTGATAATGGAATTCTGAACAACAAACTTTGATTGAAAACACTCAAAATGGCTCCAAACGTGCAACCTTCACCTCTGAAATAATCTGTTGTTTCTTTTTCAAGTCTTTATTCACAGAATACCAAAAAACTCCCAACAATGAAGCTCTAGCATAGACTCTAAATGAATCTATCAGCAATCAACGTAGGAGGGTCTTTCACCTTTGCAGTTGATGTCCTTTGTGAAGGTTTTTGTCCTCACAAAGCTCCCTGGTTGAAACCCCAACACAAACCTGTAAAAACTCTCTCCAAAATATATTTTCTTCATATCCCAAATGAGCTCTAACTTGCCTTTTTATATTTTCCCAAACAGGGATGATTTTTCCTTAAGGGAACATGTTTTAATTTTATATTTAAAAAAAATCCTTGTATCTCCCACTTGAGCGCCCTCACTTAAGTTATAAAATTATAACTTTATTTTTCCCCCTTAGGCGCCACATAAAGTCCCTTTAATAAATTAAATAAACGCTTTTATAATTAAAACATTATAGTAAAGCATTTATTTAAAATATCATTGAATACACTTGGGAAATCATCGACGAATCATCAAATGATGTCTCTGATTGATCTAAGGTGAAAGCGATGTTGAAAGCCGAAGTCGGTGTTGAAATTGACGACAGGGTAAAAATAATAAATTTGGACCATGTGTCTGAAACATGCCCAGAAAAAGTCTCCACGAATCTCCCTGAAAGCTGAGCTCATACTAACCCCTGGAAGCACCAAATGAAGACAAACAACACTCCACAAATCAAGGGATCCCCTCACCAAATCACATTAGCTTACAAGAACCCCTAGGAATAGGCTAACGGTCCACCCAACTGACAAAGCTTAGGGAAGGGACATTACAGAGTATTTTATTGGTCATTTCCTTGTTGTACAGAAGTAGGAAGAAATTTAAAAAATGCTTTGAGTCCAAATACACTGTACTGCTGTATATTTTTGTCATAAGGATCAAAACGTTAAATGTTCATAAAATCACTGTTCATGTGTTTGTGACTTTCCCCCTTTGATTTCATGCATTAGTTTTTTGTATTTAGATCTAAGTTGTATTTGACAATGTAATTTAATAAAGGCAGCTTATATAGTCTTTTCTTTTAAAAATATATATATATATATTTTTTTGTAGAAATGGTGATGCAGTCAGTCTTGAGAAATGTATTGGATCTCCTTTTGATTGGAATTCACCTTGGTCTTTGGATGCATCTTCATTAGTGGAAAAAGATGGAGAAGATCCACTTCATGAGGTATTGTTTGAATACAACTTTCTTTGTTTTTAATTGCAAATTATTCACCCTAATGAGACATTTTGGTACTAAGTTTCATATTTGAGATGAAGTTGTTTCTCCACATCTAGAAATATTCACATGCTGTACTATGAATTGGAAGTAATTTTTACTTTATTGTAATGCTTGGACTGCATATCAACATTGTCTTTTGTTTCCTTATAAGTGCATGATGAGAACAATTTAGATTGATTTTCATGTTTGGTTTGCAGCTTGATATATCACTTGTAGTTTACATCCAACTTTCTATACTCATTGATTATATTTTATTTGATGAAATGTCCCCAATTTGGGATTTCTTCTGAAATTTGATTTGCTATGTCAAACCCTAGCAAAAGAAGGAATTCTGATGTTTAGAACGGCAAACCCTAGCTGATTTAATATACCAAAAAATAGCATAAAATATGCTAATACCAATGCAATGCTTAGACAACCCAAACATGCCAAAATAGCCCTTCAAAGGGTAAAGTGGAGCTTCAAACCCTAGGCTTCCCCCTTGGAAAAATTATCAGATTTATTCCCTGCTGTTATGACAAGTTTCAGACTGCTGTACTTGCTCCAAATTGGCATAAAAGGTTATTCAAATATTCTCTAAATATTATAGAAAACTACAACTAATGTTGGCGTCCAATTGACCTTCCACAATATATAAAAAATTAGGAAATTAATTCAGAAATATTTCTATAAAATTCAGAATCATGTTTGGGCATGAGAAAGCCCTCAAACCCTACCAAACGACCTCCAATCCAAGTCGCCCACAGCTGGAAAAATATATAAAATATTGCAGAATATTCTAGGTCAAGAAATGGCCCTCAAAACAAGTCAAAACCCTTCCAAATCAAATCGCCCAAGTGCCAAAATAATACAATAAAATCAGAATAATATCTAGGGCAAAAAATCACCCCAAAGCATGTGCAAATCACTCTCCAACCAAGTCGCCAACCTCCACAAGCAAGTTGCCACACTTGGAAACCCCTATTTTTATCTTTTTTTGAAATTGAAGAGCAATGGCAGCTCCTAGATGAAGTTGCCACATGGAAGAAAAAGGGTTTGCATCCTCAATCTCTTTGCTTGAAGGTTTGTTAACACAAGCTTATACTGAGAGGGGGGGGTGAATCAGTATAAGATATTTTTAACTTTCGGCTATTAATCTTAAATTCAAAACCTCAAATTACTCCGCAATTAATATATTCAAAGCAATCAAATGCAAAACCACACAATGCAAATAAACACAGATTTGCGTGGAAACCCTTTCGGGAGAAAACCACGGAGAAATTCTCTTAATATAAATATTCGTAGGCACCAACCTACTGGAGCACCAACCCCAAAAACAATTTTGTAGGCACCAACCTACAGGAGCACCAACCCCTTTCACTGAGCACCAACTCAGCAAGAGACACCAATCTCTTCAAAACGAAGGCGCCAACCTTCTCAGAAAAAATCACTCTTCTATCTCAAATTTGTTGTCAAAACAACAGATGATAGAACACTTGCTTTATCTCCTTTAGATTCGATCTACGCTTTAGTGTTTTCGCTGCTATACTCTTTCTTATACTTGCTGATTTTTTCTTTTCAATATTCTCACAAAAATTTGCCTTTAAAAATTCTGCTCTTCTTTTATATATCTTCTACTTTCGAATCTACTCTTTTGCCATTCGTTATGGACTTATTTATAACCCACGGAAAGCCACAAATTAAGGTCGTGACTCTTCAAGTGAAAAGGTCCTTTCGAACGGTCACACCTCCTCCCAATAGGTCGGCCAAGGTTGACAATTCCGTCAACATTTCCGTCGACAATTCCGTTCACTTCCGTCGACATTTCCGTCAACAATTCCGTTCACTTCCGTCGACATTTTCGTTCAATTCCGGCAACAATTCCGTTCACTTCCGTCAACATTTTCGTTCAATTCCGGCAACAATTCCGTTCACTTCCGTCAACAATTCCGTTCACTTACGGCAATAGTTCATTTGAAATCAATGACAATATTCCAACAAGGTTTTCGTCTTCAAAGCAATGGCTCAAGCGTTTTCGTGCTCAAAGTTCAAGATTTGAATATCAAAATTAGCATCCTCTTCAATTGATCCTTCACTTTCTTTTTATACACCTCCCCAAGGGTGGCACCCAAATTGGAGGGAAGGATCTAATTCAAATCTAAAAAAGAGTAACTCTTATAATTTCCACTTAAGTCCTTAGGTTCCTATGACCCTCAAAAGAATACAACTTAAGTGAAAATTAGAACAATAAAGTGTTTTTTTACAATTACTCTTAGAAACCTAAGTGTTTCCCTTTCTTTTCTCTTTTCCCTTAGCCCTTGGGAAACAAGTGAGGCCAAGGGTCTTCAATCGCTTCATGTCCACAAGTGGGACATGACATTTGAGGGGACTAATTGGAGAGATGATTTTTACTGAAGTTTAAACTTTTCTACAACCTTGTGAAAATGAAGGGACAATTGATGATGTATACTACGAAGTTTTAGTGTTAACATGCATGTGACAATTGTTTTGCTGTCTTTTTCAACCAAAACACGTTTTCTTGGCTTGTTGATTCAATTAGATTGGTAGAATGTAATACATCTAGGTGGTTTTTCACTAAAGATTATACCCCTGCTATGGTGTGCTTACACCAACAAAGTATGTTGGAATACTACTAGTGAAAGGTAGTGGAACTGAGCCATATTTAACAATTCTCTTTGCTGACATGACTGTGGGGTGCTATCAACTGTTTGTGTTATATTTTGACTTTTATGGTAAACTTGCATGAATACCTCATGTTGAAACCTTGGGACGATCTTCATTCCAATTTGTACACAATGGTCTTTTTATTTGATGCACTACTGGGGTGAGTTTGAAACAATGCTCATACAATTCTGAAAAAAGTTATTACAGATGATGTTATGTCCATACAGTCCTACCTATGCGGTTTTCAAGTTGTGTTGCTTTGCAAGGAACATAGCTTAAATTGGGAGTTGTATCGTCAAATCAATGTAGCTGATTGATAGTTTCTTCACTTCAAGTATAACGAAACTGGCCTGTGCTTCTTTTGAATTCTTTGAAGACTCAACTTATTGCAAAAACAAACATACCATTGGTATGGCGTACCAAAGTACTTTTTTAATATTTTTATATCAATGCTAGTGAACTATAGAAAGGTGTTAAGAGTTTGAAATGCAGATTTAACGTATGATTTTTTGTAGAATTCAGAGGCTAATCTTACCCACTACTAGTGAAGGTACTGGAACCGAGCCATATGTAACAATTCTCATATATCTTTGAAAAATCCACATGCATATGCTACCAATTAGCTCTCTTTGTTGACATGGCTGTGAGCTACCTACTGTTTGTGTTCTATTTTGACTTCCATGGCCAACGTGCGTGAATGCCTCAGGTTGAAACCTTGGGTCGATCTTCATTGTAATTTACACATAATGGTCTTTTTATTTGATCCACTACTAGTATGACTTCGAAACAATGCTCATACAGTTCTGAAAATAGTTTATGTCCATACAGTCTTACCTATGAGGTTTCTATGTTGTGTTTCTTTGCAAGGAACATTGTTTTTATTGGGAATTAAATTATCAAATCAATGCAGCTGTTTGAGTTTTTCCTTCACTTCATGTAAAATGAAATCAGCATGTGGTTCTTTCGAAGTGTTTTGAAATCTTGACCTATTGCCAAAAACATATAATGCTTGGTATGTTGTACCAAACAAATTATTTATAGTAGATGTGTATATCAATGCTAGTGATTTAAAGAGATGTTAAGAATTTGAAATGCAGATTGTAACATTTTATGAATTTCTGTAGTATTCATAGGCTAATCTTACCCACTAGGGGCCCAATGGATGTATAATAGCTAATGTAACGAGATTGTTAGAAATAATAAAATTTACAGACTTTTGACATATCTTATATGCTAAGTGTTTTATGTGTGTAGCTTAGTTCCATCAGAAATTCGCTAATTACCAATGAATGTATATCATGCTTTTTGGAAGTTTTGATTTACTTGCTGATAATCTTAGTTATGTTGTGCTTTTGTATTTTTTATGAGTGATCACAATTTTACTTATTGTTTTGACTATAATAAAGGGTACAAGCATGTTGAGGAACGTTACAGATGGAAGTGATGATGCTGTCGGATTGATGAAACATTTAAGTGAGCACACTGCTTCAGCATATGCACAGGCGGAGGAGATCTTGAGTAGTGAAACTAGACGAAAAACTTTACAAACTGTCTCATCAGCTCGTGCTTTTAAGTTCAGTCTGAATGAGGATAATAGTGATTGCAAAGAAAATATGCTCTTCCTGGATAAGAATTGTCAAGGGGAAAGTCACATATCATCTTCGAGTTACACTCTGGTATGATGCTGGATCTACATTGTAATCTATGTCTAAATAAATTTTGCTAGGAGTTCAAAAGTTTGTTTCTTATGTCTTTGTCCTTGCATGCTTATGGCTAGAACATGACATTGTTTGTCATTTATGCCCCTATGAAAAGCTTATAGTTGCTTTTGCATTTTATTACATTGGTGTGAACTAGGCATTTTGTGATATCCTGTAGCAATCTCTTGTTGCACAGTGTTAAAAACAAAGAAACTGTATCACGGCCCAAAATGGATTGAACTTTGAAGGTAGTTCATGAGGTGAATTTGTGCTAACCAGGTACATTGGTTATACTGCAAGAAAGGTGTCAGTAAATAATGCGAACATCAATGAATCCAAAAATGTGCATATGGATAACCTTTGGAGAAAGAGTTTGTATTTGAGTGGGAATCCCATGCAAATCAAGGTGGGGTAGCGAGGAATCGATTCCTGATTTGTTCTGTCTTTTGTCTGATCATGTATGAAAGCATATTGTATTTACGCCAGACAGGTCTGCATTACTTGGTATTATTTGTAATAAATGTAGACCTGGCATAGATCATATTTTCTAATCATTTAACACTGTACAGAGATTGTAAAAGTTAAATTTTATTTGTTGAGGATCTCTTCGATATCATTCTGACATTCACCTTATATTCTGACTGTGGGACAAATATCTCCATCTTTCAGTACAGTACCCTATATCAACAGGTGAAATGGGCTATTGTCATTTTGAAGTCTGTTATGTTTTCCATTCAATTGCATCAAATGAACTTCTACATGCTCTTCTAGGCCCAAGAAAAACATGAGTAGAAACTATGTGGAAAGTTGTTTCCCTTGTAGAGAGCTTATTTACACGCACAACAAAGTGAAAGATATACTTATTAAGATAAAAGCTAAATATAAGGCTTACCAAGAGAAGACATGACCCACGGTCAATTTCAGGTGGGAAATATAGGCTAGCTATATAAATATCGACAAACATTTAAAATCCAGTCACACCAGAGTCTCAAGTCATTTGGCATGGAGTTTACAAAACTTTTCAGCATACTGTGCTACATCTTTTGTTTGCACTTGCTATGCTAGTTCTGATGGTATCCTTGGTGTAGTGAATGTTAGAAACTTTCAAACTCCCTTACTTTCCAATTTTGGAAGATGGTGTTCTGAGTTTACCTTCAGTGGACAGCACCCCAACTTTTCATAAAACTCTAACATCAGGTACTATTCTCGAAACCATCCCTTCAACCACTAGGGACAGCATATAATTATGTACTTGGTTATTAATAAAGTCAGATTGCTTTCACAGGCCAAGTTGTTTTCACGTTATATCATGTAGGGTGCATAAATCTTTTCTAATGACCAAAAGTAGGCACCTATAATATTCACCTTGAAGAAATAAAGGTATTAAATAGGATATAGGTGTTAAAGTGATTACCAAATCGACCTAGAAATGAAGCATAGATATATTTTTTAAGCCAGCATAGAAAGACCCTTAAGTTAGATTACATGGATGTGCGGGCACAAGGGTACGCATGGTGCTGCTGGGGTAAAATTTTAAAACGTGTGTTTGTGGGTATGAGGGTACTCAGGGCATATACATCCAAAACTCTGGGAAGCAGCAGTGTAAAATCACAAATGATATATCAAACTAAAAAAATGAAACCTGAAACATTGATCAGCAAAAAACATCTTGAATCAAGTACCTGAATATCATATCATATTTATATAAGTCAAATAATCATTATTACATGTCACAAGGCAATCACAATATATTGAAATAAGACATGTTTAGTTTTAGGGTTTTTGATAGAACGAGCAATGGAGGAATTTTACTCAGATAATCAGTCAAGAAAGATATATTCCCGTAAAACCATTATAATATAAAGAAGAAGTACATCCAATACATATAGGGTGAATGGTAAGTTAAAAATCTGTTTGTATGGGACATAACTACCAAACTAATGTAAACCTAAAAACTAACAACCTAATGAATAATCAAATAAACAATAACTAATTTAGATCATAAATGACCCAAGAAACTCTCCCTTGATCCAAAAGGGAATAAAAGATGAAAACACCAGAGCAGTGACTCTGAAGTCATCAAAGAAACTTTGAAGCAACTGCAACTGGTGTACTATACCTCCTGGTACTGATAAAAATCGATGTTGCTCCATAAAGAAGCTTGCCCTGCGAGTTGTGGCATAAAAGGCTGATGAGCACAATCAAAGCTTGCTCATCCCTTGTGATTATCGTACTGTATTGTAGTGGAACACGATCAAAGCCTGTCCAACTACATCGATCGAAGAAGCCCGTCCAAGTGACTAACCTATATTGTGTATGGCATATCTCCCTGATGTCTAACAAATGCTAACAACCTTTGCTCAACACTGAAAGTGCTAGCAACCCCTGTCAACTCGTACTATCACCGACGATTGATCGAAGACCAACCAATGTTATATCTTCTCCCCTATTAGACGAGAGGTGAGAAGCCGTGCATCAAGAGAAACAAAATCAAACAATCATGTCTGCTCCATGTCTTTAATATCAAGGATAGAAAGCCAAAACTAGAAGAAAGCAAGAACACAAGCAAGCAAACTACTACTACAATAGATCCTGGTCTTGAGCTTAGTAGTTCGCACAAGGTGGGTGAATCATTGATCACTCAAAATAGGTTATCAGGTCCGTTGGGACCATATACCATGGCCATATAGGATGCCTCTTGATCAGAGGAAGTGTCAGAATAACTTGAATAACTAGAGTAACCAGAAGATTTGCTACTATAATGATCCACATAATTTGCTTCAGGTCTCTTTTTTTGTGGAGAGCGGGGTCGTCGAGAAGGACATATATCTGCAAAATGTCCAATACCACCACATTTGAAACATTTGGGTTCTTTCATGTGGCAACGAGATCCATAAGAAGTTGAATCATTGGAAGAAGCACTAGAGAAGAGAGCCTATGGTGATGTTTGCATTTGAAAGATCTTGGAAAGTGCTGATGAGAATGTGGTGGAGATTGTCTAGAATGACATGGAGAGTGTCTTGGAGAGTGGTTCTGAAATTGCCTCTGTACATGGCGATGATCTTTGTGATGTGACTTGGCCTTTGTGTAGTGAGCCTCTTCTATAGGCTTACTCTTCTTTACAAACTGTCGCTCATGTTGAGTCAACAACTCACAAATATAGTCAAATGTTGTACCATTGAGTTTATCACTAAGCTCCAACATTTTGACAAAGTTGGTGTATGCAAAACTGAGGCCATTCAGTGTGATGGAAATGAGCATGATCATCAATCTTTCCACTTGTCATGCAGTATTCTTGTTTCAATGTTTTCATTCGTGAAATATATCTAGAAACGTCTTCATCAGCTGCCCATTTATTGTTTAAAAGTTGCATAAGAAGGTCAATTTTCTTGTATGTAGGCTATTTGTCATACAAGTCCTTTAATGCTTTCCATGCTCCAAATTTAACAGTTTCAATATGAATAATCCCCTGTGCAGTGTAGAATGATTTGAGCAGTGTGAGTGGATGTTTATCACGATTTTGATACTAAATCAGTTTGGCGGGTTCAGTTGGTGGTCTGGTCTCTTTTTTTTGTTATTTTCCACAAGTCATTAAAAATGAGCGTGTTTTCCATGAGTAAGCTCCATTCCTTGCAGTATTTAGGTGTTAATTTTTCAATTTTAGATATTAGACTGACAATTTTAGCCATGGTGCTAAAAAGATAGTCAAGTCAAAAAATAGGGAATGCTATCAGGGTTTGGCCTTACCCTCCAAATAGCTTCCGATATTACAAGGCAAGATTTTGGGGCTTGTTAAAAAAAAAGAAAAACAATTACACCCTTATATCTTTGAAAAAGATTCTCTCTTCACAATGTGTCCATTCATTGTTCTTTATACAAAAGAACAAATAAAATTGACCAAAATGAACTTCCAATGGGTTTGAACCTTTGACCTCTTGTTATGGAGAGGTAACAAACAAAATTTATTTAACCAAATCATCCTTAATGAATTTGACTTCATAAAGGCAAACATATTCAAGTGAAGCTTGGTTTGTTTCGGATATGAAATAAAAAAAATCACTGATACAATAAAATATTTTACCCAAATTTTGACTACGCCTTTTGATTTTGATGGAGCCCACGTAGATATAGGTTTTGAAAAAGGCTTGGGAAACTACTTCTAGCATGCGATGACCAAAAGTGCTGATTAATCTTGGCTGTCTGCAAATCTCTTCTCTACAGAGTCCGAAATATAGGGTCTCAACGTGCAGGTCGCAATGACAGAAAAAAATAAAAAAACAAAAAAAAACAGCCGTCGTACTAGTTTAAGCGCTTCAGATTAACATGGTTACACACTTGTGCTGCAATCTTCTATTCTACTGTAGCACATATCTGTTGTGTGAACTGAGTCACAATTTATCCTTCACGAAATGCTATATGAAACTGTGCTACTCAGAAAATGGGTCATATGGCTGCTTGAAGTTTGTAGAAGTGCAGAAGTAGTTGAGGAAGATTTTACAGAATAAAATGACACTAACCGGGCCTTCAAGTTCCTTTAGTCTTCATTCCTCCTTGAGCAACCAAACTCTGATACCACTGATAGAATGGGCAATGGAGGAATTTTACTCAAATAATTAGTCAAGAAAGATATATTCTCGTAAAACCATTATAATTCAAAAAAGAGGCACATCCAATAGATATAGGGTGAATGGTAAGTAAAAAATCCATTTGTACGGGACATAACTACCAAAGTACTGAAAAACTAAAAACTAACAACCTAATGCATAATCAAATAAACTATAACTAACTTGGATCATAAATGATCCAATAGTTTTAAATATTATAATTTTATTCTTTAATATTACTCTTCACAGATTACATCTAGTTTTTCTTTTCAAAATTTTAAATTTTTTCTTTCGTTTGCATGCTTATTAATGGGGCACATGTGATAGTTATGGTAAATGAACCGGGTTATGCATATTACTTATAAAAATTGGTATTGAAGGAGGCAGTAAGAACTTTCCTTAAATGGACGTTTTTTGGGGTGGAATCAAGGCAATGTACGTTTTGACATTAAATTACCATTAACTTGTCATGGGCGTTGATCTGCACATAGCTGCACTAGTCTGCACTCTCACTTTGGTGGCTTTCGACACTCCTCACAAATTGTTGTGGGCCGACATGCATAGAAATCAACACCGATTCCACCAATGCCAATTTGAAATGGATGGTGCAACATGGTGCAAAGGTTCCACGTGGCATGCAAGGTCGGTGTTGAGCATGGCTTGCGAACCATCATTTGTTGCAGTTGTAACTGTCTTCATTTGTAACTACTTGTAATTGTATAATTTTAACCATTCGACCCCCAAAGTTGACAAGCAAGCATTGCACCTCGTGCACTGTGCATTCCAGTCTAAGCAAATCAGTTAAGTGTTTCCCCCTTTTGGTCACGAGAATCTTCATTTGTAGCCTTCTAGGCTGTTGTATGCATATGTACCGTACTTGTTCATTTACATTGAATAGAAAAGATTTATTATGTGTCCTCTTTTCTCTTTTATGTGTATGGTTTAATACCTTTGTTTTCTATTGTATGTTCATATTATAACTCAATTATTTACTAGCTAAGTTATTGGGTTGTCCTTGCGACCACCCTAGGCCTCGTGTTTTGGATCATTGGTATAGGAGCAGATTTTGTAAAAATATGTTAAGGGTTGATATTCATATGCTTGCAAACACTTGCACGCAACAACAAAAATAATGTTAAGAACTCGGTTTTGTATAAGACTATTTGGAGGAATGCCGACACAAGAGTAAGATGGCCAAATCCTAGAAGAATTATTCTGATGACCCCCCAAACGTCCATCAACTCATTCGGGATGGTCTCAAGGAGCAACGCATTACATGGACACTCTCAAGGAGCAACACATTGCACTCTTTGGTCTATTCCACAATTTCATGATGCATTTGGGTTCTTCTGCATCATCTCATTCCTCTGCTCCACCTATACACACCATTTTAGTATCATGGTCCTTTTAAGGGCCAAGCCAATCTAGACATCCCTGTGTTTCAAGGAAAGATAGACACCACAACATTGGATGATTGGATTTGAGAGTTATAGGTCTTCTTCCTTGTCAACTCCTTCACTGACATTGAGAAGATCACCTTTGCTGCCTTGAAGATCAATTCCACTATTGACAATATTACAATGACCAGCCTAAAAATTTGTACAACCCCATTGAAACTTAGGATAAGTTTTTTATTGCTGTTTGCAAATAATGCTACCCCCTCAACACTATGAGAATGAGTACAGAGTTTCAACAATTGTGGCAACGGAGCAACATAAGGTGTTGACGTACATCAGTGGAATCTTTCCTTATATATGCTCTAATATCAAGGCCAACACCAAGATGAAGTAGGCATTTTCCTCTTCATCAAGTGCCATGCGCAAGAGTAGGCGCATAACACACGTGGTGCGCGAAACATGTCAATGATGAAGCATAAATATTAGTGTCGAGGGGAGCAAGTGAATCAACCTTTGAAACAATAGAAGGCCCCAATGACATTAGTATTAAACAAAAGCAAGAAGCATGGTGATAAGTTGTGCCATTGACACCATAGCGAGTTTGAATATCGTGCCCAGTCTAGATAAGGTCCCGTGCAAGTAGAAAACAATGGTTCAAATGTTATAAGTGCAAACACCTTTTCCATTGATATTTCTGAGAAACGAGATTGACTCTTCCAATCTAAGTGTAGGTTTAAGGGTAAGCCCCTTCATGTCATCATTGACAATGGGACCTTGAAAGAACATCCATTTCAGAAGATCCTAGTTTAGTGCCTATGTCTTACCATTGTAGCACATACTCAACCATACTCATTGGATGGCTATATCAAGGTAAATATATTTAAGTTTGGTGGCAATGCATGTTTGAGTATGGAATCAATCCCATGCATGCTACAATCACTTGTAACAATGTTGGTATGTTAGAGTCAATGATTGCTTTGACATCTCAGAAACCAAAATCACTTTGGTATTTGCCAAGCAATGTCGCAAGCTTGTTTGTCATTCATAATAGTTCGTGTTGCTCATTGTTTGCCTAGAAACACGAGTGCCATAGAAAGGATGCATTGGAAGTGAGTCATGTTTCATGCCCATCGCATCAATAACAACATGAGAATCTATTACAGCAATTTGGAGATGTCTTTGAAGAACCCAAAGGAGTCCCTACACATTGCGCGATGAGGCATCAAATCAATTTGGTTCCAAGACTCCTCTTCCAAACAACTTGTTCTCTATAGATCCATTTGGGATAATAATGAGATCATTAAGAAACATAGTAAATAAAAATTGAAACTTGAAACATAAGAGCATCCATGAACATAGTAAATCAGGTACTTGAATATCATATCATATTTATATAAGTCAAATAATCATTATTACATGAACATTGAAAGAATGAAGAGAAATGGAAGACATACGACATTCAAAACTTGTGTGCATCCGTATTTTATTAAGCATAAAATAAGTTACATCAGTTGGGAAGGTTGATAGCCGACCATTATTTTATGTTTAAGTAATAGGTAATTAATAACTTAAACACCCTCTCTTAATAACTAAATTGGAGACTACTCCTAGTTTGTCCTAAAATTTTACAACTAAAGTGGGACCAAAGAGTTTAGTAATTACATTTACAAATTGCTCTCTAGATATCAACCTGAAATTTGTAGTCCTCCAACATTTTGCTATCGTCTAATGTAGGAACCTTGGTGTAGACAAAAACAGAAAAAGTTAGCTAATGGAAAAAACAAGATCTGGTCATTTGGACATAAGATATATCCAGCTGTCTACCAATCCTTTGTAGCACAATTCATTGACCAGTGATGAATCATCATTCGCTGATAACTTCAACCTGACCTCTATAGTTTTGAATTTAGAATCTTGGAGATGTTGATCAAACTATGCCAAGCTCGTAGAGCCTGCTTAAGTCCTTATATCAACTTGCAGACTAGAGGATCACTACTAGATACCAAAAACCTTCAAGTTGCACCATGTAGACCTCCTTGACCAAATCTCCGTTCAGGATACCAAATTGAGCTGCTTTGGAGAGAAGCAACTGAAGGGTGACAATATTCACAATAGGAGGAAAAACCAACTCTGTAGTAGGAGAAGAAACCATCTCGTCATCTAGTCCCTCATGTCGATAAAATCCTTTCATAACAAGATGGGCCTTGGGCTTGTTCAAAGTACCATCAGCGTTGTTTTTGACTGTTCACTCATTTGCATCCAATGGGTTGTTTAATTGGTTGTTCAAGTACAATAAAAAGGTTAAAATTGAGAGCAAAATAACAATGCTCTGTTGAATTAGCAACCTTGTTTTTGGTCCTCTAAGCCAATGCCTTTGACTGATGTATTTTATCCTCCCATACAACTACCTGTGCATTTGATTAAGGAATTGCATCGTCTCGCAAATTCTTTATGTTGGATATTCTCTCCATAGCTAGTGCATGCAAGTTCATTGCAAGGTCAACAAGCCTATGAGGAATTTCATCCTCTCGCACATCCTATATGGAGGAGCCTCTCTCCACACGTGCATTCAAATTGATTGTGGCAGGTTTAACAAGCCTATACAAGCCACCTTGCCTAATACGGAGGGAATTTACTAACATGTTTCACATCAGACAAAATACATTACTTCTTAGAGAAATTTACAACAATGTTGGGATATTTGTTAACTGACTAATAGACGGGATTTTTTATTTCTCCTAAGAACGTACTTAACATTCCTTAGTATGATTTTTTCAGCATTATTCAATACTATGCGAATATCTCCTATCCCCTCTACTACAAGTGACTTCCTATCAGCGATTAAAACTAAATGAGAAATATTTGTAAGTGTAGTAAATTTGACATACTAGTCCTTGTGACAGGGGAAATGTTTGGATGCACTAGAATCAAATAACCGACAATAGTTAGTATGATGATGCCATCTAAGGATGATGCCATGAGAGCATACTCTTTTTTAAATACATTTGCCACCTGACTGCTTTGGTGGGAAAGTTCATACTATTGCTTCCAACAATCCTTTTTGACATGCCTAACCTCATGATAGTAAAAAAAAATTTCACTTGGTACTTAGAAGATGAAGCAACAATGATATGTTTCCACTTCCCCTTTGGCTTAGCAACAAATGCACTCTCTGTTTGTCCAGCATGGAACTCATTTTTCTGTGTTTGACTATGTTTTTCTGCAACAAATAGAAACTAACTTGTTTAAATGTCCATCTCTGGCTTTCTACCATCAAGTGTAAAGCCTCCATGAAATATTCATATGAGGGCATCAAGTTGTTTAGAACAAGAGCAATCAGGTCATCATCATCCACCTTTTTGTCAATGACAGTGAGTTGGTCTCAAAGATCTTTCATCCGAAGAAGATGTTCTAAGAGGGATCCATCCTCAGTCATCTTTGTGAAAAATAATAAATTCTTAAAGCACATGACCTGACTTTTCTTTGAAGTTTGATAGTTATTTTTTCAAATTGGTACAAAGCACACTTGCCTCAGTGGCATTCTGGACCTCAAGAATCATATCATTTGATACAAATAACTTTAACAACAACAAGGCCTTCTTATGACGCTTGTCATAATCAAAAATATTGTAGTAGGTCTTGCTTTAGTGTTGAGAATGACTTTATTTTTTCCATCGGAATTAATTCCATGGTGAAAACCAAGTGATACTTCCCCACATCCATGGATGATACTGGAGGTAAAGCTGCCAGCATATATGTTTCTCGTCGGCCTGACCCGTCGGGGACATCATGTGAGGCCCATCACGATAGAGGTGGCTAGAACGGGGGATTGGACCCAAGACCTCCGACATATAACATTCAACACTCAACCACATAAGCTAACTTGACGGGTTGAGAACGACTTTATTACAATCATAGTATTCCGCAATTGTTAAAATCTTATGACTCCAAACATTGTAATTTTGCGTAGTCAATTTTTGTGTTCAAAAGAACTAAGTTTTGAATATTGGCTATTAAATCACACAATATTGTGACCTCTGACTTGGAAATCGACACAAAAATAAATGCAAAGTCAAAACTTTGAATTTGCTTGTAATCTGAATGTCAAAATAATTTACAATCCTTTTTTGTGTACACTCAACAACATATTTGAAATCTCTGACTGCACTTATGTGCCCCAAATTTTTGCACTTTCCAATCTTCCTGATGCAAATGCTACACTAGAAATCACTTTTGTAAATCACCCACATTCTGTATTGGTAGAAATTTGTGTCGTTTTGCAATGTTTGAAAAAACATTTTTTTGCCTTTCTTTTGGTATGGTTTTCTATGGTGCCCTAGTATGTTCTGACTTCAATTCATCATTCTTCCTTATGGTCTAGTCATGAATGGTTATGACAATTGTGATTGTTTGGGCTTTAAAAAATCACAATTGTTTGGAACCGATCACAGGACTGTCTGCAACTCCTGCAAATCGTGATCTACATAGGACTTCACTCTTTTCTTCTCATGTCCTTGATGTTTGTGTCTTTTTGGCTTTGATTTCTTCTATAAATCATGTTTCTACACCTTTGACTTGGTTTGCAAATTTTGGAATTTGCGATTTGACTATGACTGATTGGTTCATCTTTCTTTTGGCTTCAAATCACGATTTTCCATGAAACTAGTTTGTCCTTCATGTCTTGGTTTGTTCATGTCTTCCTTCACAGTGGCCATGACATTCTTCATGCAAAATTGTTCCAATGCAAAAATTGCGACTATCTTCAAAAAATCACGAATGGGGAATTGACAAATTCTTCTTTGCCTATGTCATTTGATTCTTTGTTGATGGATTCTTTTCCTTTTGCTATTAGAATGCAAAACCTCCTTTGTTTTGACGATCTTGGTTTGCAAATCGCGAATCCTTTAGCTACGATATAAACACCTTCAAATCTATGGTTCATCTCTTTTGTGATTCGTACCCAACTAGGGCTTCCTCAAACTTTTGTGACTTGTTGTTTGTACCCTTCTCCTAGGGCTTCTTAGAATAGTGGCTGTGATACCAGTGTTAGTAGATATAAACACTTACACAATTGTTTGTATGCATATTTTATTAAGCATAAATAAATTACATTAGTTGGGGAGGTTGATAACCAACCATTACTTAATGTTCAACTAATAGCTAATTGATAACTTTAATACATGTCACAAGGCAATCACAATATAACATTGAAATTGTTCACATAATGTAGATGTAAAATGAAAATTACATAATCATATTTTTGTCATATGGCATCATAAAGAATTATTAGAAGAGTTATGAACCAAAACAAGAGAGAGTTTTTATGCTAACACGAGGAGTTGAGGAATAAGAAATGTTTTAATTTTAAGGTTTTAAATTTTATAATTTTATCCTTTAATCTTAATCTTGGCATTTTACATTTACTTTTTCCTTTCAAAATTTCAAAAATTTTCATTCATTTACATGTTTACCAATGGGGCACATGTGATATTTATAGTAAATAGATCGGGTTATGCTTATAGCTTGTACAAATTGGTGCTGAAGGAGGCAATAAGAACTTGCCTTAAATGCACATTTTCTGGGGTGGAAACAAGGCTATATATGTTTTGACTTTAAATTACCATTAACTTGTCGTAAGCGTCAATCTGAGCATAGTTGTGCTAGTATACACTCTCACCTTGGTGGCTTTGGACACTTTGCACAAGTCGTTGTGTGCCGACTTGCTTAGAAATTAGTGCTAAGTCTCACAATGTTGCACATCCTCACCATTGCCTGACACTTTGGCGCACATTAATTCATGATGCCCAACTCGGCTGGACCACCTCGAGTTGTTGCACAACCACAAATCATACCATGTAGGTCAAGGTCAATGCCAAACTTGCATGCCATGCAGAATATTCGCGCCATGCTGCATCATCCATGTCAAATCATGCTCCCAAGGCTTGCAAACCATCATATTTTTCAGAAGTGGAACTGTTTTGTAACCTTCTTTTGTAACTAATTTCTTGCAATTGTATAATTTTCATCATTTGACCCCCAAAGTTGACAAGTAAGCATTGTATTTCCATTTGCTCTACATTCCGGTCTAGGCAAATCAATTAGGAAGCATTTACCCCTTTTTGGTCATCAGAATCTTCATTTGTAGTCTTCTAGGCCGTTGTATGAATATGTCCCATACTTGTTCATTTACATTGAATAGAAGAGCATTATGATGTATCATCTTTTCTCTTGAATGTTTATGGTTTAACACCTTTGTTTTCTATTGTATGTTGATATTATGACTCAATTATTTACTACATAAGTTATTGGGCTGTCCTTGTGACCACCCTAGGCCTTGCATTGTGGATCATTGGTATAGGAGCAGGTTTCGTAATAGGATATTTAGATGCTTGCAAACACTTTTACGCAACAACAAAAAGGATGGTAAGAACTCAGTTTTTTATAAGACTACTTGGAGAAATGTCGAAACAAGAGTAAGATGGCTGAATCCTAGAAGAAATCTTCTAATGACCTCCTAATTGTCCATCAACTCATTCAAGATGCTCTCGAGGAGTAGCACACTGCACTCTTTGTTCAACTCCACAAAATCATAATGCATTTGGGTCCTCGCGTGCCATCTCATTCTTTTGCTTTGCCTATATACACCATTTCAACATCATGGCCCTTTCAAGGTCCAAGTCAATCTACACATTCCCATGTTTCAAGCAAAGATAGACACCCCAATATTTGATGATTGGATTTGAAAGTTATAGGCCTACTTTTTTGTCAGTTGCTTCACTAACACCGAGAAGATCACCTCCATTGTTGAAAATCTTAAAATGACCAGCCTGAGAAAGACTACAACCCTATAAAAACATGGGATAAGTTTTTTAACATTGTTTGTGAATGATGCTACCCTCTCAAGCATTATGAGAACGAGTTCATGAATTTTCAACAATTGTGGCAAAGAAGCAACATAAGGTGTTGAAGTACATCAGTGGAATCTCTCCTTATATATGCTCTAAAAGATCAAGGCCAATGCCAAGATGAAGCAAACATTTTTCTCTTCATCAATTGCCATGCACAAGAGTGAGCCCACACCACACCTGGAGCATGAAACATGCCAATGCTAAAGCATAAATCTTAGTGTCGAAGACAACAACAAAAGCAATCTTCGACACAATAGGAGGCCCTAGTGGCATTAGCGTCAGACAAAGGAAAGAAGCACGGTGATATGTTGTGTCATCGACACCACATAAGCACCCATAGCGATTTTGAATGTCATGCCTAGTCTACATCAAATCCCTAGACAATGGTCAAGATGTTACTAGTGCAAATGCCTCTTCCATCGATATTTTTGAGAAATGAGATCAACTCTCCCAATCTAAGTGTTGGTTCAAGGGCCAACGCCTTAGCATTGAAGCACATTGGCGTGTGTATACTAGGGTAAATATATTCAAGTTAGGCGACAATGCATGTTTGAGTATGGAATCAAGCCCATGCTTGATACAATCATTCATTGGAGGTATGTGACATTCTACTCGACAAGCTTTGTGTATGACCGTAGTGGTACCTATAGAGCTAAACCACAATGCTGGTCTATCAGAGTTAATGATTGCTTTGACATCTCGGAGACCAAAGTCACTTTGGCATCTGCGAAGCAGTGCCACAAGCTTGTTTTTCATGTGCAATAGTTGGTGTTGCTCATGGTTTGCCTAGAAACACAAGTGCCATAGAAAGCATGCATTGGCAGTGCGTCATGTTTCGTGCTCATTGCAACAATAGCAATGCGACAATCTATTGCAGCGATTTGGAAATGTCTTTGAAGAACCCAAAGGAGTACCTACACATTGTGCGATGAAGCATCAAATTGATTTGGTTCCAGGATCTCCTCTTCCAAACAACTTGTACTATAGATCTATTTGCGAGAATAATGAGATTTGGCAACAAATCTAGGAGCTTATTGATCAAGGTAAGATCAGGTCAAGCTCTTTTCCTTGTGGCAGCTTGATAGTCCTAGTGCCAAAGAAAGATGGCTGATGGCACATGTGCATTGATTATTGTGCACCCAACAAGTAACAATGAAGAATCAATATCCACTATCGCAAATAGATGACCTTCTCGATCAACTCCAAATTGCACAATACTTCAACAAGATTGACCTAAAATCAGGTTACCATTAGGTTCGAGTCCTTCCTAGAGATGTTTGGAAGACAACATTTATAACAAAGGAGGCATTTTAGTAATGGTTGATTATGCCTTCCAGTTTGACCAATGTACCAAAAACATTCATGCGTGTGATGAATGACATTCTTGGATTATATTCTCATTTTCAGCAAGACTTGTGAGGAGTATGTTGACTCTTGACCATGTAGCGTTCGCCTCAGACACATTATACATTCAGAAGTTGCAAGCCAACCTAGGGTAGTGTAAGTTCGACATTGTAAATATAGAGTTCTTGGGTTACATTATAGACCACATGTATTGTTGTCAATTGAATCTTGCCCTTGTTTGATTAGCAAGATGATTTAGTACAACAATGGGAACATCCTCAAGGTGTGGGACCTTAGCTCCTTGGGATGAACTTTTGGAGAACGCTGGCTTCCTTCCGAAACTATGTGCACTTGATGTAAGATCAGCTTGCAGCCCTAAAACACTATTAAAAGGGACTTATTTACATCTATAACTATGATTTCATCATGGAAAAGGGAGTAGAAGTAACTAAAATTCACAAAATAGTGATGAACCAAATTTAGATAGCTCCTTAACTTGCTAAAACAACATAAGAAATCTTTAGAAGTGATGGGAAATTACACAACTTTCACACAATCTGCAACTTTTCCAACCTTTACATAAGAATTTTGCATGGAGGTAGGTAACTTACACATCATATAACCTGTAAAGGAGAGTGGAAGAATGATTGGACAGCATCAAAGGGAAAAATACATCCACAAGTGAAGATCTACAATTCAGAATCACACAATATTTAGGAAAATTGACTGTATGAAAGAGGCAAACATCCATTCTTTATTGAATTCAAGGCATAAAGCCAGTATTACACTCCTCAAAAGGGCAGGGTTTTGCTACACCAAAGAGAGGGCTGCTTAATTCATTTCAGAAACAGTCATATATAGAGAAACTACAAGCAAGTGGGAGCAGAAAACAACAATGAATTCCCACTTATTACATTAACTCGTGCATGTGTAGGAGGGGAGACCAAGAAGTTGAAATCATTAAGCCTTTTCAATGATTTAGACTTGTTCCATGTAGACCAACTTGGATGCTTGCCGTAGTGGAGGGTAAGTCACCCTATTTTCGCTCGAGTTGTCTCCTTGAGAAGGCTTGTTCTTGAAATAGACCTGGTCTTCTTGCCCTTAAGGTCCTTGAACTCGCCACTTTCCTTTGGGCATGCATGTTGGAGAGAATATAGCTGATTTTGACTTGTTCTTAATGTTTAAATTCCTTGCTAGGTCTTCTGCATGAATATAGGTCTTAATTCTGACCAAAACAGGTCCGATTCGCTCATCTAGAGCTCTTGCACATGCTTGCGATAAACACCAACTACTTGAGAAGGTTGCACATCTTGAGGAGCTGGATTTCAACTGTTTCCATGCTTGGTGGATGCTTGGAAACAAAGAAATCTCTTTGGAGAGCTTTTGATCATTAATAACCATGCAAGTACTTAGTTGCAAAAGTGATAGGTAGGTATGGGGTTCATGAAACCTTTTGTCTTAGCATAACAATATCAAGAAGCTTTTGAAACTTTAGTCACAGACCTGTAGATTTTTTTGAATGATACTTGAGAACCATGAAGTCTTGCCCTGCAGTTCTATATACTTTTTATTTTGACTCAAGTCTTGCTTGGAAACTTGATGTTCTGTGTCTTCTAGGCCTGCAACTTTCACATTTCTGCTTTAAGACCTTGTTTCAACTCTACAGTCCTCCATGACACCTGCAACTTCTTGAAAAGCTTAAAAATTTGTAGATTCTGTCTTCTATCATCACAGGACAATGTTTCTCGACTTTGCTTCATGTTGCAACATTAAGAAGGCTTTGAAACATGTTGAATCTTTGTTGCTTGATCTTGAGGAAACTTGTCAGGATTCTGCAGACCTGTAGGCACCTTTGAATTGTGCCTGGAATGGTGAAAATTGTGATAATCTACTTGCAAAATCATGTTAACCAATTTCAGATGGTCTAGAGACCATGAAACCTTGGTCTAGTCCTTTGTTCTTTCATAAGCCCTTCCTAAAACCCTGCAGACCTGCAGATCTGTTAGTAACTAGCATGAAGGTCTTCTCACTTGTAGGCCTGTATATTAGGTTTTGGATCATGTCTATAACTGTGACTTTCATCTTAAGAGTTCAAAACCTTGGAAAGAAGCTTGAAACCTTGGATCTTCTTTCTTAATACTTCATTGATTCATGAGAAGGAGCTTTGAGGATTGTGTGCAGGCATGTAGGTTATGTTTTAAGGCCATTTTCCTTGTCTAAGCTGACTGCAACCTATGGGAGAGCCTTAGGAGTTTTAGGATGTCAAAAATCGCTTGCTCTCATGCTTTTAAAACATACTTAAGGTCTTTTGATACTCTTAGGCCATGGAAACCCTCACAGACATGTAGCATCATATTTCTTGCTCTTAAACCTGCGTACAGTCTAATTGATAACGAAACTTTCAAAATAGTTGCAAACCTCATGCTTCCTAAAACTTGAACCAGCTCACATCCTACAACCTGTGTATTCCCTTGCTTTAGTGCTCTTGAAGGGGTTTGGGAACCTTGGAAACCATGTAACTTGGCAAGTTTAGAGGTTTGTTTGAAGATTATAGATCTATTTTCTTGTCTTGTCTCTGTATGATCATAGAAACTTGTTTAAACTATGTTCTAGAGCCTGTGTTTCAACTTTACAAGGTCATGAAACCTTGAGAAAGACTGCAGACATGTAGGTGCCCTGAGAGCTTTGAAACCTTCTTGGTTAGTCATGGAACCTTCTAAGAAGTTTGCAGGGGTTTTGTAGGTGTCTTATAATGCTGGAGGCTTGTATGGGAGTGTTGAAACACTAGAATCCTTGGTGTTACCATTAATACAGTCATCCAAGCCTTCTTAGAAGTCTGTAGGCCAATTAGCTATGTTTTGGATCATGGATCTCTTGCAATCTGCCTGCAGACTTGTAGGTGGGTCTTTGGAAGCTTTGAAACCTCTCACAGACCTGCAAGTATCTTGGAAAGACGTTTATAATCCTTCTAACTATCATTCTACAGGCCTGCAATATAGTCATTACCTTCAAACTGTTTGCAAACTGCATCATCACGGGTTTTAAGGTTTTAGCAGTCTTGAGCCTGCTAGCATTATATGATCTGAAGGACCTTTGAATCTCCATTACAGTCCTGTAGGTGCTCTTGAAAGAGCCTAGAAGGGATCTACAAGCAATATCTTTTGTCTGTCAAGCTTTAAAGGCTATCAAAAGGTAAAATCACAGTTTAGGGTTTTAAGACTGTTTGGAGGGTCTTTGGTGAATCCACATGATGTCCAGATCAAGAAGTTTTGAAATCACCATGAGGTGCGTGAAGGTCTGCAAAGACTCCTCCATGACTTCCCCTGCACCATGCTTAAGGAGGAGAATGATAGGACGTGACTGTTCTTGCAAATACACCCCGCAAACACGGTTTTTAGCCTGTAGTCTTCATGCTTCCTGTCTTGAAGGTCTTCAACTAATCATGGATGATCCTGAGAACCTTCTTAACCTTTATTTCGTGTTTGACATCCTCACAGGAGCCTGCAACCTTTCATCAGAACTGCAACTCATCATTATTTGGCTTGTAGTATGGCCTGCAAACTGCTTAAGAGGCCTTGGAAAATAACTTGCAGATTTTGAAGCTTGTTTTGATGCTCATTGGACTCCTCCCAACCCTTCAACCTTAGTTTCTCCATGACAAGGCCCTGCACTTGCAGATTTTGATGCTTGTTTTGATTCTCATTGGACTCTTCCCGACCCTTCAATCTTAGTTTCTCCATGACAAGGCCCTGCAACTTCTTGAAATGACCTGAAGACATGCTTAAATTTTTTTTTTCCCCCTTGACTCACATGGAAACCTGTGATTTATCTTGCAACAATCATGTAGACATGGATCTCAGACCTGCAATCATTGGAAACATGATCCTTTTGATGCAAGAAACATGCAATAGCCTGAGAAACCATGGTTTGAAGAGGCTTATTTCACGTTGGGAGCAAAGAAAAGTCCACGAGGAGGCAAGAAGGGAAAAGCAAAGTCAAAGACATTTTTTGAGCAAGGACTACAGACTTAAGGCTCCAATGAAGGAGTTTTAAACTTTTAAATGGTTTTCATGAAACCTTTTGGAATGTTTCAACCTTCTCATGACTTGATGAATTGGTATAAGATCTTTTTGATCTATTTTTGCATTGAGAAAGACTTTTTAATGCCTAAGTCATCAAAATAGGTCTCTACCAGGGCTGGTATGCCTTCATGACCTCAAATATGCCTATTAGGCATTATTGAATCCTGCAATTGTATGAGAGACCAGACTAACTCATCAAGGTGACTTTAAAAGTCAACATGTTTATACGCAGATCCAAAAAAGATCAAGATAATCCAAGATTGGATGAATTTGCATTATCTCATAGAACTTATGAGTTTTCTTGGACTTGCTAATTTCTACCGTAAGTTTGTTCTTTGATTCTTGCACATATATGGCCTCTCAATTAGATCATGCTCACCAAAGTTGCATTCCAATGGACAACTGCTCAAGAACGTGCTTTCCAGGAGCTCAAACAACACCTCTGAGCCATGGCAGTCTTGGCCATGCTAGGCATTGTCCAATAATTTGAGATAGAGATTAATGCTTTTGTTTATGCACTTGGTGCACTACTCGACATGGAAATTTGGTTGCATCACTCAAAGACATTCAACGACATGGTTCAATGCTACTTCGCATATGGGAAAAATTGTACAACATCATGCAAGTAGTCAAGTGACAATGACACTATCTTTTGCGTAAGGAAACCATCATTTACTCAAATCATAAGTTGCTTCAGTTCTTGCATAGGCAAAGCTAGGTAGAGAATGTATGCCACAAGAAGTGGTGACATACTTGCAACAATTACATTTCGTGATCAAAGACAACAAGGGAAAGAATAACAAGTAGATTGCCTTACCCACTCTCTTGTCTAGGCGCTCAATATAATGCTTGACACACGCGGCCACAACTTCTCTCACCGAAATTCTATTTATTTAGTAGACCAAGCCTTTGCACAAGCCTATACCACTATTTTGCATTGTTATCATGTTGCCGATTTCTATATGTCTGACAAAGTTATTTATAGGTTCGGGAATCTTTGGGTTCTTATGGTAGCAACTCACCAAAGTCTTATCTGGTAGGCACACTATTCTAAGATTGTGAGACGCTTTGGCATTACCAAAAAATTGGCAACACTTCAACAACACTTTTTCTGGCCTCATATACACAAAGACATAGTGCCATATCAAATCTTGCTTTCCTTGTCACATTGCCAAACCAATGAACAAGAAGCTTGGGCTACACACACCTTTACCAATTCCATCATGGCCATGGGAATCTATCAACATGGATTTGTTCTCTTGAAGACCTACGATGAAGCACTAGAATGATTGTATTCATTGTAGTGGATAGGGTTGCAAAGGTGGCTATCAAGATTGCGTGCAAGAAAAGCATCACAATGCTGGATACAAGATGTCGATTCTTCAATCATGTTTGGATTCACTTTGGACTACCTTCATACCTTCATACATTGTGTCTGACCATGATTTTTGGCATGCCTTGTGGGAGATGTTGGCTAAACAACTAGTTGGTCTACGACATTCCATCTTCAGATAGATGGGAATACAAAAGTTGTTAGCCGCACACTTGTCAATTTTTTGCCCATGTACAAAAATGCACATCCACACACTTGGGATGAAAATATACTCTTCATTCAACACGATTTCAATAGAGCTCTCCACAATTCTCCTAGGCACACTCCATTTCAAACATATCTTGGGTTCCAGCCAGTTGTGCCCCTTGACATATCCTACTACATGAAATTTGTGGCATAGATTTATGCTCATAGGAGGTGGACAAAGCGCAAAAACTACTTTAGCATATCTATGAAGTTCACTAGTGAGCTCAACAGATGACCTTGCACGAAAAACAAAGGTACAAAGAGTGTGACAATGCATGTCGCACACCTCATGACTTTAGGGTCAGTGATAAGGCATGGTTGGATCTTTAGAAAAAAAAGGTTCAAGGGGCCCCGCATAGGAAGATCAAGCCTTTGTGCTATGGTCCTTACACCATATTGTGCATGGTTGGAAAGAACATAATTATTCGTGATAAGTGACACTACTTAGGCCTTCATCCGTTATTCAATGTGGAACTCCAAAAGCCATACTTTCCACCTTTGCTTCAACAAACTAATTCAACATTCTTCAATTTTGGATGGTGAACATTTGCAAGCAATGCCGAAAGATCATATTGTTGAAATCATAGTGTGCACCCACAAAGGTGTATATTAGTTGTTCAGAGTCGTCAAGGTAAGACGATAATTTGCAAGCAATGCCGAAAGATCATATTGTTGAAATCATAGTGTGCACCCACAAAGGTGTATATTAGTTGTTCAGAGTCGTCAAGGTAAGACGATATGTTGATCAAGGCAAGTGGTGCAACCGTCAACAAATTCAAGTTCAATTCCCATAGTTGACCACAAACATGATGGGGTTCATTGCTTCTAAAGAGAGGGTGAATGATTCAAGCATTATTCTCACTTCACTAACTTTAGACACTCTGTGTAGCTTTGTGCAATGGCGCCGAACCTAGTGGTGCACTTCCATGCCATCACTTGATACTTTTGTGCACACCTCATGATGCCCAACTTGACTAGGCCAACCCAAGTTGTTGTGCAACGAGACATAATGTTGTGTAGGTTGGGCATAACACTAAACATGTGGAACCTTCCCGCCATGTCACACCATGTTTGATCATGCTCCCAGGGTTCAAACCCTAACATCAGATTTGATAGCAACATGCACAACTCGAAGTCAAATTGATACACCTACATGAAGGATAGCTGTCATCCGTTGTAGAAGTTGGAACCGTTTTGTAACTGTCTTCTTTTGTATCTACTTTCTTGTAACTGTATTATTATAATCATTGACCCCTAGGTGGACAAGAAAGCATTTTTCTCCATGCACTTTGCATGCTCAACCGTTGTACGCATATTTACCAGTGTTACCAGGAAAAGCGTTAGGTAATTGAGATGTGTCTCTAGTATCAAAGACCGAAGACTTCGTTTCGAGTCTGTTGATTTGAGTCGTAGTAAATACCTAACCCTAATTGACTAACCCCTTGCCCTAGAAGGAGGTCATCATTAGAGCTGCTAGAGAGGATATATACAGGCAGTACAACCAAGTCACTTGGACCTCTCCTTCTGAGCTGCTCAACCCCAAGAATACCTTTTACGCTGAGCAATTCTTGTAGGTGCTGGATTGTGTCATTCGTCAACCTGACTATCTCAAGTGTCATTGGTCCCATGACCATGACTTGAGGTTCCCCCTCGACTAGTTGAGGGTTTTCTCCCACCATTTGCAGGTTGAGACTGATCATCATATTCCTTGTGGGGACCAGATTTGTTGTCTTTGCCCTCTCCAGGAGGTGGAGGATGTTTTCTATTGCATGTTCATATTATAACTCAGCAGTTTACTAAGTTATTTGGTTGTCCTCAGCACCACCACACTTGGCCCCGTGGTGCAGTTTTGTATGTTTTGCCATGTATGTTTACCTCGATCGGATACAATCTGCACTAAAATTTGCGTAGAGTTGTCTCTGACTTGGATGCTTTCTTATTCTTTTACAGAATAAAAAATCTAAATTTTGTGCATTTTTGAGTACCAGGCTTAGTTTTGTTTTCTATAAAACAAATGAAAACATTGGCAAGTGAAAGCTGAAGGAAAGCCATGAATTCTTATAGTTTTGCGATTTGATTTTGTTTAGTATGTTTTAGATCTTTAATGAATTCCTATACAATCCCTAATTTTTCACAAAGATTGGAATCCTTGATCGATGAAGGAACAATGACACCATTAGGTTATCATAATCTTTAAACGTGCATTTTTTAATCATTTTTTCTATCTTTGCTGTACCTCTCAATATGATTCTGTACTGTTAATTAGGGGTTTAACATTCATTCCTTATAAACCCAGCTGCCACTGGCTTGATAAATTTGATGAAAGAGCTCTCATTCATTCCTTAGAAACCTCTCTGTTGTGTATAGTGAAAACCTTATGTCTCTATTTTTTTCACAAAGATTGGAATCCTTGATTGATGAAGGAACAATAGCACCATTAGGTTATTATAGTCTGTAAATGTGCATGTGTTAATCAAGTCTTCTGCGTCTTTTTTGTACCTCTTAATATGATTCTGCACTGTTAATTTGGGGTATAACATTCATTCCTTATAAACATCGATAAACAAATGTTGATCTTACTCTTCCTAGCTTGATTTGTCATGGAATATTCATCTATCGGCAATTCGCTAATGATGGATCTTTGGTACTCTTCGCCTTAACAAGAGTTACAAATAACAAAACATACACGGGAGAGTCTTACGATATATTTTGAGGAACTCTAAGACATCCACTGGGTTTCTGCCTGTGGATTGCATCATTGGCTTCTTTAAATTTTGGAGAAGAAACATCGTCCTCACTAGGTACTGCTTTACTTGCAGCTGAAATAGTACATGGTGCTCCCATATCTACAGATTCTTCTACATATGCTATCTTTGGGCAAATATCTAGAGTTTCCCATGCAAACATTTCTAAAGTGTTAAGGTGATGGTAAATATTATTCTCGAGCACTTGCTGTAGCATATACGTCACTATTTGACATAGTTGTGTGACTTTTATTTTTGGTTTTGTTGCTTTGTAACTTTCGTTAAAAAATTCACAGCTTTTTATTTGTATAATGTGTTTGATCTAAAGATGCTGCCGGCACCATTATATCCTATGCATGGAAAATCTATATATCTTTGAGGGTTTGATATTGATTTTTAGATGAAGTGATATTTTGATGGTGAGCTTTTTGCACAAACAATTCATTAGTGAGATATAGACATGGGGTTAGTGCTTGATGGGCACCATCAGTTATAGATCTGTTCCTGACTTGTCTTTTTGCAATGTACAGCCATTTCACGCAGGTTATTCTTTTCCAGAGTTCAATGCCTTCAGCACACCTGGTCGAGGTGGAATTGGTGGAGAGGAACTGAGCCAAACTTTCACTGGGGCTTCCGGTGACTATTGTAGCCCTTTGTTACATCTTTTGAAAGAGTGTCGTTAGTGTGTGAATTCTTTCTTGTGATGTTTGCAGGTCGAGTTAATGTTCTCGATCATTGCAATGTTGGAAATAATTTCAGGCTTTCCTGTTTGTGATATTATTTAATATTACATTAGACTCTCTATATTTAGACCTTTTGATAAAGTGGAAATTTTCCATGATAATACTAGCAATGCAGCTTTGATGTCAGAGACTCTTCATTAATCTCATCTGATGGTATTTCTTGTAGGAATGTCTACCAAGATTAATCTTTTTTGTTGGTATTAATATTATTTATTGATGCTTTGAGCAGCTGTACTTTGCATAAAGTACTGTATATTTACATGAAAATGTCAATTTTGTATATGTGGCATGGCTATGCGTGCAGGTGGAGTTATTATGTTCTTAAGCATAGCAATATTGGAAAGTATATCAGGGTTTTCTATTTGTAATATTATTTAGATATTACATTAGACTCTCCATGATAATATTCTCCATTTATCTCATCTCATGGTTAACTCTTGTAGGGATCTGTACCAAGAGTTAAAATTATTGTTGGTATTAATATCATTTATAATGATTTTAGAGAACTCAGGTTACCGGCAATTTTTTTTTCGAGGATGATTTTGGAGGAGAAAGTTTTGGTGGGTAGTATATTTTGGACAGTGCATCTCACAACCTCAAAAGTCTTCTCATGGAGGGTGAGGAGCTTTCTCCTAAAAGTATTTGAGTTTTTGTAAATTGTGAACATATTATATTATAAGATATTGCACTATTGGGGCATTCTTTATCGTAGAGTTTGTCATGCATTTGAACATTTTGTAAATAGTATTAGAGGTAAATCACTTGAGAACTGAGGACTTGATAAGGTTTGTCAGGGTGTGAGGTTGAATGCTTGATTACCCTCGTCTTGAAGATTACAACTTGTAGGCTTTATATTTATGTAAATGTAAATTCAATCAATGCTTGGTCTTGTCTCACTGATAAGATAGAGTGGTCTATTTTTCAGATTAAAGTAACAATATTGTATATTCCAACAAAATGAATATTTTTTGATCTAAGATTTCCACAAGAAGATATTTTAATTGTTACATCCGGACAACACTGCATTATTATTTTTAAACCATAAATATTAACAATATTTAAAATAATGAGGTAATGCTCTCCATTGATTGTGGAACGGAAGTGCTCTTCACGTTGTACCACTGTTTGTTGTATTCTGAGCTCCAAATATTAGTTTTCACAGAGGGCAGAGACAATAAGGTTTCAACTACAAAGGACATGAAGAAACATATACCTTATTAGATTACAAACTTATGCCTTTATAGTGTGCTTGATCATTGGAATTTTGAACTGGCAAAGAGGGAAGACCCTTAGCCTTAATTCATCCCCAAAGGCTAAGAAAAAGGATGAAAGGGGACTTTGGAGTTTTTTAAGACAAAGGAGCAAAAGTACTTTATTTTCTAATTTTTACTTAAAAGGTGTTATTTTGAGGGTCATGAACGTTCATGCACTTAAGTAAAAGTATAAGGACTATCTTTTTTAAAGGATGGGGCACCACACTTAGGAAGAAAGAGGTTATGAAAGGAAGTGAAGGGATCCATTGAGAGGGTTATGCTATTTTGATATTGAATCTAATTGCTCAAGTATGTCAAGCTTGAACAAGTGATTTGAGGACGAAACCTTTCAAGTACACAAGGAGTTGGAGATGAAAACCTTCATGCTACTTCATTGGACAATGCTATTCAAGGGTTGTAATTGTGCTTAATATTTAATTTTGTATTGGAAAAACCCTCTTTTAGGGTAGAGATTGTTTCAGTTGGTTAGGTGTGGGTTCCATAGCCTCGCGACCTTGTTAGGGGGCATTTTGCATCGAGTTTGGAGCCACTACAAGGGTGGTGAGTTTGCTGATTAGGAAGACCCCTCTATATAGGGCTGTGCTACAGGTTTATGGCTTGAAGACCCTTAAATTAACGTTGCATAGGGATTTGAAGTTTATTTATATTTTTTGCCCTTGGGCGACTTGCGAAGGAGTGGTGTTTGAGGTCATTTTGGACCTTGTTATTGTGTAGAAAATGCATGAATAATTTTATAATAATTTATTGTACTATTTTTTGCCTTGTTTTGGCATCTCCATTGGTCATCAAAGGCATTTATTGCAACGCTTCAGTTTTAGAATATTTATGCTATTTATTGTATGATAGAAAAATGAATTTGGGATTGAAAGAACAAGCTGAAATCTATTATTTAATTTTACCAAAATTGGTGTCGAGAGTTTGTAACCTTGTGTGGGTTTGTGAAGCATTTCCTTGCCTAGGGTTGGTTGGGAATTTCAAACATAATTTTGAGATTTGCAAGGGTGCCAGTGACATTATAGTGGTATTAGAGCTAATTTTATTGCTTATTTTTCTTTGATTGTTCCAAGTTGGAGACATTACAATGGTATTAGAGCCAATTTCTCGGCTAAATTGTGGGATGGACATGTATATATCAAACAAGAAAGGGCTAGATCAGAGAGACTTATTCAAGCCCAGGATCGGTTGATAAAGATTATGACCACATTCCTTCAAACAGGGAAGGGATAGGAAGGGGATAGACCCCTTGGAACGAAGGACCAAGCTTCAATTCTTTGGGATCTCATGGAACACAATGATGAGCATTTGATGCACTCCCTCTAGTTGAAGAAAGAAATAAGCTTTAATGAATGGTTAGCATGGAAACAAGGAAAGAGGCATCACATACAAGTGGTTGTGCACAACAAATCGGGAAAGATTGTTCTCCTAACCTTTGATGGGGATCCAGGTGCTTCAGGGAGGGCACGAGTAGACAAAGTTGATGAATACCTTGACTTGAGGCCTAGAGGTGAGAGAGAAGCTTTTAAGTTCGTCATCCAACATTTGGAAGGGGCTGCCCATGATTGGTGGCATCTTGGGTGGAGGACACACAAACATGACCTCGTTAGAACATATGAGGAACTATGTGAGAGGGTCATTAAATTGTTTGATAAAGAGGAGTTGCCAAAACCAAAATTTTTGATGGTCCCCACAAGGGACTTTTGATTGTATAAGGGGAAGCCTTTGAAGCACTTAGTTCAAACTTGCTTTCAACTATATAAATGGTAGCGAACACATGAGTATACTAGATATTAAAAGTCAATAACTCTTGGGCAGCCAAAAGCAAATTTTCAGGCATGCAAGAGTAGCGAAAACATGTGATTTCAGGACAACAAAAATCAGAAAGTTTCCAGCCACCATTGACTTATAATCAACAGAGTTTAAAGTCAATAAACTCATAATTTTTTCAGGTATGTAAGGAGCAACCAACACATGAGATTTTGGGGCATCAAAAATAAAAAAAATTCTAGCCACCTTTGACTTACAATCAATAGGGTTTAAATTCATCGAACTCTGAAAACTTAGAGCTTAAACTGGGGAGCTCAGAGACATTGAAGGCCAAATTGGAAGGGCAATCACAAGAGGAAAATCAATCAAAAAATTTTGATGTAAAAATGGAAATTCTGAGACATGTAAATCTGAATTTGAAAGAGAAGGTAACCAACAAGGGTCCAAGGAAAAGGCAGTTGCAACTCTATCCGGTGCTTCAAGGTACCACTCATTCCGGTTAAAAGGAATTCTCCAAGGGAAAAAGGTAACTATACTAATTGATAGTGGAACCACACATAACTTAATAGATGTTAATTTGATTAAAAGGCATAGACTGCCCACCAAAGAAAATGATGAATTCCATGTGACTTTGGTAGATGGCTCCTCCATCCCATGTATTTCCAACACTATGGGATTGACACTCACCATGGGAGAGTATTTTTTGGAAGACAAATTCCATGTGATCAACCTTGGAGAAATTGATGTGGTGCTTGGGGTTCAATGGCTTCAATCCATTGGTGAGTACACTTAGAATTTTCAAACTTTGAAACTGAAATTCATGGCAATCAACAAGGAAGTGACTCTTCATGGCCTTAGCAATGGAGCACCTATGGTGGTGACCTCCAAGAGGATGGAGAGAGCATTCAACAAAGGGCAGATTGCTTGGGTAGCTGAGCTATTTGTGCATGATACCAGGTTTGATTCAGAATAACAAATGCAACATAAGGATGTCCAAGCCATCCTAGATAGACACAAGGGGTGTTTGATAATATACCACATAGGCTGCCCCTAGAACAAGGGTTTGATTATATGATTGAACTAGAAGAAGGCATGAGAGCAGTAGTCACTACTCCCTACTGTCACCCTCAGATCTACAAAGAGGAAATTGAGAAAACCATACAAGAACTATTGGAAATGGGGCGCATAAGGCCTAGTTCCAACCCCTTTCTTTCCTTAGTTGTGCTTGTGAAGAAAAAGGATGGGACCATGAGGATGTGTATTGACTATAGGTTGTTGAATAAAAAGACCATCAAGAACATGTATCCTATATCCAGGATTGATGAACTCATTGATGAGCTTCATGGAGCAATTTACTTCTCCAAAATAGACTTGAAAATAGGTTACCATCAAATCCGTGTGAGGGACGAAGATGTGCAAACGACAACTTTTCGTTGTCACTATGGGCATTGTGAGTTTTTTGTCATGGCCTTTGGCCTCATTAATGCCCCTGCTACATTTCAATCTTGTACGAATTACATTTTCAAACAACATTTTTGGAAGTTTGTACTAGTGTTCTTTGATGACAAATTGGTGTATAGTAAAACTTGGGAGGAACATTTGCATCATTTAGACATTGTGTTGGGAATGTTAGAGCAACTAACTCTTTTGCAAAAACTTCAAGTGTGAGTTTGCTACTTCTGAAATGTATCTAGGACATGTGATCAATGCTCAAGTGGTCCAAGTGGATCAATAAAATATTCAAGCTATATGTGATTGGCCACCCCCCTCTACTATCGAAGGCTTGTGAAGGTTTTTTCTCAACTTGCTACCCTCCTTACAAACTTGACAAAGAAAGGTGCCTTTGGATGGTCCCAAACTGCATTGGAAGCTTTTGAAAGGCTCAAGGAGGTGATGAGCTCTTGTCCAATACTTGTTCCCGATTTTACAATTCCTTTCACATTGGAATGTGATGCTTTCGGAGAAGGAATAGGGGCTATCCTAATGCAAAGATGGCATCCCATTGCTTTTGAAATTAGAAAACTCAAGGAAGAGGAGAGGAATTTTTCTGTGTATGACAAGGAGATGTTGGCTATTATGCATGCTTTAGCCAAATTATGTCAATACTTGGTTTGTGGGAGATTTGTGGTCAAAACGGATCATAATAGCCTCAAATACTTCCTCACTCAATTAGAATGATAGGCAACAAAAAATGGGTGAGCAAATTATAATCCTATGATTTTGACATTGAATATGTGGAAGGAAAAAATAATGTGGTTGATGCTTTGTCAAGAAGGCCTTATTTTTGCTCTTTAAGTGAGTTAACAACTAATTGAAGCGCTGTTATTACAACTGAGTATGCAAAGGATAAGTGGGCTACAAATATTTTGGAAGGTAAGGTGGTGGATGATAGATATAAGGTGAATGAAGATCTGATTTTTTATAAGGGAATAATTTTCTTGATTCTTCTTTCGAAGCTAAAACATCAAATCATAAGGGCTGCTCATGATGATCCTACATTTGACTACCAAGAGTACTTCAAGACATACAAACAAGTGAGAGAGAGGATTGTATGGAAGGGTTTAAAAAGAAATGTTCTATCACACGTTCGGGAATGTTTGGTATGCCAAAAGAATAAAGGAGAAAATACATTTCTAGATGGTCTCTTGCAACCGCTCCCTATTCCTCATCTCACAAGATAAATATGGTATTTTTGTGGTAGTGGATAGATTGACAAAATATGCTCAATTTTTTGCACTTCTAGCCAAGTACAACGCCCCATAGATAGCATAAATCTTCTTCAAGGAGGTGTTCAAGTTGCATGGTTTGCCCAATAACATAATAAGTGATAAGGACAACTAGTTTATGAGCCATTTTTGACAAGAGCTCTTCAAATTGGTTGGCACAAAATTGCTTCCAAGTACTAGTTGCCACCCTCAAACGGATGGACAAACTGAATTTGTGAATAAATGAGTGGAAGGGTATCTATGGAACTATGTTTCGGGGTAACAAACGGCTATACATAGCATATTTTTTCTACAATGCCTTCTACCACATGTCTAGTGGAAGGGTATCTACGGAACTATGTTTCGAGGCAACAAACATGGTGGAATAGATGGTTGTACATAGCAAAATTTTTCATTTTTTGATCTCATTTTGGAGGATAGTAGAGTGCTTGGGGCTGCTGATCTTGTACAAAAGAGTTTTGAAATTTTGGATCAATTAAAGAAAAAATTGCAACATGCTCAAAATCAACAAAAACTTTATGCAAAGTAGCATAGGGTGGAACGATAATTTGAAGTGGGAGATATGGTTTACTTGAGATTGTAGCCTTACAAACAATCCTCCCTTAAACTAGGGCGGAAAATTTGAAGCCATGTTGCTATGGGCCATATAAGATATATAAAAGAGTGGACAAAGTGACATATGAGTTGGACTTACTAGAAGATAGCAAGATTCATAATGTCTTCCATGTGTGTAATGTCCGCAAATGGGACAATTAGGCGAAGTTGGAGTTTTCCAACAAACCTTACCTAATCCAAAACCCCTTCAAGGAATCTGAAAATACAAATTCAACGAATAACACACTTCAAAAAGTGAAGCAATATTCAACAATTTCCTCCACCAAACCCTTAGGCGATTAGGGCAAAAATTAGATTTGATACTTCCAACCCTCCAAAAAATATGAATTGAGCTTTATATTGTAACCACTAATTTTAGAAGTCAAAATATTCACTCAAAAGTTGAAACTCATAATCATGGAATTTATTATTGCAAAATTACAACATACTTTCATAAATTCACAACTTCCACAATACTTGGAATTTCAATGCAAGTGAGCTCAAAATGATCACAAAAATAGTAGATATTAAACAAAATTAGAATCGAAATTTTTCCATCACGAAAAGCCCACCAAAAGCTGTCTCAAAATTCTCAAAATCCTAGTTCATTGCTGAAATAATATAATAAATTCAGAATATTATCTACGGAACAAAATCACCCTAAATCATGTAAAAATCAACTTTCAAACAATTCGCTAAGCTGGAATAAATTGTTAAAAATATCTCTAAATCCTAGAAGAGGGTTCTGAAGCCAATTAGCCCTCTTGAGATGGGTCCCTGCTCCTTTAAAACAAGTCACCACCCTAAATATGGCTTCCTAGATCAACCAATCTCCTCATATTAAGTTTGCCCACCTCTTTGACTTGCAAATTATCAATTTTCAGCACTCTATAGGGTTTGAAACAATCCTTGATAAAGACGGTGTGCAAAAACACCCTTGTAGGTCCAATTGCATACAACCAGGCAAATCTGAAGCATAAGCATAGCCCTTGAATATAGCTGTCCTGAATGTAAGAATAGAGGTTTTCGTCCCCAAACCCTTGTCACACTTGAAGTTTTTCATCTACAAGTTATGGTAATCAAGCTTGACATACTTGATCAACAAATTCAATATCCAAATTGCATAACCCTTTCAAATGAGTTTAGGGTGTGGAGCTAAAAGCTTCACCAGGATGCAAATTGGAGGAGGTTGCTGAGGTGCAGAGCAACCAACGTCGGTCTGATCAACTGACGTCGGTCATATCCAGTGAGCAAAGCAACCGACATCGATCAGGAGTCGGCCGACATCGGTCATCTCCAAGCAGAAAGGGATCGACGTCGATCGCTTGTGCGTTCCAAAACTGTTAGTTACACGAACAGTTAGTTTGTTGAACGGCTAGTTTGCATGTAAAAGACTAATTTTAGTCTTGAGTTGTGTGTCTAATTATTGTAATTAAGAAGTCTAATTATTGTTTGCATGAGGTCTATTTAAGAGACCCATGGGGCTGTATTGTAATTAAGGACAAGAAAGAGATCCTTCCAATTGTAAGATCAGGTTGATCTGCAGGTTGTGCAAGATCAGGGAGAAGATCTACATGGTAAGTAAGGTCATTGATTTGCAAGTTGTTGCAAGATCAGGGAGATCTACTTGGAGTACGTGGAGTACTTGGTACTGGCAATATTGTTACTGACTGGTTGGAGGTGAACAACAACTCTATGTTTGAGTTCTTTGTTGTGACCATGATTGAGAGAGAGAACTCTTGATCGAGAATTACTGGAAGTCCTAGAGGTGTGGGAAGCCTCAGAGGTGTGAGAAGAGTGTGGCATCTTTTTTATTATATTTTCTTTCTGGATGAGTTGAATACAAGATTGTATTGTCTCTCAAATTCTGTGTTGTTTCTGATTTCTAGTTACTTATTGATTCTGGTTAAATTTCGTGTTTAGTTGCTTATACAAAGGTAATCAATTGTGCTCCTAATCCTGACAAAGTGGTATCAGAGCCTTGTTCGGAGCAGGTTAGTATTTTTTGATTACAGGTCACTCACAAGGGTTTCTGTTCGAGTGGGAGTATAACAATGGCAGAAGAAAGTAAGCTAAGAATAGAAAAATTCAATGGCACGAATTATCAATTATGGAGGATGCAGATAGAAGATTATCTGTATCAGAAAGATCTGTACTTACCATTGGGTGGGGTTGCATGCAAGCCCACAGATATGAAAGATAAAGAATGGAAGGTTTTTGATCGGAAGGCTCTGGAAACTATAAAGTTGAGCTTGGCATCGTCTGTGATTTCCAACTTATCACAGGCTAAGACAACGATAGAGTTAATGGAATCTTTGACAAATTTATATGAAAAACTCTTAGCTTTGAATAAGGTATTTCTTATGAAGCAATTATTTAATTTGCAAATGTAGGAAGGTGGATCGGTACATAGTCATCTTAGTGATTTTCATGGATTAGTAAATCAGTTAGTTTCAGTCAATATTGTTTTTGATGATGAAATTAAGGCTCTTTTAATCTTGTGCTCCTTACCTGAAAGTTGGGATAGTTTGGTAATGACAGTTAGTAATACTATGTCTGCTTCAAATATATTAAAAGTGGATGATGTTGTTAGTGTAATCTTGAATGAAGAAATTTGCAAGAAAAGCATAGGTGAATCATCAGGGAATGCTTTGAGTGTTGAAAGTAGAGGAAAGCAAAGAGAGAAGATCGAGCAAGGGAAGTCAAAGAAAGGTAGGAGACCTAGATCTAGTCATGGTAGGAAAATCTACTGAAATTGTGGAAAGAAAGGGCATGTAAAGAAAGATTGTTGGTTGGTTGAAGATCAACATAAATCAAATGAAGAAGTAGATGTTGCAGATATTGTTGCACAGGATGCTCTTGTATGTTCTTTGGATAAAGTGGAATCTTGGGTTATATATTTTGGTGCCTCTTTCCATGCAACCCCAAATAGAGCATCTTTTCATGATTATGTCTAGGGAGACTTTGGAGAGATTTATTTAGGGGATGGTAAGCCTTATCAAATGGTTGGCAAAGGGGAAGTGCGGCTGAAATTACAGACGGGCAACACATGGGTGTTGAAGGATGTCATGCATGTCTCAGTTCTGAAGCAGAATTTGATTTCTGTAGGAAAGTTGGGTGATGAGAGATGCACAGTAACTCTCACAGCGGAATTTTAGAAAGTTACCAAGGGTGCACTTGTTTTAGCAAGAGTTAAGAAAGTAGATACTCTTTATCTATCTACTTGTATTACTGATTCTCCTTCTGATTTATCTACTTCAGATGTAGATTCGAAGATGTGGCTTCATAGGCTTGGTCACATGAATAAGAAGGGGATGCATGTTCTTGAGTCAAAAGGTAAGAGTTCAGATCCGAGAGGCATAGATCGAGATTTTTGTAAGCAACAAAAGAAAGTAAGGTTTCTTGAAACTACTGCTACAAGAAAGGATCGAGTTTATTGCATAAAGAGGAAATCTAATGTTTTTGGCAAGAACAAGAAAGCCTTGGTGTTTAAGGAGAAGATGACAGATAGAAATCAGTCACAGGGACTGAATAATTCTGAGTAGGGCAGTTTGAACAAGGTTATGATTCAAAGTAAGCTCGCGGGTAAAAAATCATCACTCACAGGAAAACATAGGTACTGGTGTCGGTCAGGAATAACCGACGTCGGTAGACAGGGAGACACCGACGTCGGTCAGAGAATCGACATCGGTGGACAGGGCACCAGCGTCGATCAGGGAACTGACGTCGGTGATCAGGAGGATTCGACATCCGTCATGTGCAGACCAGGGTTGGCCAAAAAATAGATTTTGGGCAAACAACAAGCTGTCAAGGAGTCTCAAACGCCCATGAGGAGGACTGAAAGGGTAAGTAAGCCTCAAATTCGTTATTCCCCTTTTTTACACTACTTGTTGCTCACTGATGGTCAAGAACCAAAAAGTTTTAAAGAAGCAAAGCAGGTAGAATCCAGGAAACAGTGGGAGCATGGCATGGATGGGGAAGTTGATTCTTTAGGAGAGAACCAAATGGGAGGTTTGGTAGAGTTGCCAGTCAGGTTAAAGAAGAGAGAGAATGGACACGTGAGATGAAAGGCCAGGGCATATGGTCTTGAGAAAGCTGCAAGACAATGGAGGTTTGACAGGTGTATGACAAAGCAAGGCTTTAGTCAATGTCAGTGTGACCATTGTGGTTTCTTTATCAGGTTGGATAATATTAGCTACATTATCCTGTTACTGTATATAGTGTGTATGCTTGTTGCAGGGTCACACATGTAGGGAGTTGCTGAGCTAAAGGTAAAGTTAGTTCAGAGGTGTGTCATGAAGAATTTGAAAGCAGAAAAATTCTTTGGCATGAGTATTCCTAGAGACAGAGAAGATCACATGTTGATGTTGTCTCAGGATGATTGTGTGAATAAGGTAGTGCAGGATGCAGAACTGGCAAGCGCACCTATGGATGGACAGTTCACAAAACAGTGTCTCCAATCACATGATGAGGTTAAGTACATGTGTACTAGACCTGATATTACCCAAGCAGTGGGTGCTGTCAGAAAGTTTAGGGTCAATTCGAGAAAGAAGCACTGGAGAGCAGTTCAGTGGATTCTCAGGTATCTGAGAGGGACTAGCAGCAGGTCGACATGCTATGTAGGGTCAAGCACTTCAGATATGGCAGGTTACTTGGATGACAGGTTTAGCACCACAGGTTGTGTGGTAGTTGGTCTTCAAGATTGAGCTTGAAGAGGGATACAAGCCAGAAAACAAAATTAGACGATGTACAGGTACAGGTGTAGCTGTTTATCTCCAAGTGGGAGATTGTTAGGGTGTAGAGCCAAAAGCTTTACCAGGATGCAAATTGGAGGAGGTTGCTGAGATGCAGAGCAACTGATGTCGGTTTGATCAACCGACGTCGGTCATATCCAGTGAGCAAAGCAACCGACATCGGTCATCTCCAGGCAGAAAGGGACCAATGTCGGTCGCTTGTGCATTCCAGAACTGTTAGTTACACAAATAGTTAGTTTGTTGAACGGCCAATTTGCATGTAAAAGGTTAATTTTAGTCTTGAATTATGTGTCTAATTATTGTAATTAAGAAGTCTAATTATTGTTTGCATGAGGTCTATTTAAGAGACCCATGGGGCTGTATTGTAATTAAGGACAAGAAAGAGATCCTTCCAATTGTAAGATCAGGTTGATCTGCAGGTTGTGCAAGATCAGAGAGAAGATCTACATGGTAAGTAAGGTCATTGATTTGCATGTTGTTGCAAGATTAGGGAGATCTACTTGGAGTACGTGGAGTACTTGGTACTGACAGTATTGTTACTGACTGGTTGGAGGTGAACAACAACTCTGTGTTTGAGTTGTTTGTTGTGACCGTAATTGAGAGAGAGAACTCTTGATTGAGAATTACTAGAAGTCCTAGAGGTGTGGGAAGCCTCAGAGGTGTGAGAAGAGTGTGGCATCTTCTTTATTGTATTTTCTTTCTGGATGAGTTGAATACAAGATTGTATTGTCTCTCAAATTCTGTGTTGTTTCTGATTTCTAGTTACTTGTTGATTTTGGTTAAATTTCGTGTTTAGTTGCTTATACAAAGGTAATCAATTGTGCTCCTAATCCTGACAATGAGCCTCTCCTTACCTTTTATATCCCTTTTCTAAGTGTAGCACCCAAAATAAAGAGGGAGAGGTTACCTTTTTCTTTTAAAAAGATAATATACAAAGCTTTTTTATAAAATTCACTTTTAGGCCTTAAGTGCCTATGACCCTCAAAAGGTCCCAACTTAAATGAAAATCAAATTAGAAGACTATTATTACTTTATTTTAAGTATTTAGAAATACTTTTTATTTTAGTAATAATATTATTTTAATTTCAAAATGGGGACATTACAATCTTCCCCACCCAAAATTGCTTGTCCTCAAGCAATTGCAATATCTACGCAGGTGTCCCAACATACCTTACTATGTAACGTCTAATTATAACTTCTCCTTGTGAAAAAGAAGCTCCAAACTGAACTTGTACCTTGTTATACCTGTGCTTTGGAGGCTGCCCCCAAGTGTTGCAAGTGTTATGACATCTACTATTAAGCCCCCAATCTATTCCTAGGCTCATTCCTTTCTCAAGCCAATGGCTGCCCCAAATACACGTTGCCCCACACAACTCAAAACATCTATCAATATTTTCAATTCCTACCCCAAACTCTTCAAAACGGGTCTTTCAAGAGTTGGAATCTTCCATTGTGAAGCCATGGACACTTGTCGTTTCATCCGGAAAGAAATTATCTTACCAAAAAGAATGTACATGTTGATATGTGGGCTATTTATGTAATGTACAACCATGCTATTAATTCCACATGTCAACCAATTCATTACCACATTGACCTCCCATGTGTCCTCCATGTCCATATTCTTCAAGGATGCCAATATGAACACTAACAACATGAAAAGAAAGCTAGAGCTTCCAAAAAGATTTTTTTTGGAAAGTGATACCATGGGGCCCCAAATGGAAAAATCCATTTGATCTTCATCCATTGTGTGCATACTAGGGTGGCCATCCTTCAACAATTATTTCTTAGCCTCTACATGCCAAGACAAATCTTTCCCAACTTGCAAACTATTGACTAAATCAAATGCTTTGAACAACATACCTTGTGAATATTTTTTTCCACTTTGCAATCCCCTTTGGGGGCCCCTCATCATGTGCATGGTGTATCCCATCCATGGTTGTCCCTTCTTATTTCTCATGAGCAAGCATTTGTAGTAGTCAAACAAATACTCAAAACTCACCAAGATGTAGTGTTGTTCCGTGCCCTCACATTTCACCTTTTTCTCATGCAAACCGTGCCCCCCAATAATGACATTTTCAGAATTTATGAACAACTGACAATTTGCAACACAAATAGTCATATTGCCCATGTGAAGGGGCTGTAAAATGTTATGAAAATTGGATTTTCTAATTGAAAAAAATCATAATTAAATAGTGAAACCTTTCCCTTTGGTATGGGCAATACAATGCCCCCAAAATCATTTTTTTGCTCATGATAGCCGACTGTACAAAATGCTCAACTCAGAATTTTTTTAACAAAATGTTTAGATCTCTTATCAATATTTTTAGACATCTTTGTTGATTGTATTATGCAACCAATTTTTCCCTTGGCGTGGGTTAATGGCCATGAATGTCGCAAATAAATTTCAGACTCTTCCAAAAAGTGAGAGGACAAAAAATATTTCCAGATTATACCTTGTAACTGGTTGGTCATAACTTGGACCTTTGCCCAATCCATGCTTATGCCCTCTTTCATGCACTTAACTTCACCCCTTGCATTTCTCTTGGTCATGGCAAGTGATGTCATTTATGAACCTACACATGAAGCAAACATGTTAGAAAAAATATTTGTGTTTAGCAACACTTTTATAATTATATCACCATGCCTCATGATCATGATATGGGCCTCCTTTTTATGTTTTAGCTTAATCCTATCCTGGCTGTAGTATGCCTTTTTCTCCTCCCAATTTCTCCTTCTAGTGTTGTAAATCCGCTACTACACACTTGAACCATTCCCATAGTTTTCGGATGTGAGGAGTACAATTTATTAGGAACCATGCACACTATGTAAACAAAATTTATCAATGGAAACAAATTGAAAATGCAAAAGACAGAAGTCACTATGATCCTGGAACCATGATAACCCTTGCGTACTCCCTTCTTTATGTTAACCCTATACATGCTAGCAACACTATGTTGATAGAGCTCACTTGGATCCCATGTCTATGAGGGCTATTTGTCATGTTCTTTCCTTGAACTTACTTGGAAGACTTCTTCTTCTCCTTGAGTGTCCCTTACCTCCACCTCAATGATAATGCAAGATCTGCAACCAACATAATGAGAGAATCAATCACAAAGAGAAAACATTGAATGCTTACCAAGTTGACAACTCAATTGTTTTCCCATCAAGAATTTTGATTCTCCTTCCTTTATATGCAAAGTTCATCCTTATTATTTCCTTCTTGGCGTCATTCCCTCAATGGACGTCTTTACTATGTCCCTTCTTGTTAAAACATGTGCTTCCTTAACAAGACATAACAACAAGTGTTTCCTCCAAGATTCCTCTTGCAATTTGAATTTAGACAAATAAAATGATGCATGAAAAGGAGAAATACAAAAGCTTTCTTTTTTGTCATACCTTTCTATTATGATGTCTTTGTTCATGCTTCCTTCTTGACACTTTGTTGGCTCATGAACTTGTTGAACAACTTCTCTTTGCCTCACCCTCAAAAATTCAATTTTTTTTTGTTACTTCCCCATTAGTGTCAACTATTTTCAACCCCATTGGTTGCTCTGTAGTTTGTTGTAACTCCTTACTTGGATGCCCTTGAATTTATGGTTCTTGTGGTCCATAAATTTCAATCACTGGCTGCCCTTTAGTAAGCTGAAAATTAGTTCTTGGCTACTCCAAAACTTTTGATTTTTGCTCTGAATTTTTTGAATGTCCTTCCCTTGGTGGCTGCCCTTCAACTTCAGTTTTACATGCCTTCAATTTTTTTGGAGTTTGGATTTTAATTCCAGTTGATTGCCCATCACAAGAGGCCCATAATTGACTAAATTTTGGTGTCCAACAAGCTTATGGAGTGGCTACCCCTTGTATAGTTGGAAACTAGGCTCGATTAATTATTTTAAGAGATTCACTTTATCCAATTAGAAGTCCTTGCTTGGTGCCCTTAGTGATCTTAATTTTGATGGCTCCACCTTCTTACCAAACTCATCAACAATTCTATCAAAAAACTCCTCATGTGTCCCAATGATGTTATGCCCTTGTGTTTTCCATCCATGATGCCACCATTCATGGGCAACCCCATCCAAATGTTAGATGATAAAAATTAAGGTTTCCCTTCTACCCCTAGGCCTCAAATCAAGGTACTCACCTTGTCCACCCAAGTTCTCACTAAAATACCTAGATCACCATCAAAAGTTAGAAGAACTATCTTCCCTAAGTTATCATGTGTAACTACATGTCCATGGTGCCCTTTTCCATGTCTCAAACTTAGCCAATACTTGAAGCTCCTTCCCCTTCTGTATTGTGGTGCAAGTGTCAAGTATGCATCATAAACTTTCATTAAATACCAACAAACCAAAGACTAGTCCTTCACCTTGAGGGACCGATTTCCACATTCTTGGGCCTGAGTAAGAATTTCAATCCTTCCCTTATCTATGTCATTGTTTGATATAAACCTCAAATCCCACATATAACCAAGATATGGCTCTTTTATCACTGTAATGTCCCCAAATGGGATAATTAGGAAAAGTTTGGGTTTTCAACAAGCCTTACCTAATCCTTCCTTCAAAGAATCCAAAAATACAAATTCAACCAATAACACACTTTGAAATATGAAACAATATTTAGTAATTTCCTTCACCAAACCCTTAGGCGATTACGACAAAAATCATATTTGATAATTATAACCCTCCAAAAAATATGAATTGAAATTTATATTGCAGCCACTAATTTTAGAAGTCAAAATATTCACTCAAAAGTTGAAACTTAGAATCCTGGAATTTATTATTACAAAATTACAACAAAATTTTATATATTCCCAACTTCCACAATACTTGAAATTTCAATGCAAGTGATAGCTCAAAATGATCACAAAAATAGTAACTATCAAACAAAATTAGAACTATATTTTTTCCATCATGGGAAGCCCATAAAAAATTATCTCAAAAATTTCAAAACTGTAGTTTACTACTGAAATAATATAATAAATTCAAAATATTATCTAGGGCATAAAATCACCCTAAATCATGTGCAAATCAACCCTCAAACAACTCACTAAGTTGGAATAAATTGTTAAAAATACCTCTAAACCCTATAAGAGGGTTTTGAAGCCAATTATCCCTCTCGAGAGGGGTTGCCACTCTTCCAAAGCAAGTCACCACCCTAGGGATGGCTTCCTAGGTCAACCAATCTCCTCAAATCAAGTTCACCTACCTCTTTGATTTACAAATTATCAATTTACAACTCACTATAGGGTTTGAAACAATCTTTGATGAATGTGGTGTTCAAAAACACCCTTGTAGGTCCAATTGCATGCAACCATATAAATATGAAGCATATTCATAACTCTTGAATAAAGTTGTCCTAAATGTAGGGATGAAGGTTTTCATCTCTAAACACTTATTACACTTGAAGGTTTCCGTCTTCAAGTTATGGTAATTATGCTTGAGATACTTAATCAATAAATTCAATATCCAAATTTCATAATCTTTCCAAATGAGCCTCTCTTTACCTTTTATACCCTTCTCCAAGTGTAGCACCCAAAATAAGGAGGAGGAGTTTACCTTTTTCTTTAAAAAAACTAATATATAAAGCTTCCTTATAAAATTCACTTTTAGGCCTTAAGTACCCATGACCTTCAAACGGTTCCAACTTAAATGAAAAGCAAATTAAACTATTATTACTTTATTTTAAATATTTAAAAATACTTTTTACTTTAGCAATAATATTATTTTAATTTCAAAATGGGAACATTACAATGTGTCTCATCTAAAAAGGGCCCTTGGGAAATACACAATACCTTCCATTGAGTTGCCACCACTTGATGATGAAGGTAAATTAGTCTTGACACGAAAAACTATCCTTGGGGTTTGGGAGAAAAGGCTTCGAAACTGAACCATAATAGAATACTTGGTTCAATAGAAACATTTTCCACTGGAAGATGCAACGTGGAAAGGGGTAGCCATCCTTCAACATCCAAGTTTAAAATTGCTTAAGGACAAGTAATTTTGGGTAGGGAGGACTGTCATGTACCCCTTTTTATGCTCGAAAATAGGGAAGACCCCTTTAACCTTAATTCATCCCCAAAGGCTAACAAGAAAGGATGAAATAAAGGGGATTTTGAAGCTTTTTAAGATATAGGGGCAAAAGTAATTTATTTTCTAATTTTCACTTAAAAGGTGTTCTTTTGAGGGTCATGAACGTCCATGCACTTAAGTGAAAGTATAAGGATTGTCTTTTTTAAAGGATGAGGCACCACACTTGGGAAGAAAGAGGTTATAAAAGGAAGTGAAGGGATCCATTGAGAAGGTTATGCTATTTTGATATTGAATCTAATTGATCAAGTATGTCAAGATTAAATAAGTGACTTGAAGATGAAACCCTTCAAGTACACAAGGATTTGGGGATGAAAACTTCCATACTACTTCATTGGACAACTCTATTCAAGGGTTGCAATTATGTTTAATATTTAATTTTGCATTTAAAAATCCCTCTTTTAGGGCATCAATTGCTTCAACTAGTTGGGTGTGGGTTCTATAGCCTAATGACCTAGCTAGCGAGCATCTTGTATCATGTTTGTATCCACTACAAGGGTGGAAAGTTTGCTAATCAGGGAGATCCCTCCATATAGGGCTATGCTACATGTTTATGGCTTGAAGACCCCTAAATTAGGGCTGCATAAGGATCTAAAGTTTATTTGTATTTTTTTCCCTTGGGCGACTTGCCAAGGAGTGGTGTTGAGGTCATTTTGGACCTTGCTGTTGTTTAGAAAATTCAAGAATAATTTTATAAATTATTCTATTACGTTTTGCCCTTTTTGGCATCTCCATTGGTCATCAAAGGTATTTATTATAGTGCTTCAATTCTGGAATATTTATGCTATCTATTGTATGATAGAAAAGTGAATTTGGGATTGAAATAACAAGCTGGAATCTATTATTTAATTTTACCAAGATTGGCACCTAGGGTTTGTAACCTTGTGTGGGTTTGTGAAGCATTTCCTTGCCTAGGGTTGGATGGTAATTTCAAATATATTTTTTAGATTTGTAAGGGTTTGGGTGAAACCCCTATTTTCCCTTGATTGTTCCAAGTTGGGGAAAGTACAATTGTATATTCAAATAAAATGAATAATGTTTGATCTAAGTTTTTTGTAGGAAAATATTTTAATTATTAATTCTGGACAATGCTGCATTGTTATTTTTAAACCAAAAATATTAATAATAATTAAAATAATGAAGTAATTCTCTCCATTGATTGTGGATCGGAAGTGCTCTTCACGTTCTACAACTATTTGTTGTATTCTGAGCTTCAAATCTTAGTTTTCACAGAGGGTAGAGACAATAAGGTTTCAACTGCAAATGACAGGAAGAAACTTATACCTTCTCAAATTACAAACTTATGCCGTTACAATGTGCTTGATCATTGGAATTTTGAATCTCTTATAGCTTACCATTCAAAATTAAAAAGAAAACATGATCACCATCTATCAAACTCAAATATGATCTCTCAATATTAATATATTTTTTATTCTCTTTAGTGGATTTCTTATATCACAATCCCTATTCAATCTATTTTCTTCTTCATATATGCACTTTTTTTACACATCAGAGTAAATATTTTCATGTCATGATTGATATAATATCAAAATTTGGATATAATTAAAATATGTATGATATTTGGGAGGGAAATGCCTCTTACAAATTAACATGGGGATGAGAAAAATAAGTGAAAATAATTTTCAAAATTCAACAATGAAAAATTCATCGAAAATGAACTCATAGACAATAGTGTTGTGGGATTAAAGAGTATTAACGTGGCGCTGATAGAGAAGTAGGGCCTATAGATTCCAATTGAGCACTAAAATATGATTTGTCTTGCTAGTCCAAAAACAAATATGAGACTGCAAATGATAAGGCACGTTATTTCAACAAAGCATTGATTAAGTAAAAACTAGATGTGACAATGTAGTATTGGCTAGATTTTGGTTGCATGGGTATTTTGTCCAAAATGCACTAACATGGTTGGATTCCATGGCATTGGATATCTTGGCAAAGGTCAAAGGGTGGCGTGGGGTACTGCATCCACAATGGTGGGTGACTTATTCACATCAACACATAGTTGTGTTGACTCCATATATTATCTAGTGTTTTTTTTAAAAAAAAATGCTAGTTAATATGAGGCTTGGTTGGAAGTAGGGGTTAAATTTGACAACAGTTTAAACATTTTTTTACATTTTTTAACATAATATACTGTCAATTTTTTTAAAAAAATGTAATAAAAGATGGACATTTTTTTAAGACCTATCATATTGATGTTAAAAAAAAATAGCCATTTGAGGTTTTGTTAGCATGTTGCCTAGGCCCTACAAGATGCAACTATATGCCCTCAAATGGTTGAAGTTTTGAACCCATAAATTATAATCCATTTGGCATTGACAATTGGCACTTTTAAAATTACAATTTACCTAGGCCACCAATTGGATTTCCAATCTGTAGGCTCCACTTCCAATGGCATTAAATATTTTATATTTATATCTTAATATTTCTCCCATTTGGTACTGGTATCGGTACATGATAGTTATGTTTTGGAAGTTAGAACATGCCAAATTCTTCACCAAATATCCTTCTAGCTTCATGTTACATGGCAAGTTGACAACTCCAACCAAATTTGCATCATGTAAACTTATTGATATTTATTGCCTTGGACTGTGGGAAATTGGGATTGGAAATGAAATTCGTTGGATAATGCACTTGCAGTTGCATTTGTTTTTTTTGGCTTTGTCATCTCTTTTAGTAGATTGCAGTATTTAAAAATTGGAATTTGGGATTATAATAAGAAGAGGCAGGTTTCAGGGGCATGATGGTGCAAATTGGGAAGAAAGGAGTCTGATTCCAAAGAGGTATGTCTCCTATCTTCTCATTTACAACTGTAGCTTTATTTTATTTTATATAGTTAAAAATATTATTTTTATAAGCTTATTCTCATAATCCCAAGTTGTGCCTTATCTCTGCACTATGCAATAGATCCATAAATCCCTAAGTAGTGTGAGTATATGAAAGAGTTCCACAACCACAACAAGTTACTTTATTTTACAATCAACTGGATAGGTTTTTATATGCTCTATGCAGCCTTCTATTATTAACTCTTTTAGTATATGGTAGAAAACACAATCATGGCACTGAGGATGGTTATCTATTGGATACTTGTTCTATAAGAGAATGGCGATGTCTAGGGCCTCTTCTAAGCTTTTGTCATTTGGTACTTTTTTATTTTTAATGTTGTTGGTTGTTACTTCTTTCAAGAAACAATGAATGCACCAATTTTGTAAAGGTTGCATTGTGTGGTGTAAAGTATTTAGCGTGAAGTATACATTCAAAAGCATTTATGGTAGCTTCCACTGTAATTTACTAATAGACACTATAAATCTATACCTAAGTAGAAGGTACTTTTCGTATTAATAAATCCTATGCAAATTTTCCATGCTGAAAAATTCCATGGACCCAAATCTAGATACTATCCCTCAATCAACATACATTATGATCTGATCTGATTGAAGCTCTATGATTAGATATGAAGTATGACGTAGAGGTCGAACACATAAATAAATATTGATTCTAAACCTTATCACCAACTTCTTTTGGGCATTAATGTGCCGACCTGGCTATTTCACATTAATTTGAGTTATATGAGTACTATTTTTTTTTGTGGCATCTTTTTGGTGATTTTGTTTTATACGGTGTTGTTTTGCTAACCCATTTACTATTTTTTTTGTTTATTTGTTATCTTTGAAATTTTATTAATCTTAGAGTGTGATGTGCTACCCATTTTCATGGGTGAAGTTCAACGACAAGATAGTTACTTGAGGTATAAATAATTAAGCATTTGAGCTGAGTGTTTTGAACTAAAGAAAATTAATTACTTAAAGATTTTTTAATTTTTTAATTTTTTCTCTATTGATTGAAACATAAAACCCTGATCATGATTGATTTAAATGATCAATAATTACAATATCTTTAATGTATTTTAAAATAAATTTATAAGTTATCATTTATGTTTAGACTTTAGAATAGTCTGACTTAAATGTTTATTTTTACTATTTTGTTATTTATGTATTCAAGTGTGTATTGTGGCAAATTAATTAATTAATTAATTTTTACTTTTATTTTATTTTATTTTATTTTATTTTATTTTTATTTTTATTTTTTAGAATGTAGTGTTCTTCACAATTTATAATATTATGCATATAAATTATAATGTGTTAAGTTTTATATGTAAATTAAATATTAGGGATTTTAGTATTAATTTTTTTTTGTATAACTTTTTTATTATTGAAAATAATAATATTTATTTTATTTTGATTGAAAAATGACAAAATTATATAAATATTGAGATTTATACCTTAGTTTGGATAATATTAATGAATAAATATATATTTAAATTTGAACTTTTTTGAAGTATTCAATATATATTTATATATTATATAAATATAAATATATAAAATTAATAAAGAAAGAATGATATAAAAACACACTTCTAACCATAAAACAAAATAAAACATTTTCAATTAAAAAAGCTAACGATATTCATTTTGATATGCACATTTTTTAATTTTATTTTAATTATATATAAAACAAAATCCCTTAAAATGAATATCAATAAATTGTGATGATTTTATGTATAAATTTATTAAGTATTTTTTCAAAATATTTTTCTAATAAAATAAATAAATTATAGATATAAAACTTTTTAAATAATTATATTATTAAAATATAAATGAAAAAATATATTAATAATTTAACTATTATTTATGATGTATATGAAAACAAATAAAATAATATATATTTTTTAAAAATTTAAGTTTTATTTTAATAATTAAATATTTTAATTATAAAATATATATAGTCACAGTTATGAGTGGTGAAGGAATGTAATGGTGTAAGGTGTTTAAATTAGATATTCATTTGACTGTCATATCTTAAATATATTGTAAATTTTTTTTTATTAATTTTTTTTTTGAAGTTTAAAAATTGAAGAAAAAAGTGATGAAAGAGTTAATCAAAATAGAAATCCAAAATAAATATCTTGAAATTAATACATTTAAACATTTTTCAAATAATTATATTTAAGATATTTATATGTATAATAACATGTGACCTAACAGTGTTAGGTTTTACCACCACAATACTTGGTATTTAATATTCATTACATTCTCAAATAAACTATATTGTATGAATTTTAAGTTATGTTGTGAAGTATTCACAGATAGAGCTAAATAATTCATATTAAAAAATGTATGTTGAAATTACGCAGAAAACAATTAATCTGAATACATTGAACCATCTTTTCTGATCTACTATATAAAAAATGTTTGTTTGATCACCTAAACATTATTAGAACCAACTTAACATTGATATTAACGGATGACTAAAAGAAAATGATGGTACGATTTGTTGGTATATCAACCAAGCATAAAGCATCAAAAATAATACAAATCTAAAAAATAATAAAATCAGTCACATATAGAGCAATAATGTTGTTCAGAGGAAGATAGGGAGGAACGAAATTCCAATAGAAATCTAATCTATATATTTGTTTGTTTATTTATTTATATTTATTCATTATGTGTATCTAGATCCATTGAAAGAATATTTGTTGTAGTAGCTTCACATGAGGGCCCTGCTAATGTTGCAAAAAAACCATTCATGGAAGTGATTGTAATATTATTGATTGCATTGAAATGTTGGATAAAGATTAAATAACTAGTGCATTTATTTTGATTGATTGGTTTATGGTACAAGTTGTTTAACATTTTTGAATACCGACTATTTAACACTTTTATCCATAAATTGTTTAACATTATTACGTCAACATACTCATGAATCAAATCATAATTTCTCCAATATTTAATGTTAACTTTTATATCTTCAATTTGTTTTGATTGATTGGTTTATGGTGCACGCTGTTTAACATTTTTGAATACTGACTATTTAACACTTTTGTCTGTAAATTGTTTAACATTTTTACGTCAATATTACTCATGAATCAAATTAAAACTTCTCCGCTATTTAATGTTAAATTTTATGTCTTTAATTTGTTTTGATTGATTGGTTTATGGTGCAAGCTGTTTAACATTTTTGAATACTGACTACTTAACACTTTTGTTCATAAATTGTTTAACATTTTTACATCAACATTACTCATGAATCAAATTTTAACTTCTCCAATATTTAATGTTAACTTTTATGTCTTCAATAACACTTTCATGCCTAATGTTTGGAGTATATATGACACCTCACATGTCATATAAAAAATTCAAGGTGGGATTCTTATTCCTTACCATAAGATGTCTTTGTGGAGGCATCTAGCTTTATTAAGTACTCGTAGGCAAGAATCCATAGTAACATTTTGAAAATATTCAATGCATTGGATTATTTTAGAGTATCCAATGACAACTTGGACATATTAAACTTGACTTGTATATGCGATCCCATTATCTTCTTAGTTAGGACATTTTTCATCCTCTTATGGATCACAAAATTAATATTTCAGTGATTATTAACACTTTAAGCAATTTATTAATGTTAGAAAGAAAAAAAATTAATTATTATAATAGATATTAACATAAAATTTGAAAACTAGTTTTTTCCTGCATTGTAGGGCCCTCTGAGTGCAATCAGAGTGCTTACGAATCCAATGGAGGCTACTGCATTTGGCAGTGCCTCTGGGGACCTGAATCTAATAGAGGACATTCCCTCTAATAGATGGAAGAAAACCTAAACAGGTGAAAATATGTGTTCCACTAAAAACATGTCGAGCCTTCCCGTAAAAAATGATTCCACTGAGGGTACGGCCCTGACTATCTCAGATGATCTGGTTGAGGAAATCGTGGTGACCATGGACCTTGCATTGGTAGGTAAGTTTTTCTCCTTCCATCCTAATATTGAGATGGTTAGGAAATGGGTAATGTCTCGATGGAGAATTAAAGGTAGTGTCTCGATCACTGCTATGGCAAGAGGCTTATTCCTATTTAGATTTACGAATAGGGAGGATATGATAGCTATTCTTCCTGGAAGACCATGGCTGTATGGTCCACATTTGCTTTCCTTATGATCTTGGAAATTGGGATTTGACCCCAACTCAGACCTCAGCAAGTCTGCTCTTGCTTGGGAAAGATTGCTAGGGTTCCCATTGGAATTTTGGGATGAAAAAATATTTACGGCTATTGGCAACTCTATTGGCCAATACGTCAATGTAGATCATACCATTAGAACGCAATCCAGATGTGTGTATGCTTAGTTGTGTGTCAATGTAGAGATAAATTAGACCCTTCCCATGTCTATAGAGTTAAACTCTAAATATGGGACTTGGACTCAGCCGATCATATATGAAAATGCTACCACTTTCTATCAAATATGTAGAAAAAAGGGACATATAATGACACAATGTAAGGCGAAGCAAATGGGAAGGAAAGATGATTCCCTAGTTGAAGGTGAGGACCAGTCTCACAAATCCAAAAACTCTAGTAGTTAGGGAATGGGGGTAATGCAAAAAACCCTAATAATACTGAAAAGTTTAGGGAAAAGGCTGGTCAAGAGGAGGTCTCTGGTAATGAGGAAAAAGCTGACCTAGAGGAGAATAACAAGAAGGTCTTGGATAGTGATAGTCAAAAGGTTATAATAGACACAATTAACTCTTTGGATCAATAGACCAATATGTCTAAGGAAGGAGAAATAGTTGCTCAATTGATAGATGGGGATGATGAAGAAGGCAAAGTGTTAAGAGATGTTCAGGTGGAACTACCTCCAGAAATAGTAGATACTGAGGGAGAAATAGCCTTACATTTAAACACAGATACTTTCCATTGTCTGGAAGTAAGCGACCAATCAAGCAATTATTCAGGAACAGGTGAAATAAGACAATACGGTAGTAGCAATGAACAGAAAGAATGGGTTACCCCAAAGAAAAAGAATCACAAAGGTAAAAAAATTGCAGATGTTGGCACTGATCCCAAACAAGGGAGACTAACCCTAAGAGAAATAAGACAATGAGAGAATGCCAGTGGTAAACAAAAAACACTGGAGACCCATTCCCTCAAATCCTTTAAATGAGAATTTTATCCTGGAACCTGAGGGGCTTTAACAGTCCTTCGAAATAGTTTGAGGTTAAAAACTATGTTCTAGATAATAAATTAGATATTTTATTACTCCAAGAGGTCAAGATGAATGAGGAGAGTTTTGAGAAAATAGTTGACTACATATGGCCTAAGGTTGCTTTTTGCATTAGTCCGACTGAAGGGGCTTCAAGTGGGATTGTAACTATGTGGAACAGTGCTAAAATTTAGGGATCTCTTATTGCTTATAATAAACATTTTTTGATTATTAACTTCTCTTTAACTTCTCTCTGTCCTCCTTGAACTGGTCATTGAGCAATGTCTATGGCCTGAATAATAGAGCATTGAGGCAAAATTTATGGACCGATTTGAGTAGCTTCAGGACTAACACCTAGCACACTAGATGGATGCTGGCTGGAGACTTTAACACTTCATTATACCCTTCTGAAAAATAGGGTGGGATTATTGATTACTTTGACAACATGTTTGACTTTGCTAAATTTATAAATGATTGGGGATTGCTGGATATTGAATTACAAAATCAAAACTTCACCTGGTCTAACAAAAGAAGAGGAGACCAAATGATCCAAGTTAAGTTAGACATATTTATTATTTCTAGCAACTGGAATTATTATCATAATATGCACTTGCAGGCTTTTCCTAGAACCATGTCCGATCATTGCCCAATCTTCCTTAGTTGGAAAGATCAGGGACAACGTAGTCCTTTTCCCTTCCGTTTTGAAGCTATATGGATCAAACATAAATACTTTAGACAATTGGTGGCCCAAAGGTGGCAAATTCCTATCTAGGGCAATCCTATGTTCAGATTAGTCAAAAAAATTCAACATATGAAATAAGAAGTTTATGGATGGAATAGATATAGCTTTGGTCAGGTCTTTCATCAGAAGAAAAACATAGCCAGAAAACTTGTAGATATCCAGCAGTAGATGGCTCAAGGAGATGATTCAAAAGACACTTCTAAAGAAGAGAATGTCCTAATTTCTAATTGGAAGAATCTTATGGACAGAGAAGAGGTTTTTTGGAAACAAAAATCTAGAGTTTAGTGGCTTAAAGAGGGGGACAGGAACACGACCTTCTTTCATCTCTCAGCCATGAAACATAAGAAGGCTAACTCCATAACAAAGCTATGTTTGGATAATGGCAACATTATAACTGAAGATAATGAGATAGGGGAACAAGCTAGGATATTCTTTTAGAATTTTCTGACTAAACAAAATAATGATGATGGGAATGATGGGACTACGAATCAATTCATTAATAAAATCCCCTATTTGATAACTAAGGAAGACAACTTGGAGATGTTAAGGCCTATATCTGAGGAGGAAGTCCATGCTATTTTATTCTCTATGGGTTCTTTCAAAGCCACGGGTCCTGATGGCTTCCCTCCTATATTCTTCCAGGAATATTGGGATATAGTGGGAACGGATCTTACTGCTACTATTTGGGACTTCTTTAGATCAGGTAAACTTTTGAAACAAGCTAATAATACTTTATAGTACTTGTTCCTAAAAAGACACAGCCCACACACCTTTCAGATTTCAGACCTATTAGTATGTGTAACACTATTTATAAGCTCTGCACTAAAGTGCTAGTTATGAGAATCCAACCTTTTTTAGACAAAATTATTTCCCCTACTCAAAAAGGCTTTGTCTCAGGTTGACAAATTCTTGATGCTATGATCTCCACTCATGAGACTATTCATTCCATGGACAAGAGTAGAATCCCTAGTATGGCTCTTAAGCTAGACATATCTAAAGCATATGATAGGGTCTCATGGACTTTTCTATTCCAAGTCATCAGGAAATTTGAGTTTAATGATAAAATGTCTCACCTGATATGGAACGCTGTCTCTTCTGCTAATTTTTTGGTTTTGGTCAATGGGGTCCCTAGAGGTTTCTTCTCTTCTTTGAGAGGAATCCGCCAAGGGGACCCTCTCAGAAGCATTGGGGAGATACATACAAACTAATTTAGTTTCTAAACATTTAGTGGGCATCAAACCTGCTTCCTCCCTTCCCCCTATGGCAGTGTAGTAGTTTGTGGATGATACCATTCTTTTTGGCATCTCCTCGGTGATTGAAGCTAGGACATGGAATAATATTTTAAATAACTATGCCATATAATTTGGGCAAAGCATAAATCTCTCAAAAAGCAATGTGTACTTCTTTAATACTCCTAATGACCTTAGACAAAAAATCATTGACATCCTAGACTGTGCTGAAGTTGTTCTACCGGCTACCTATTTGGGCCTTCCCCTCATGGTCAAAGAGGTATCTCTAGGTTTTTGGAATGGAATATTAGAAAGAACTCAGAAGAAACTTCTTGGTTAGAAAGGGAAACTTCTCAACAGTGCAAGTAAACTGCAGCTTCTCTGGGCCTCTCTACAAGGGATTCCTACCTACTTCCTATCTCTCTTTAAAATACCTGCATATTTTGATAACAAATTGGAACAAATTCAAAGAAAATTCTTATGGATGGGATTGGAAGATAAACAGAGAATGTCTTTGGTCAGTTGGGAAAAAGTGTCTTCCGAAATCACATGGTGGCCTCAATATTAGATCCATCAGGAACATGAACAAAGCCCTTCTCTCCAAAATCAACTGGAACCTAATTCATAAAAATAATGATTAAGGGAAAATAATGTATGCCAAATATATGCATAGTACTGATGATTCTAACTTTATTCAACAGGTAGGGTTACCCCAGGGATCTGTGATATGGAATAAAAAGCTAAAAAGTAGAAGCCTTCTTAAGCAAGGAATTAGATAGAAATTGGGAAATGGCTGGCATATTCAATTATAAAATGACATTTGGGTAAAGGATAAGGCTCTTATCACATAGGAAAACTATGGAGAAATTGTTGACATTTCTACTCAATTTTTTGGAGATAAAGTCAGCAATTACATGGACACTAACAATGGCATAAGGAGCTGAAAAAATCTATTGGATTACTGTGCTCATCGGCTTGAGCTCTTCCCTAGAGTTTTAGATATTCAACATTTGATTCAGGGGATCAAAATCCCTCTCTTCCCACAAGAAGATGAACAGTACTAGTGGCCAGATAAGAATGGATGGTTCTCTGTCAAGTCTGCTTATCAAAAGCTGATTCCTGAGGCTCAAAATAAAGAGATATGGAAAAAAGTTTGGAACTATAAAATTATACCAAAAATCAACATGTTTTGGTGGGATGCTACTCATAACAAAATCTTAACCCAAGACAACCTTCAGAAAAGAGGGTTTACCCTGGTCAACAGATGCTATTTGTGCTGTTCAAAAGAGGAAATAGTTTCTCACCTTTTCATACACTGTGATTTTGCCTGAGAACTTTGGGGCATAATCCTAAATAATTTTGGTATTGAGTGGGTCTGTAAATTTGACCTTAAGGAAGTCATTATCAGCTGGAATCCTACCTTTTCTCATTCCTGGCTCATGGAATTATGGGATCAAACTCTACCTTATTAGAGTTGGATTTTATGGAAAGAGTGCAACCACATAATTTTTAGGGATACTGCTAGAAATGCCTCCTAGGTGTTTCATTCTTTTGTTAAAACTCTTTTAGAAAGTGTCACTATTGCTCATATTCATACTACGGAGAAACCCCTAATTCAAGAATAAAAACAAATTATGGCTAAATGGAAGGTACTAAATCATATTCCTGCTTATAATAATTCCAAAATTCTACAAAGACTTAATACTAAATGGAATCCCTCGAAGCCTAACTAGATGAAACTCAAATTTGATGGGGCCTCCAAGTCTGATGGTAAAGCCAGTGGGGGAGGGATTATAAGAAATGAAAAATGGTGGATGATTGCTATCTATGCTGGTGGAATAGGCTACTAGAGTAATGACTATGCTAAAGCAACTACTCTCTTATGGGGGATAAAATTGGCTATATCCCTAGGTATAAGGAATTTGAGTATCCAGGAGGACTCTAAAATGGTTATCAATGTAATTAACAAAGCATCGAATGTGGGCATTAAGTTAAAAGATATCATTAGGGATATTCAATTCCTTCTGCAAAATCTTACCAGAGTTGATATTTCACATATTTATAGAGAGGGAAATAGTATTGCTGATGTCTGTGCCAATCTTGGCCAACAATTTTTAAATTGGTGATGTTGGTGCCACATAGATCATATCCCTTTAAATATTAGGGATCTTATCCAAAAGGAAATGACTTGTTAAGGATGAGTCAGACATATTTCAAGGATATCTCTATTAGTTGATCCCTTTGGAGGGTGCCGATGTGGATCTCAGAGTTTGAGGCCTATTGTACTCTTTTGATAATTTTTTTTGATTTATTATACCAATTTGTTAAGGTGAGCGGACTTCATTATGGATGTCACCGAGAAATGATGTTTAAGCATGGGAGGAGTAAATATCATCTCTGCATGATACTCTGAATTATGTGCTATCACATTATCATTATGCATATTTAGGAGCGAGGGCTTGAAGCTACTTCAACTACGAAGGTAAAAATTGGGAATTCTCTTGGTTTGTTCTGTAAATCCAAAATGGGGGATGACAAAATTCAAATGAAACCAGTCTCTTGCTATGAGTTCAAAGATAACCCATTGGTCTGGCACTACTACAAAGAGGGTGGGATTAGCCCTTACCTGGAGAGGCTCAATGGGTTTGATGAAAACCTATCTGAATAATTTGTGAGGTCTTAGCTAAATTAGTGAGTCACTGTTGGAGGAATTAGCTTTGAGATTTCTAAAAAGGTGATAGCTATGGCTATAGGCATGTCCACATAGGGGATGAAGCTATAATAAAAAACAAAAATCATGGACCTTTCTAGCCAGAAGCTGTTTCTGAGAGAAGGTGAAGAACTTGCTCCTTACCAAGGAGGATTTGATCAAGAAAAATTGCCTATTTGGGATGGAGTGTGCTTCATACTCATGAAGTATTTCACACTGGAGGGACGTTTCACCAGGTTCTATAATTATCATCTCCCCCTTTTAAATTATTTTAGGCATAATGCTCTCATCAGCTTTCCCATTTATCTGCTTTCTTCCCTAAAACATTCTATCCTTAGGGTGAGAGAAAAATTGGCTAAAAAACCTGATATGAATCATATCCCCCTCCATCAAGGCCTCATTTTCTATTTGTATAATTTCCACCATGCGCTTGAGCCATCCAAGACTATTAGAATTGATAGCATGGAAATTTAGTCTCACCCTTTTGCTGGTGATGCTGTCGATGAGCCTTCTCCTTCCCCTGTCTCTACTAAAACTAAAGAAGTTTCCTTTTCTACTCCTGAGGAGGCTCTCGTAGACACCCCTGGCTCCTTTGTGAGTACGAAGGGTAAGAAGAGGAAGTTTTATGCTAGTGAAGAAGGTATTGGGGGGACCACTATGGGGACCCCTAAAAATCCTTGTAGGGCCACTGGGGGTCAAGGTAGTAAATCCCATATGTCCACTAAGGTTAGTAAGGAGGGCCTCTCCTCAGGAGTTCGATGGTCGAGGAGGAGTGCTGGCAAACCTACTCCCAAGGCTAGGCTTATTGACTACTCAGAGAGTGCCTCAGAGGAAGCCACCCAAGAGGAAGAGAACAAGGAATTGGAAGTTTAAGAAATCTTTGAGGATAATTAAGGTAAGCAGGAGATGAGAATTTGAGGCTACTGCGGAGGATGTTGCTGACATTACAAAAAATGATGACAAAGAGGGAAATATGTATGTGGAGGAAGCTGATGAGGAAACCAAAACTGAGATTGGTTTGAAACTAAAATTGCTGCCCTGAAGGGTCGCATCCAAAAATTAGAGCAGAACTTTACCACTGGGCTCCAGAATTCTATTCTCTTGAACATGTTTATGCTGCAGGACTTGGGTAATACTATTTCTACTATCAATGTGGAGAACACTGAGAAATTGATTGACCTCATCAAATCTATGTTTATGTAAGGAGAGATTTCTCTCTCATTTTTTCCCAGTTCTTATTTTATTTTAGTTTTCTGTGTCTATTGGTACATTGATCATGTCATTCCTATTGTAAGGCATCATTTATGTTGATTGCCTTCATGGTTCCTCTGCTTCTGTAAGGGTTCGACCCCTAGTTTTCCACCTTATATAATCAAAAACATAAAATAAAAAATAAAAAATAACTGCAATGATTATGGACTCTGAAGTCTAAGATTTTTTTTTCAATATTATATATAATTGTATACATGTTTTGTACGTTTATGATGACATTTTACCAAAAATATTCCCCATTGCAGGTGCCCAATATATATGACAATTTTTCTCCTCCTTTGTGTATTTGGTCTCCATAATATATATAAAATTTATTTTGAGTAAAGGAAATAAGAGATAATAAATGAAAACCTAAGTAAAGATTCTTTTCCTTAAGATGTGATCTATACAATATTAGATCAAATTTAATGACATACTTTATTAATTAACTCATTAGAAAAATTATCATTGTATGATGATCTCATTTAACATTATTGAATTTTATAACCAATGACATACTTTATTCACTAACCCATTAGAAAAAGTATCATTGTATGATGATGTCATTAACATTATTGAATTTTATTATTTTATTGCATTAAATAAATTTTAGATTTAATTTTATATAGTTACATTTAATTTTTATATTTAATAAATTTTTATTATTTGGTTTGTATATGTACTATATAATTTAGAATGTCTCAAAATAAAAAGAATCAATCTTCAATCAAGAAGTTTTTTGTATGGTCTAGAACTTTAAGAGCTTCATCACAAAAGGATCATAATTTTGTTTTAAATTAAGACTTAAATATATTAGGGTAAGATGATGAGTATGGTGAAGGATTTAAAAAGGGGGAAGCTGCAACACAAAACAAAAAATAGACTAGTTTAAAATGAGTGTTTAGAGATGAATGGAAAGTTAAATTTAAGTGGTTAAGGTGTGCAATGCATGAAAGGATAACAATTATAAAATACATAAATTGTGAAGCACATAAGTTTGTGGAACCATGGGGCATTGAAACTAGTTATACTAATTTGAAACATGATGCAATAATTACTCATGCATATTCAAACATCCATAAGATTTCACAAGTAAAATAGATATGTGGAAATGAAGGGAAAACAAAATCAATTCCAGAACACATCAAAAACATTGATGACATTAATAAGGAAATAATCATCACAACCATGAAATTAGTTTATTGGGTTGTGTAAGAAGATTTACCCCTCTCAAAATATGAGTCCCTTTACTCTCTTGAAATATAAATAGAAACACCAAACATGCTAAAAAATAAGGACTATAAATAATATACAAATCATATGGCTGCAAATGATTTCTTTTTTTTTCCATATCTAAGCATCTTTAAGAGAGATAAAGTACAAAAATGTTACTCCATTGTTCTCTTTGAAGTTGGATGAAAGTACATATCAAAGCCTATAGAAACACCTTGTGGTTTATGATATGTTTTTACATTGAAAAGGTTTGGGCCCACCTATTTCAAAATTATTAAAGCTCATAAATGTGTGTGATGGAAGAGGGAAATCAATTTATGATGCAATATGTGTTTTGAAGAAAGAAAAGGGTCTTTCAAATAAAAGATTGATAGCAATTTCTATAGATAGTGCTTCATCAGTGGTGGGGATTGAAAATGGATTTGTTAATATTTTAAAAAATATGTACACAATATTATAGATACTCATTGCATTGCTCATCATGAGGCTTTAATTGCATCATATGCTACTAAAAAATTCCCTGAATTGATGTTTATTGAAAATCTGAAAACTAAGGTATATTCTTGGGTCCAAAATTCTACTAAAATACATAATGAACTTATTGCTCTTCAAGAACTCATGCAACTTGAAACACTTCAAGCTCTTCAAATTCATGGAGTTAGATGGATCTCAATAGGACAAGTTATTGAAAGACTTATTACGTTGATGCCTCCATTATTGACTTTTTGGAAAAGTGAGAAGAGAGACTCATGGTATGATAAGGCTAGGATCTTCTCATTACAATTTTTATTAAATATGTTTGAAGATGTATTTTGTGAACTAAACAGGTTGAATAAAAAATTTCAAAAAGAGAATGTGGATGCCACATCTTTAGGGGCAACCATATATTCTACCATACAAACTTAATGCAGGTGGTTTCTAAGGTCTGACACTTTTACAAATGGCACAAGTTGTCTAAATTTTTATATAACTCTAAATAGGGTTATTTAGGGATTAATGATCAATATGGACACATTCATAGGCATGAGTTACGATTTGTGGAAATTCCAAATGTGCGTGATGATTATGTTCATGCACCAAAACAAAGAATGAATCCTTGCATTAATGGGTCACTAGAGAGTTGCAAAAATCTTACAAAATTATATGTTAAAAAAATTGTATGTTATTTAAATAAAAATTGGATCTTTCATTTTTGAATTATATAAAGTTGTTTAGCCCTTGTCATTATTCAAAGGTTGCACATACTAGAGAAGAAAATTCAAAGCGGTGCCTTCCTAATTTTTTTTGAATGTTTGCAATAAAATTTGTGTGAGGGAGAAGAAAAGCCTTTATTTGATTTTGATGGTTGTTTAAAAGAGTTGTATAATTTTATTGATACTCCCTGCTTTAGCTGTGAAGGATTCTACATGAAGGAGGCTTGTAGGAATTTTTATGACTATGACAAAACTATGGCGAGCAATACTTACCATTCCAACAAGTACAATGGTATGTGAGAGAGGATTTTTAAGACATAATATAGTAAAATATATATGAAGAACATAAATCTGATTAGATACATTAGATGCCTTAATGCAAGTTTCATTGATAGGTCTTCATATATCAATGGTGGATTGGAAGAGGGTTTATGAAATTTGGAAAGGTGTCAAACAAAGAAGGATTTAAAATATCTTAAATTTTTTAATGTGGAAATGTGTGTAATGGTGTTATATTCCATATGAGTCAATGAACACTCAAAATTTTACTTACACTACTTGTTTAATGGTGTTTAGTTTGATTTTACAAAAAATATAATCAACAAAGTAACCAATTCAGTTTCAATCCCAACTCTTATGCTTTTTCCTTCCCATTTTTAAGCTTGTCTTAGAATTGTAGTTAGGATATTTGGATTTGTTGCAATGGCCTACTTATAAAGCTTTCGCATTGTCAATACCTTTTTTATGTTTTAATTTTTCATTAGTAATATTTTAGACCCTTTAAATTTATTTAGGAAAAACATATAATTAATAGAGTGCACATTTCAGTTTGTAGTCCCTTCAAACACTGTGCTTTTTCCTTTCTATTCAAGACCTGAACTCAAAATTTTAGGCATGTTACTTTAATTTATGGAAACATGCTCATCCCTAAATCCATGTTTAGTAACTAATTCTTATTTTTTTATTATAAAGAATTCACTTAGGGAAAACTTGTCCCTTAGTTCCATAAAAATATGCATGTGTTTCTTTTTTTTGGAAAGATTGTCTCTTAAATCTAGGATTATTGTTGTATATTTTTGATAGTAATAATAATAGCTTTCATTTTGTTGATCGAATCTTGGTTTCATTGAAACTCAACTCCTCTACTACATACACCTAGCTGTATTAACACAAAGAATGCTTTCACATGGAGGAGATGGAAATGGAGGAAATTGCAAATAGGGGAAATGGATAATTCTATTCAATAACCATGCAAACATAGCCATAGAGATTCAAGGAATGGAAGAAGGTATTGTAGATTCTCTTCTTCAGTACCGATCTAGTGGAGGAACATCTTTTTCATATGGAATAGATTGTGCAAAATCATTGTTGAAATAAGTAGAGAGAGATGCTAGAGTAGACATGAAAGTACTAGTTATATTCTTGAGTGATGGCAAAAACAATGGCAGAGAGGATCCTATTTATTACATAGAGAAAATGAAAACAAATGAACCTAGGATGGCACTTCATACTATAATGTTTGGGAATGAACCTACAAAGAGTATCCTAGAGGAAATCAGAATCAAGAGAAACAAATAGTTTCAACTAACTCTTGATGGAATTGATCTAGTTAGAAGCATTGAAAATCTTGTAAAAAGTCTCAAGCCCAGAGTTTTGGCTTTGACATAAGGTCATTAGATGGATTACTTATTTTTTATGTCTTTGAAATGATCACATGCTTTGTACCAGGGTTTATGTGATCATCAGGTCAAATCTTAGTTTGTTTTAGGTCTATTTTTACCCATTTATGCCTAAATACAAGCTCTGGCCTACCTAAATACATTTTGTAATTGAATTAGGATACATGTTTTCCTCTATTTTATAGCTGTATGATTGGAATGTGCAGGATGTATTTTACATTTGTATTAATCATGTAACCATGCTGATCTTTCTTTGAAGCATATGAAGGATAATTTGGTGCGATGATTTTCTACTTAATAGAAATGTAACTATCCTTTCAAGTGGGCAACTTTTTTATTTTGTCATTATTTATCTCATCTTTTTATTTAATTAAAATATAGATAAATAAAAATAAAATGTAGTTGATGAAGCTTTTAGTAGGAAAGTCATGTTATTGATAAGGCATGCATTTCCTAGTTTAGGCCATGATTTTTTGTTGAAATGTAAATTTTTTTGGCCGACCATGATTTTGACTATGTATTTTTTTGGACAATCAAAATTTGTATTAGATTCTAATTTAAAAAAAAATATAATTAAATTATTTCAAATTTGTATTTTAGTTTTAATAATTTGCATAAATTATAAATTTACTACTAATTTGTAATAATATATGGCAGATTTATTAACAATGTTAATATATTTTAAGGGGAAAGTGACATTAAAATGTCATTGTTTTCATTCTAGTTCATCTACTCTTTTGCATCACACTTTCCAATTGAAAACCATCCTTAGATACAAGGATATCTCTCTATTGTTATATTATTTTATTTAAAAAACAATATGTTTTTGTATCTATATGAAAATTATGAGGAAAAAATAAAAAATGAATGCAATATGCAAGGTGACATTAGTTTGAAAACCATCCCAATAAAAATTATTGATAGGTAGGGGTGACCATCAAATTTAACCCCTATTTAGAAGGGTTAGAACTAGTCGATTAACAATAAACCTTAGGAAGTAATGATGTGCAATTGTACCAAGTTGTCAATGATAAAAATGGACCAGTGGGGTCGATGGATTGTAACATGCCCAATGAATGGAGAGTTTGATGGGATTAAAAAATGGAGGTCAACTCTTGTAGATTGCTACAAGAATTGACATCAATATTAAAGATTTTAGTGGCATTCTTCAAATCGATCCAGGCCAACATGGCACAGGGAAGCTCATTAGAGGGGCACAAAATTCATGAAAAATGGGTTGGCAAGTTGGATATTGTTATAATTAGCTTCAGGATCTAATGAATCCAATATAAAGCATAAACAAGAGATAAAATAGTAATAATAATAAATAATAAATATATATTTGAGACAATAATAGAAATGAATAAATAACTCAAATATGATGAATTACTTTGATAATTCAATATTAATTTGATATAGAATACACAAATAGCCATTGCTTAAATAGAGCAAGATGTGCATGATAAAGATCAGGGAACTCACACAACACATGTAATTTAACTAATATCTGACTATAAGAATAGTGGAGTGCAACTCCACACTAACAAGATAGGTGTCTAACTTGTGTAAATAATCAATACAAGTTGACTAATAGTTAAGCAATCTTATCTTATCTTACCATATATAGTGGAGTGAAACTCCACTGTAACAAGATAGGTGTCCAAGTTGACTACTAGCTAAGCAAGCTTATCCTATCTGGTAAAAATTATTAATAAACACAATAAACTAATTATAATAAGTAATTAGTGGACTAAAATAAATAATAAATACAAGTAAATGCAATAAAGAAATTAAATGCACCAACACCCCCTATAAGCAAAGCTTAGGTAGGGCTATGCAGATAAGAGTCCCGATAATGTGTAGCCATATTAGGTACTCTGTACAAATAGATGAGGAAAGGAGAACAATCAAAGGAAAAAAAGTCCTCTTCAAAAATGATGGTCTAGGAAAACCCCCTAAAGAATTGATGTCCCCTAAATAACTGATGTCCCATACCCCCAAAAGAGATCACAAGTGAAGATACTTGCTCTCAGTGAAAAATTTAGTGAAAATATCTACAATCTGCTCCTCCATAGGACAATATTGTAAATCAATGATCTCCGATTGAATAAGCTCCTTGATAAAGTGCATATGTATCTCTATATGTTTTGTTCTCTAATGATGAACCAGATTCTTTGAGATCTAGATAGTGCTCTAGTTATTGAAGTAGATGATTGACAGCTTCTCAAATGGAACACCAAGCTTAGTGAGAATATTCTAAAGCTAAATAGCCTTAGTATTGGTATTAACAGTGCCACAATACTCAACCTCTCTAGATAAAAGAGAAATAGCATTTTAATTCTTTCTTTGACAATAAATGAGGCTGGGTCTGAAGTTAAAGCTATAACCAGAAGTGGACTTACGATCATCATAATCACCAACCCAATGACAATTTATGTATCCCACCAAGTTTGAACCTGTACCTGCTATATAATGAATCCTTTATCTGATAGTGCTATGAATGTAGCTCAAAATGTGCTTGGTGGATCTCTAATGAAGCTCATGTGGTGTTTACATAAAGTGTGAAACCATGCTAACTACATATAAAATGTCAGGTCATGTATGAGTCAGATAGATGAGGCTGCCTACAAGCTGGTGATATAATGTGGCATCAACCAAGGGAGTGGAACAATAAACCTCAAGTCTAACTCTAAATAAGAAAGGAATAATTGTAGGCCTACAATCAACCATGTGAAATCAAGCTAACAAGTCCATGGCATACTTGGGCTGTGAAAGTGTAATCTTGGAAAAAGATTGTGCTATCTGAATCCTAAGAAAATAGTGTAATAGGCCCATGTCTATCATATAAAACTTGTCATGAAGTGAAGTCTTAACATTATTGATGATGGATGCTATTCTCCTTATAATAATGAGATCATCAACATAGATAACTAAGTACAATATTAAATCATCCTACCATAGAATGTAGACATTCAAATTTGAGTGACATCTCGAGAACCCAACTGTGAGAAGAAATGTGTCCATCTTGGAATACCGAGCCTTGGGGGCTTGTTTTAGACCATAGAGAGAATTTTGAAAGTGACACACCAATGAAGAATCCTGAATGAACCCCTGTGGCTACTCCATATATATCTCCTCATGAAGAAATGCACTCTTCACATCCATTTGATGTACAACCCAATCATGAGTTGCAACAATAACTAGTATCAAGTGAATGGAATTCATCTTAGCAACATGTACAAAGGTTTCTATATAGTCAATGCATTCCACTTGAGAAAAACCTTTGGCCACTAAGCATGCTTTACACTTATCAATATTTCTATCTATTACAAACTTAGTCTGATAAATCCACCTACATCATACTAATTTTTTCCCTTAGGAAGAGAACCAAGATCCCAAGTATTGTTCCTAATCTATGAGTCCTACTCTTCTCCCATTGCTGAATCCCACTCAACTATCCCTGTGGCTTCCAAAAAATATTATGGATCAAAAGTTATGGCAATGTAGGAATGTGGAAGATCATGTTGTGACTGTGTTCTCCTTCTATTTGATGGATCCCTAACAAGAGGGTCTGCATCCACCAAAGTCTATCTAGCCCATAAGGCATTAATGGGCAAGGATCTAGAGGAGGAGGAGGAACATGACTTGTTAAACTCTGTTGAGGAGGTATTACCTCATCATCTCTATGAGTAGAAGAAGTAGGAGTATCATCATCACTGCTATCTAATTCTTCTAAGGAAGAATAATTAAAAAGGTTAGAAGACAAGTCTAAAGGACTTTCTTCAAAGTAAACACTTCTCAATATAATAAGCTCATATGAATCTAGATTAATGAGCTGATATCCCTTAACACCATCAGGATATCCCACAAATATGTAATTTTAGCTTTATTATTCTAAAGCATGACACTTGTTTAAAGGTATGTGAGCCCATGCTGGACTATCAAAGACTCTGAAATGATGCACATCTAGATTCCTATTGCACCAAGATTCAAGAAGTGTTATCCACTTTAAATATTTGTGAGGAAATCTATTCTATATAAATGCATCACAATTAATCACTTCTACCCAGTACTTAGGTACTAATGATTTTGCATGAATCATACAACTTGCCATCTCTTTTAAGAATCTATTCTTCCTCTTTACTATACCATTTTGCTGAGGTGTGTATGCAACTAGATGTTGAAGATAAATTGCTTCAAGAGCACAAAATTATTCAAACTTGTTCACATATTCCCTCCCATTATTTGTGTGGAGAATCTTGACACACTTCCTAGATTGGTTCTCTGCTAGAGATTTAAACTCTAGAGATCTATCAAATACTTCACTCTTGAGTTTCATAAAATAAACCCAATTATATATAGAATAGTCATCAGTAAATGTGAGAACATAGTGGGTTTTAATAAAAGACAAAGTAGGAAATAGACCTGATAAATCACTATGAACAAGTTTGAGGACTTGTGTAGCCCTCCAAACCTTCCCTTTATCAAACTTATCCTCTGAATGTTTTCCTAAGGCACAACCATGACATACACCCCCTAAAAACTGAATCTATGAAACTCCTGTAACCATCTCCTACTGACTAAGCTATTGTAAATAGTGGTAGTTTAGATGACCAAAACACTCACGCCATAGCTTGCTCATTGAATCAGTGTGTGAGAGCAAAGCTGTAGAGGAAGACTGAGGCAAAAAGTGGAAGAATGAATAAATCCAAGTATTATTTTCAACTTTTCCCACTATAAATAAGGCATTATTCTTCAATTTTTTGATTGATATAGAATCAGGTGTGAAAAATTTCCTACCAGTATCAAATTGAGTGATTTGGTAGATAGAGAGAAGGTTAGTTGATAAATCTAGCACACAAAGGACATCCTCAAATACACCACTATCAACATCAATCATACCTTTTTCTATTACATCTATCTTAGAATCATCACCTATGAGAATATGAGGTAAATAAATTTGTTCTAATCCATAAAATTGTTCTTGATTAGAACCCATATGATGTAAATCACCTGAGTCAATTACCCATGACTTGGGAGAATTTGCTAGTGCAATTAGTGTCGTAGCTTTCCCTTTCCCTGAATTTGAAGGAGTTGAAGAATCCTTTGATTGATTGATGTTATTCTTTTTGAGAAGACCCTTAAGTTCATCAATCTCTTTCTTCTAATAATTTTATTCACTATGAAACCCCTTTTTACAATAACGGCAAGGAGTGTCAGTCTTTTTTTGTGAATCCCCTTTATTATTAGTGGATTTATAATCTCCTTGTGAGGAAGATTGTTGCCCTTTATTCTTATCTTTCTGTGACTTATTCTGATTATTCTACTTCTTTTTACTTGAACCTATATTTGATACTGATGTTGAAACTTTCTTATGCTAAGGTTGACTTGCAATTAGAGCTTGAGATTTGGATGACTTGATTAGACCCATAGCTATTAACTTTTCTTCTTTAGCCATTAGAATCTTAGAGAATACCTCAAAGGTGGGCATTTGATATGATGTGCCCAATGTGAGCCTATGAGTTTGAAAGCTAGAGACAAAGGATAAATATTTAGGGCCTACTTTGTGTAAGGCACTAAAAATCAATTAAATATCTTTTTTTATCAATTTTACATTTAAAAAGTTGTGCTCTAAGATCTATGACTTTAGTGATGTAGTCTTGTATTGTAGCATAATTTTTAAGATCCAAACTAATGAGTTCGTTATCAATTTGGTAACCACAAACCTCATCTATTTTACCAAATAATGATGCTAATTTATCCCAAGTCTCTTTTGGAGTTGTACATTTGTCAAGATGGAAATTCAAATCTAAAGACATGTAATATTGAATGCATCTAATCACCTTAGTAGTTTCAAAGAGAAAGTGTTGTAACTCTTTTACATCAGTAGGTGGAGTAAGAAGAGTTTTTATGTATGACATATTTTCTAACATTATTAATGAATTCCAAGCATTCTATTTCTATGTGTTGTAGTTATATGCTGTTAATAGTGGAAACTTAGGATTCCCCATGATACCTTTGGAAATAAACTGTCACAAATTAGAAATCAAAGTACAAAACACACCACAAAATCCCCCTGAATTACTTAGTTTTATCCCACCTAGAAAGTATTTGTTGGCACTTTATAATTGAGTGTAATTACAAGGTTGGATTATAATTTTTCTAGTTTACAAAAAGCTCAATTAGGCCCTCTAGTCTAAAAGTACAAAAAATAGTCACTTTATTACAAAAATTTCTACACCAATGTGTTTTTATCGAATAAATATTAAATTTAAAATAAAAAAGGACCTCAATATGAGGTCATATGTGAAAGTTATGAGCCTCTTAAGTTGAAAAAATGAGGATGGGCAAGAGTTGTTATAGAAAAATCTAAATTCTAATTTTTTTTGGATAAATATAGAAAAAATTGAAAGTATAAAAATGAAGAGCATGTAATTTTAAGCTATTTCAAAAAATAATTCACTTAAAAATACCTCTCGGTGTTCAAATGGTGGGATCCTAAAGTTTTCATTTTAAATATGCTTGCTGATGCATGAGGCTTGCTAATTTTTTTTGTTCTACACAGTCCCTATGGTCCGTACGACCGTATCTTGGAGCAACAAAAAAATTTCCTTCCGAGTGACTATGTCTAAATTGGAGAAATTTTATATGGATCTGTAGGTTTTGACACCTTCTGAGTGCAACTGTGAGGTCCATTTTTATAAAGAATGCTTTGATTTTTAGGTACCTATTAGATTAGGACATGGTGCTTCTGGATCAAACCCTTGCAAATTTCACCTCTTGTGTCTAATTTGGACAAAATTATAGATGATTTTGATTATCTAGGGCATTCTGAACTCAATGGTGAGCTCATAAATTATCCATAAAGATCTAATTTGTGCCTATATACAAAATAAAAAAACTGATTCTATATTTAGATAATTTTCTCTTGAATATTTAGCAATCAATAGATTCAAGATAGCTCTGGTACCATGTTAGAATTAGCTACATGATGTAATGAATCTAATAGAAAGCATAAATAAGAGATAAAATAATAATAGTAATAAACAATAACTGTATATCTGAGATAATTAAAAAAATGAATAAATAACTCAAATATGATGAATTACTCTGATAATTCAATATTAATCTAATATGGAATACACAAATAGCCATTGCTTATATAGAACAAGGTGTGCATGATAAAGATAAGGAAACTCACACAACACATGTAGTTTAACTAACATCTGAGTACAAGAATAGTGGAGTGTAAATCCACACTAACAAGATAGGTATCCAACTTGTGTAAATAATCAACACAAGTTGACTAGTAGTTAAGCATCTTATCCTATCTTACCATGAATAGTGAAGTGGAATGCCACTATAATAAGATAGGTGTCCAAGTTGACTACTAGCTAAGCAAGCTTATCCTATCTGGTGTAAATTATTAATAAACACAATAAACTAATTACAATAAGTAATTAGTCATCCAAAATAAATAATAAATACAATTAAATACAATAAAGTAAATAAATGCACCAATAGATATACATATATCAATGGCATATATATTTATAGGGGACATGATTATAAATAGGTTGGTTATACACATCTCTCATCTTGAATCTGAGATTATATTTTAAGATCTTCAGATCATTACACTTGAAAATTACTATTAGAATGTTTCGATATGATTATCATTAATTAAATAATACAATATCTTTATTTTTTTAATGCATAGAATTGAAATGAAGTTCTTGCCAAAATAAACAATTGAGAAATAAAAGGATATAAGTAACATCACATAAAATGAAAAGCTAAATTTAGAAATATTTCAAGTAAAGTTCTTATTTATAATTATTTAGAATATTGTGGGATATTATATAACACTTCTAGATTGTTTCTTATGGTTTCTATAACTAACTAAAACAAACACAACACATTCAATTCTAATGCCTATAAAAAATCTAGATTTATTATATGAAGCCAATGAACATATTTATACATATAGTTTATTATAAACCAACAAAGAAGACCTTAAACAACAATCCATCTTTTATTGGAATGTAATTTATAATTTGATCAAGCTATACCTGATACAAATCTTAAATGTGGACCTTGTAGCCTTGTGATGATGTCCTAAAAATTATTCGACAAATCATGTTGCTTGCACCACATGTATCATAGAGACCACCTTGTTAACTTAGTGTCAATGCCCTTCTTGCAAGTTTGTTAAGGAACTTGACTAATCCTCTAGAGGTAAGCCAAGCCAGTCAATACATGGTAGTATTATAGAGCATAGACCTAGAATATATCAAGGCCTCCACTCCCTTATTGACACCTTTTGAGTGTTGTGGCCACATCCATGTCATCATTGTGGATTTATCTAAATTTTCATAGTGTGATCTATGACCACCTCATGATTGTCTCCAAGAAGTTGTGCCATTGTTAAAAGAGTACACTTATTGATAAGGAAGGCTTAACAACTATATTCCTACATTTTTTGGATCTAGTCTTTTTAAACTATAGACATAACCTGAACTTATTTGCCTAACCTATTCTTATAAAACCATATATAAATATCCATCGAAAACCATTTGACATACCATGACATGATCTATTACACTCAACATTATTTAATCTCACAAACTAATGCTATGCACTTTAGCTATCATTTAGCTTCACTAGTAGAACTTTCATACTAGTTTTAGAGCTACATCTTGTTATTGTGTTTATCTCTCAATTAATCTTCATCACTATCATACATTTGTTTTCCAAACTACACCAATTAAGGTTTTATTCAATGAGTTAATAGTAATCCTTCCAATGGGGCATTGTCACCTTCTAGCCTTACGCTTATACACAACCTTTGAACCATGATTAAATTTAGTGGTAATAATATATCCCATTGAGACCATTTCAAAGGGTTATTCACATTTAACATATTGCATATTTTGATTATCATTATCTTGCATGCATCATTGGGGATTTTGACTATTGATTGTCACATATTAGATTGCATATGAGGTTTTTGTTTGTGTATTAAAACCATTGTATATTAATTTGGGAATTGAGAAAATGGAAAAAAATGCATTATCTAACCCTATGAATTTGAATTAAAAAATTGGAGGAAAATGTTGGCTAGGTTGTTTTATACTAGCAATTGCGATACAATTGTAAGTTAGGATGAAAGGGATGTAATTTTATGTCTTGGAAAAGTAGGATTTAGTAAAGTGAAAGAGTTTAAATTGGTAGTTGTACCTCATTTGAATCCCATCACTATTGGACCTATCTCACCTTTTATGAATGAAGAGTTAAACAATAAAAATCTTGTATTTATGGTAGAGGGAATTATGGAAAATGAGGTTGTGTATTTCTTCATACACCATGGCAATGCATTATGCAGGGAAGAGACATTTTAGTTTATAGTGAGATTTCATAATGGTGAAGTGGTGGGGAAGGAAAGCCATCCAAAACATGGAAGTAATGAAATATTTTAAGGTAAGATGGACGGTGATGGTGAGGGGAAATGATATGGTATTTTAAGTGACGTAATTTATGATCCTTGCATAGATATACATTCAAATTTAGTGACATGTCACATCTATCAATATAACTTGTATCATGGTGTAGACACATAAATTTCACCACTTAGTGTCAAAATTCACTTTGACACACTAACCCTTCTCATTCTCCAATTTGAATTCAAATTACATTGTTTCCTTATAAATTTTGAATAATTGATTAATTCTTAATTAATTAATTATGCTCACATTTTCCTCTAAAATTAATTAATAATCTATATTTTCCACCTCACCTAGACATCCTCCATGTTTATCTCAACCATGACTTGACTCATCCAACCACCCTCCACTTAAATTTTCAACCACCTTGTGAGTCACCTTAGAACATTTCAACCCCTTTGACCCGTTCTTGATGACTCACTCAACTAACTCCCATTTCTTCTCGACTTGTGGAATTGATCTTCATCCTCATGGATGAGGACTAATTATCCACTATTGATTATTAGAATAATTGAAAATATTCAAATAATTATCTACCATTTAATCAACTCATCATAAACCTATAAATTAACATGCAAGCTAGAACTTTCATCGTTCACACTTATGCTAACGATGTGATATAGAATTTTCAAGTAAATTAAAATGAATACAAGCCATCAAAAGTCCATTTGCATACCAAAACTCTACCCAATTTCCATTTACATTAGAGATGGATTGAGAAACCACATTCATAGAGCAAGTCATTTTTAATCACAATGGAGGAGGCTCATGGTACTTCACTTTTGTAAGTGTGTATAATTGTTTTCTTTTATTTTTTGCTCTATCTTGAAGTTGAATTGAGTTTAGGATATGTTTATTTGTATTTTTTCCCTTAGTTTAGTTGCATTCTATATTTAAATTCACATATTTTTGGCATGCTTGTTGGGACCTTTTCCTCATTTTCACACATAATAGACATCATATGTGCATTTATAAGAGTAACTCAATTGTTTTCATTGTGCACATTTATTTAATCTTAGTCTTGGAAGTTTTTGTTTGCAACTGTAGGTCATTTTCTAACTTTTTTTCCAAGTTTATTGTATGTATATTTGCATAGCAATGAAGTTAGAGGTATTATCAATGAAATTATTGGAGTAAATAGAGAAATCATTTCTGGGCCTTTTTTCACCTTTTTCAGTTTCTCAACTCTTTGACAATTCTGAGTTTGTTTTTGTTTGCTAACTATTTTTTGTTCGATTTCTCTTGCATTTATTTTTTTATTTTTTATTTTTATTATGTTTTACACAATAAAAAAATCATAGCATATAATGGTGAAATTGTAGCATGCAACAATGTAATCATAGCATTCAACAATGAAATTATAGCATATAGTAGCAAAATTGTAGCATACACTAGCAAAATTGTAGCACTTTGAGTGGCCATCTTATGAAGGCCATAACTTTTGACTCAGGGCTCAATTTGAGCTCTTTTTTGTACCAAAATAAAGGTATCTGAACAAATAATGTAACCATGTAAACATATTTAACTTTCAAATACTAATGATTTCATTTCAGTAAATTTGTAGTAGAGTTTGTTTTCACCTTTATGTTAGTAGTGAAATCATCGTTATCATCAATAAACTCATTCGATAATAACAAAATCATTCTGTTAATTATTGTTTTTCATTTCATCTTTATTTTTTGAGTTTTATAACTAATAATAAATTCATTATTTTCCTTGATTGTGTAACAAAAAATCTTTCCAGAACATTGTATTTATATATTTTTGTCTTTTTAATCAACTTTTTACAGGTTGTCTTAATCTTTTAGCCACACAAAAGACTTCTAATAGTTTATGTGCATGTCGCTAGTCAAATACAAGCCCATGAAAATATAAACAAATCAAATTTTAACTTATTTTTAACATTTATGTTATTTTCTAAGTTATCTAATGAACCTTTTCAATTTCAATTTATCATTTTCATATAGTAATTAACAAACATTTTCATTTTTAGAGTTAATTTATTCTTTCTTTCAAGCAATTTGTGTGTCTTGATTTTGTTTCATTTGATTTTTTTCATGGTGTTACATTGGTGATGATAATAAAAAAATTAAAAATGACACTTGTAAGTTTTGTTACATAAGACCCACTTGCACGTATGTTCTTCTCTTGGTGTCACATTGATGGTGATGCCTGCGAATTAGAGGTAAGTGTTTTTATTTTTATTTTATTAGGGGCTCCATCAATCATGGATTTCATCACCATGTATTAGGCCAACCCCATGTATTGATAGGGTATATAAATTAAGTTAGAGCTATCATTTTTTGCTAAGTGGTATTGCGTTTTAAGCACATCATGAAGTGAGAGGATTTTATGCTCCAATAACCAAGCCTTAGATATCATGAATTGAAGTTTGGTTTTTTCAACATCAATACACTAAAATATTATGACTATGTTGGGCATATTGAGACTAGACCCATTTATATGCATCTATCAAATCAACTTCTTCCAATTTTTTGGGCCTTATCATACCAAAAGGTATATAGAGGATTCTCATAGATAAGCTTGTTTATATCTTAAGCATATGAAAGCCATTCTTACCTTTTAATTTGTAGTGCATTGGTTATTAGTTAATATCATGAAGATAATTTTTATGCACCTTTAAAAATGGGCTTAGTGGGCTATGGGAATGGCAGGATCCTCCATGGTTAGTGCGTTTAAATATTAGGATGCAACTAAAGCAATGGACAAGTAAGTGACATAGAAAGCCTATGGGTTATTCAAGTTCCTTTACCTAGATTTTATCCCCTTTTATGCAATTACATGTGTGTTTAGACTATAACTTATTTGTTTGTTTCCTTTTGATATACCACATGTTGAAAATATTTTTTATTGAAAACAAAAATTTTAGTTTCAAACCCAATTCAGAATCATATCAAAAAGATTAAATTAAAATGAATAATCCAAATTCAAAAACTCAATATCTTGTTGTCAATCACTTTGATTTTAGTAATTTTGGTCATTCAATTTCTTTGAGTAAATATCTTTTGTTTGTTTTGAAGTCAAGACTTTTTCAGCGATGTCACCTATCACAAAGCACATGGCTATGTTCAATAATCCCTTGATCAATCTGAACACAAATCCAAATCCAAACAATCCTAGTCTTAACTTAAGGTTCAATCTAACCAATTTTGATTCAACCACATATTGGAATAAATATCAAATCATGTTAGGGTGTGGAGCTAAAAGCTTCACCAAGGAGCATACTAAAACAGGTTCGGGTCTACACAGACGCCGGCGTCGGTCAGGAGCGACCGACGTCGGTCAGTTTCAGTTATAGAGGCGTCGACGTCAGCAATAGGGTCGGCTGGCGACGGTCACAGGCAAACAGGCAGGAACCGACGTCGGTTACCTGCGTGTCCAGAAAGATATTTCCATGGATAGAAGCGAGTGTTTGCATGATAAGTTTGAGTTGTGGACTCAAGCTTGCGTCTCTATTATTAGCATTACTATTTTTAGAGCCCTTGTTGAAGAGGCTTAACTGTTTGTTGTAAGAGCATGCTCAAGTCTCCTAATTCTATATTAGGATAGATCTTCTTAGCTCATAGTGGTAAGAGTAGAACTGTACGAGTAGAACATTGTGAATGTTTGAAGGACAGTACTGAGTTGCATCAATCCAGGTTGTTGGATTTGATTGTACTTGAGAGAGAGCTCTTGAGGAATAGAGATCTAGTGAGAGATCTTGTGTGCATCTGAGAGAGGTGTGGAAGAACAAAGTTTCTTCATTGTATTCCTATTGTAAAGAGTTTTAATACAAGTTTTCAGGGTGTTTTCTTGTATATCTTGTTCTGTGCTATTTATCATTTCAGTTACTTATCTATCTGATTTATTTCCGCATTTATTGCTTTCACAATTGTAATCTATTGTTGGTTTGATCCCCCAACAAGTGGTATCAGAGCCTTGGTTACAGGTTCAGAGCTTGATATTTGGTATCAAAGCTCAGGTTCACTAATAGGTGGTTCAGATCTGTGTAGTGTGTTTGGATTACAGGTTGCTCACAGGGGTTTCTGCAGGGATTTCTGTTTGAGTGGGAGAAGCAATGGCAGAAGAAAGTAAGTTGAGAGTGGAAAAGTTTAATGGCAAGAACTACCAACATTGGAGAATGCAGATAGAGGACTATCTGTATCAGAAAGATCTCTACTTACCGTTAGGTGGGATTGCAAAGAAGCCCAAGGACATGGAGGATGAAGAATGGGAAGTTCTTGACAGAAAGGCTCTGGGGTCTATAAGACTGAGTCTGGCCTCCACTGTGATATCTAATTTGTCACAGGCAAAAACAACGGTAGAGTTGATGACTACGTTAGCAAATATGTATGAAAAACCCTCAGCTTTAAATAAGGTATATCTTATGAAGCAGTTATTTAGTTTGCATATGAATGAAGGTGGATCTGTTTCTACTTATCTGAATGATTTCAATGGTATTGTGAATCAATTAAGCTCAGTAAATATAGTGTTTGATGATGAGATAAAAGCTCTTTTAATATTATGTTCTTTGCCTGAAAGCTGGCATGGCTTAGTAATGGCAGTAAGTAATACTGCATCTGCATCAAATATTTTGAAAGTAGAGGATGTTGTTAGTGTTATCTTGAATGAGGAAATACGCAAGAAAAGCACAGAAGAGGCATCCGGGAACGCTTTAAGTTTTGAGAGCAGGGGAAGGCAAAAAGAGAAGAGCAAGAAAGGCAGAGCAAGATCCAAGTCTAAGGGGAAAGGCAGATCTAAATCCAGAAATGGCAGGAAGCCACAATGCTGGAATTGTGGAAAGATGGGGCACATAAGCAGAGATTGTTGGTCAAAGCCTAAGGAGGACAACCAGCACGAAGGAAAGGAAGAAGCCAAGATTGCAGGTATTGCACAGGATGCTTTAATTTTCTCTCTGCATAATAATATAGAGTCTTGGGTATTAGATTCTGGTGCATCTTTCCATGCTACTCCTAACAGGGAATATTTTAGTGACTATATCCATGGAGATTTTGGAATAGTGTACTTAGGGGATGATGAGCCTTGTAAGATTACTGGCAAAGGTAAAGTGCAGCTGAAGATGCAGAATGGCAACACATGGGTGTTGAGAGATGTGATGCATGTTCCTAGTTTGAAGAGAAATTTGATTTCTGCAGGTAAGCTAGGTGATGAGGGTTGTATAGTAACTCTCACAGCAGATTCTTGGAAGGTGACCAAGGGTGCACTTGTTATGGCCAGAGGTAAGAGAGAAGGTACTCTCTATTTGTGTAATTGTGTTACTAACAAATGTCCTTTAGTTTTATCTACTTCAGATGTGGATGCTAAATTGTGGCACTCAAGGCTTGGCCACATGAGTGAGAAGGGGATGTCAATTCTTAAGTCTAAAGGTATGCTTTCAGATTTGAAAAGTATGGATCTAGAATTTTGTGAGCAATGTGTATTTGGAAAACAGAAAAGGGTTAGTTTTCTCAAGACTGGGTCTACTAAGAAAAGGCAAAAGTTGCAGCTTGTTCACACAGACGTGTGGGGACCGGCTAAGGTAGCCTCCATTGGCGGATCACGGTACTATGTTACATTCATAGATGACACCACAAGAAAGGTATGGATCTACTATATTAAAAAGAAATTTGATGTTTTTGAGACCTTTAAGATTTGGAAAGCTATTGTTGAGAATGAAACAGGCAGAAGATTAAAGTGCTTGAGATCTGATAATGGTGGTGAGTTCTGCAGTCTTAAGTTTAACTAGTATTGTTACACTCATAGAATCTAAAGGCAAAGGACGGTTCCAAAGACACCTCAGCAAAATGGTATTGCTGAAAGGATGAATAGAACTAACATGAAGCATGCAAGATGTATGAGATTGCATGCAGGGTTGCCCTTAGAGTTTTGGGCAGAAGCAGTTGACATCGCAGTGTACCTGATTAACAGAGGACCCTCTACAGCTCTAGATGGTGGAATTCCAGAAGAGGCATGGACAGGTAAAAAGGTCAATCTCTCATATCTCAAAGTTTTTGGTTGTGAAGCCTTTGTGCACATAGATAAGGAAAATAGAAAGAAGCTTGATGCTAAGTCTATGAGGTGCACGTTTATTGGCTATGGCTTAGATGATTTTGGTTTTAGATTTTGGAATCTAAGAACTAACAAGGTAATCAAGAGCCGTGATGTTGTTTTCAATGAAAGAGTGATGTACAATGATCAGATAAGGAAGCTAGATCAATCTAGACAGAGCAATAGTGAATTAGACGAAGTTATGGTCCAAAATGAGCTCACAGGAAAAAGAAATAATCACTTGCAGGAAAACACAGAGACCGACGTCGACAGGTTAGGAACCGGCGTCGACAGTATAGAAACTGATGTCGGTCGCACAGAGACCGACGTCGGCAGACCAGGCACCGACGTCGGCCAGGAAGAACTGGCGTCGGCCAGTAACAGGTCTAAGGTGGCCGAGGTCGGTCACTGTCAGAAAATTTGGGTGGACAGATTGTTGAGAATGAGTCCAAGACACCCATCAGGAGGTCTGAAAGGGTAAGTAAGCCTCCAATTAGATATTCTCCTTCCTTATATTATTTATTGCTAACCGATGGTGGAGAACCAGAGAGTTTTGAAGAAGCATTACAGGTGGAGTCCAGGAGTAAGTGGGAGCGTGGCATGGTTGAGGAGATGGAGTCCTTAAGAGAAAACCAAACATGGGATTTGGTTGAATTGCCAGCTGGTAAGAGAACACTGAAGAACAGATGGACCTACAGGTTGAAGGAAGGTGAGGATGGACAGATGAGATATAAGGCCAGATTGGTAGTGAAAGGATTTGCACAAAAGCCAGGTATTGACTTTGGTGAGATTTTTTCTCCTGTTGTTAAGATGACTTCTATAAGGGTTGTATTGTCTTTGGTTGCTTTTGAGGATTTGCATCTTGAGCAGCTAGATGTTAAGACAACATTTCTTCATGGAGATTTGGATGAGGAAATATACATGGAATAGCTAGAAGGTTTTGAGGTCAAGGGAAAGGAGAAGTTTGTGTGTAGGTTAAAGAAAAGCTTGTATGGCCTCAAGCAAGCTCCTAGGCAATGGTACTTAAAATTTGACAGGTTTATGACTGAGCACGGCTACAGTAGGTGTCAATCAGACCATTGTGTATATTTCAAGAGATTTGATAACGGTAGATATATTATTCTATTGTTGTATGTAGATGACATGCTGGTTGTAGGGTCTCACATGCAGGATATCTCAGAGCTTAAGGTGAAGTTAGCTCAAACGTTTGCTATGAAGGATTTGGGAGCAGCGAAGAAGATCCTTGGCATGAGCATTAAGAGAGACAGGAAAAATCACAGGTTGATATTGTCTCAGGAGGATTATGTGGACAAGGTGTTGAAACGGTTCAATATGCAGGATGCTAAATCGGTAAGCACACCTTTGGCTGGACATTTTAAGTTGAGTAAAGAACAATGTCCTAATTCACATGAAGAGGTAGAGTACATGAGTAAGGTTCCATATTCTTCCGCAGTAGGAAGTTTGATGTATGCAATGGTGTGTACTAGACCAGATATTGCCCAAGCAGTGGGAGTGGTAAGTAAGTATATGGCCAATCCAGGTAAGGAACATTGGAAGGCAGTTCAATGGATCCTTAGATATCTGAGAGGAACCAGTAGTAGACACTTGTGCTATGGAGGTTCAGATACTTCTCTACATGGTTATGTAGATTCAGATATGGCAGGTGATTTGGATGGCAGAAGGAGCACTACAGGTTATGTTTTTACTGTAGGTGGAATGGTGGTTAGCTGGATATCTAAGTTGCAGAAGGTTGTTGCCTTGTCAACTACAGAAGCAGAGTATATTGCAGCCACAGAAGCTAGCAAGGAGATGATATGGATGACACGGTTCATGGAAGAGCTTGGAAGAGAGTGTGGGAGTTGCAGATTGTATAGTGACAGTCAGAGTGCAATCCATTTAGCTAAGAACTCAGCGTTTCACTCAAGAACCAAGCACATACAGCTAAGGTACCACTTCATACGGCAGGTATTGGAAGATGGTGAGTTGAAGCTGGAGAAAATCCATACAGACAAGAATCCTCCTAATATGCTAACAAAGCTAGTTACGAAGGAGAAGTTGAATGTTCATTCAACTTCTATTGGTCTTCATGATTGATTTGAAGATGGAGGAGCTAGAAGATGTTGCTGTACAGGTACTGGTGCAGTTGGTTTATCTCCAAGTGGGAGATTGTTAGGGTGTGGAGCTAAAAGCTTCACCAAGGAGCATACTAAAATAGGTTTGGGTCTACACAGACACCGACGTCGGTCAGGAGTGACCGACGTTGGTCAATTTCAGTTACAGAGGCGCCGACGTTGGCAATAGGGTCGGCCGGTGACGGTCACAGGCGAACAGGCAGGAACTGACGTCAGTTACCTGCGTGTCCAGAAAGCTATTTCCATGGACAGAAGCGAGTGTTTGCATGATAAGTTTGAGTTGTGGACTCAAGCTTGCGTCTCTATTATTAGCATTACTATTTTTAGATCCCTTGTTGAAGAGGCTTAACTGTTTGTTGTAAGAGCATGCTCAAGTCTCCTAATTCTATATTAGGATAGATCTTCTTAGCTCATAGTGGTAAGAGTAGAACTGTATGAGTAGAACATTGTGAATGTTTGAAGGATAGTACTGAGTTGCATCAATCCAGGTTGTTGGATTTGATTGTACTTGAGAGAGAGCTCTTGAGGAATAGAGATCTAGTGAGAGATCTTGTGTGCATCTGAGAGAGGTGTGGAAGAATGAAGTTTCTTCATTGTATTCCTATTGTAAAGAGTTTTAATACAAGTTTTCAGGGTGTTTTCTTGTATATCTTGTTCTGTGCTATTTATCATTTTAGTTACTTATCTATCTGATTTATTTCCGTGTTTATTGCTTTCACAATTGTAGTCTATTGTTGGTTTGATCCCCCAACAAATCAATCATCCAAAAATTTAAAATCAAAGTTTCAATGTCATTGCAAACTCACCAATCAATCACCACTAAATCCAAATTCAAGTTTGAATGTGAATTTAACCTCACCTATCAATCAATAAAATCCAAGTTTGAAGATTAATTCAAGTTTATCAATCAACTAATATAATCCAAACATCAATCAATCAAATCCAAACATGAATAATCATTCAAGTTTACCAATTAACAAATCCAAATCAAACATCAATCAATCACATTCAACTTGAATACTGATTCAATTTTACCCATCAATCAACATCCAAATTTTACTCTAAGGACAACATAAAATCAATTTTTAGGCTTTTTAAGTCAATTTTTTAAAATATTCTTTCACAAGTTCCACTCTATACATAAATCAAAAGTTAGTAATCACAAATTAAAATTCATTCATCAATCCATCTAGTTATAACCTTAGCATCAATCTAAATCAAACTTTTGGTTCACATTCACCATGAATTTCAAATCTATACTTGAACCAAAACCCATTCACAAATTAAATCCCAATTCAATCAAATCCAAATACCTTCCATCCAAATCAACATTTAAAATCCTACACCCATAAAAACCAACCTTTCCATATTCATCAAATCATTCATTTTTAATTACATCTAACCCATTCCCAAACTTGAACCAAACTATATCAAATCTACATTTGTTCACAAACCCAAAAAATTAAAATCTGATTAACTTCACAAATCTAAATCAATTATTTAACACAAATCAATCGACATTAAATCCACAAACCATCACAAATATATCAAATTCAAATTTTTTCACACATCCATCTAACTTTAAAAATGCACCAAATTTGAATATTTTCACCTTCAACACAAATTTGTCAAATCCATCTTTTAATCAAACAAATTCAACAATTCCCTTCATCAACACTCTAACCCATAGTCCACATCCCCAAATCACTAAATACATTATAGAGAAAAAAAATTATGTCTTGATAAAATATTTAAGATTAGGAGCCAAATTTACTCTTGATTTTGAAACCCAAACCATTCTACATCACCCTATCACTAGTAACCCTATTTTACAAAATTAACCAAGTCTCTTATCCACTAGTTATAGCCTTGATTACAACATCCCTTATCACAATATCGAAAGGAATCCAATTATATCACCCAAACCATATAGTATCACTTCCTCCCTAGAGCCATACCAAATCCAAAACAACCAACCTCCAAACAACATTACCATGCCTAATGGTTAGCCTAGTTAATGAAACAAAAAATGCAAGCTCATTCCTTTGGGAAAAATTTATGATGTTGTCTTTAAAAATTTCATCATTGAAAACATGGTCATATTACCTAACACCAAAAAAATTGAGCTAAATGTCCCAAAACCTGAGTGGTATATACATAACAAATATTGTGATTATCATAAAATTAAAGGTCATTCTACCAACTATTGTGTAAGACTATAGCATTAAAGCCAAGATTTTATTGACAAATGATACATTACTTGGTAGAGCCAAGTGTATCTACATTTGAAAATCATAGCTTGAGAGTATGCCAAAATGTCTTTCCTAAGCCTAATCAATCAACTGCACTTCTAGGTCAAGGTCATAACCTTCCATTCATTTATTATGAAACTCTTTTTGACACATCCATTTTTAACTAGTCCATAGTCAATCAACCCACCTTTGACAACCATGATCTATCATCCATTTTTGATGAGCCTATATTTGTTGAAGAACTTATCTTCAACCCAAAACCTATCTTTCATCCAGGTCCCATTTTCTACCAAAATTCCATTTCTAACCAAGATCCTATCTTGGACCAATCCCCATCCAACCAACACAACCTCTCATCCACTAACCAATCACCCAACTTCTTATCACACACTTAAGCTTCCATCACCCCACAATATATACCTTAAGCGATAAATGTACTTATAGACAATAAAATACATGAGCAAGGAATTATTGAACCCATCTATTTTGAAGTGAACAATGGACCTCACAACATATTCTACAAACCATTTAAAAATTGATGTAAAGATGTTAGTGATAATTTTACAGTTTCTAAGGAAACTTCATCCATAATCAAAACATGATCCATTCATAGTCCCAATGAGGATCATGTTACCACCACTTCTTTCATTAACACCACCAATAATTCCTCCCATATTGAAAGCCCATATCTCACACCCATTGATTGTGACCAACCATTTTTCCTAACCTCAATTTATTTTCATGATAATCAAGTAATCATATAATTCCTAGATGGTCTCTAGCTAGAAGAGCATAATGAAACATCTACATATTTTGGGCAATAAGTGATCCTAAAATAAAATGAATCCAAAAATCCAAATATAAAATCAACATCCCATAGTGAACCCTATTTTAGGCACTATTAGATGATCAAAATATAAATTATAATCTGAATCCAAAAGAAAATTTGGAAAATAAAAAATGAGTCCCTTAGTGAAAACCACTTTGAAGTGCTATTGGACAATCCACATCAAAATCAAAATAAAAAAAAACAAGAAAATTCCCTTAGTGAAAACATTTCTAAGGCACCAATAAATAAATAACTCAATCTCCCTCTTATGTTAGCATAACCACAAGAAGTCTCTCATTTGTTTATTGAAAACATCATTTATTTGAATGTGAATCCCCAAATCATCCAACTTATAGTTACTCCCAATATTTTTGAATGTGAGATTGTTGGTTCCAATCAGCCTTCTAAACATGACACTTCCACTTATCCCTATAATCATTCCATCCCTACAAACCTTTCACACACTCAACACACATCTTTCATCCACCATAGCTTTTGCTTCACCCTATTTGGTAGTACCCTCTATTGTAAGGGATATGATGGTATCATGGTAAATTTGGAAGAATCCAACTTATAAATCAAAAAAGTTACTAAATACATCTTTGGAGTGCATACTTAAAAGATAAATATGGTTCATCATCATGCATCTCATGCACTTCCATAATTAAGAAAAAATAAATACATGAAAAAAGGTAAAAAGAGAGAGAGAGAGAAATAAATTCTTCCAATGGTGAAAACCATTTCTATGACATCTTGGGAAAGTGCCAAGATGAATATTAGTTTTTGGTGTCATGCATAAAATAATCATTTTACCACACACCCTAGTCACTTTGGGGCAAACCCATTCCATTTAAATCTTATGCATTATCAATCATCCCTCTATAATTACCCATACTATGCCTGTTTAAATCCATCCTAAACTCATTCTCAGCCATCCTAAACCATCCTTACTTACCATTACCTATCCAAACAAATCCTTATCCATTTAATCCCAAATCCATCATAACTCATTCTTATTAATCCAATATTTCCCATCATAGAACCATCCTTCTTCCCATTTTGACCTTGATAAGTAAGTCGAAATGTCTTGAGACATGTTCTTAGAAACATCTTGGTGTATCCTTGCAATGCTATTTTGATGACTAGATACTTGGTTCATACATCATGTGTTCTTTGGAGTTATCTTAATTCTTATCCATTCCTATTTGTCCATACTCTATCCATAATGTATCCATTCCATCCACTACTGCTTCCTTTTTTAATGCTAGAACATGTTTTCCATTTTATATTAACCTTTTTATATACATTTATAAATCCATAAAAAATCCAAAAAAATTAGAAAATCTAAAAAACTACAAAAAACTACAAAAATAATCAAAAAATCCATTTTTCTTAGTTACGTACCTTAGTCATCCCTTATATGGATTAACCATCAAATGGTTCAAAATTATCAAACAAATCATATGCCAAAGGGTTATATTATAACCAATCCATCAAAATTTCATTTGTATACCAAAATGCTACCCAATTCCCCTTTGCATTAGAGAAGGATTGAACAACCACATTCAAAGAATAAGCCACTTTTAATCACAATGAAGGAGGCTCATGATACTTTGGTTTTTTAAGTGTGTGTAATTTTTTATTTTTATTTGTTTCTCTATTTTGAGGTTAAGTTGAGTTAAGGATAGGTTCATTTGTGTTTTTTTTCCTTAGCTTAGTTGCATTCTAGATTTCTAGATGACCATTCATCAAATGATTCAACATTGTTACAAATATCATATGTCAAAGGGTTCTACTATAACCATAGACATCCAAAAATCTATTTTCTTACTTGTTTGTATATTCATTTTCATACATGTTTGTATAGTCCTTTAAATTTTAAAATTCATTTTCTTTCTTGTTTGTAAATTCATTTACTTTATTACTTTGCTTCCACAGTGTTTGTTTACTTCCTTGTTTGTTTTACTTACATAGTTTTCATTATTTTAAAAATTTATTTTTATCTTATTTTCATTGTTAATTTATGTGTCTAGATCACTGTGTGCATTAGAAATGGTGTTATTATTATCTTCTATATCATGGTGTACTAAATCTTGCACTTATGACTCTATCAATCCTTATGCATATAACACAATAGACATCATGGTTTTTTCATACCATTGGTGTAAATTATTTTATGCTATATCAAATAAAGGTTGATAAAATATTATCAATTATTAATGTTGGAATTATTATCAGAACACCAAATCAAAACACATAAACATAAACAACTATCAAACCATATCACATTCTTAGATGAAGCATCTATGTGTCATATCAGATAAAGCCATTGTGGTATAATCCTAGGAGGACCTATGATGTGCTAATAAGACTAATCCAAATAATTCTCTAAGGCCATAATCAAACTTGTCTCTTATATGCACCTTTAGAATAACACTATGTTAATCATTCCATGCTCATTATCTATCTCAATAACACTCATTAACATTCACTATCACATCAACAACAAGTTCAATTTATCAAAAAACATTATTTTTTATCCACCCTAACATTTTCAATGAATTTTCTACTTTTTAGAATGAATTATCCTAAACAAAATGTAATATGTGTTCATGGTTGAATTCTCCTTTCTGATACCTTTGTTTTGGCAAAAATGAGAGCTCAAACTAAGTTTTGCATAAAAAATTATGCCCTCTAAAAGTTGGTCACTCCATTTGATAACTAATTCACCACCATCTTCAATTAATTCACCATTATCCATGGTAAATTCACCATTATGAGAATTAAAAAATTATTGTATCATTTAATTCACCACTGTCTTCAATGAATTCACCATTACCCATGCCAAATTCACCATTTTGAGAATTATGAAATCATTTTCTCATTGAATTCATCACCATGGTTACAAATTTGCCATAATCTCTGCTAATTTCACTATTATAAGAATAGCAAATTCATTTTCCTCTCATTTTATAAACATTTAACTACACAAAACCAAATTTATTTCCTCATACATCCCATAATCCCCTCTATCTTCCATTCATTAATTGAATCCATATTATCCAATCATGTGATCCATCATCATTACTCCATGTAATTAATTAACTTATTTATTTATGCTTGCACATCAATCATCCATAATAATTTCCTTCTCTTTCCAATCAATCTCCTGCACTTATCAATTGAGACCGACAAAATCAAAATATCCATAATTTATCCATCAATCCATCACTCACTCAATCAATCAATTAGTAACTTAGCCAATCAATCAAATCTCATAGATTTTCAATAAGATATATTATTCCCACATCTGATGCTATAAACCCTAATTCATGGGGCATCTCAAAGTGTGCAAATTATCTAGGGATATATCATTCCTAATTCACTCTTTGTATATATCATTACTTAGGGGAAATAAATCCATCATCATAACCAATCACAATGTGAAAACATTAGTGTACATGGGTTAATAACATCTATGTATCAATCTTACATTACATCACCACTTTACATCTTTTCCCACATTGGGAGAACAACATCTGGCTTGATATCCTCAAATGGATTATGTCCATGTCAGATTATATAGGCAATGATTAGAGACATGGGGTCTCTAGGGTTAGTTTGGATGACATCATCTATATAATTCATTTCATCCACATTTTTCTACTAGCATTTAATCAAAGTGATAAAAGCTTTATCATTGTTTACAACTATCAATCTTGTAAACTTTTATCACACATTGGACAATTGATGTTTTTCATTTTATGACCCAAAAAATTTACCATTGTTGGGATATATAGTTCCCACATCCATTTGTGTGACCCTTGAGTCTTGAGAACCATCCAAACATGCAATTAACAAATAATAAATATTATTTTTCCAACTCACTCTTTAGTAAGCATCTGCTAAGGGCAAATCATTTTACACATATTTTAATGCTGCAATGTTTTATTGATTCTAGTCCTTTGATTTATTAATAACTTTCATTATAACCACTTTATCATCCTACCTTAGATCATTTTTAGCTTTTATCTTATTTCTTACATGAACAATCAAGGGGGAACCATCATGATCATTTTCATTTTTCTGAGGCAATCTTCTTATCCATAATCATCAACACTCTACTTTACTATTATTTGAAATGATATTGCTTCACAACACCATTTCAAAAAATGGAAATATAGATACCTAAATTTCACCATTTAGTGTCAAAATTAATTTTGACACACTAACCTTTCTTGTTCCCCAATTTGAATTCAAATTAACATCATTTCCCTTCAAATTTTGAATAACTGATTAATTCTTAATTAATTAGTTATGCACATATTTTCCTCCAAAATTAATTAATAATATAGATATTCTACCTCATCAAAAAATCATCCATGTTTATCTTAAATATTTGTTAACTTATACAACCACTCTCTTCAACTTCCTTAACTAGCTTGTGAGTCACCTTATAGAATTTAAATCTCCTTGACTTGTTCTTGATGACTCACTTAACCAACTCCACTTTATTCTCAACCCATGAAATTGGTCATCATCCTCATGGATGACGACTAATTCTCTACTATTGATTATTTGAATAATTATAAATATTTAAATAATCCTCCACCATCTGATCAACCTCCTATAAACATATAAATTAACATGAAATCCATCACTTTCATCATCCACACTTATGCTAATGTATTTCTATCAAAATTTTAAGTGAATTCAATCCATCAAAAGTCCATTTACACCAGAACATTGTCCAATTCCACTTTGCATTGGATAAGGATTGAGAAACCACAATCAAAGAGTGAGTAATTTTAATCACAATGGAATATGATCACAATAATTCAGCTTTGTACGTGTGTGTAATTATTTAATTTTATTTTTTGCTCTATCTTGAGGTTGAATTGAGTTTAGGATAGGTTTATTTGTATTTTTTTCCTTAGCTTAGTTGAATTCTATATTTCTCTTCACACATTTCAAAATTCAATGACATGTCACATCTAATAATGCAGTTTTTTGCATGGAAAAATAAAATCTACAAGACAGACTATGAGACCTCAATGTTTTATCTCCACATCAGTAATATTGCATCATTGATTCAAGCATCACATCAGATGTGGATCCCTACCATAGTCAAATCAACTTTCTTGATATCATCATCCACCCTTGATAATATAAAATATCTAATCAAAGATGATTCCACTTTGAAAGCTACATACCCCTTTGTAATGGACATTAGTCATGTGAATTAAAAATCCACCCTAAATCTGGTTTAGGTGTACAATATGGGCCCCTTGGTGTATGATTTCCCATGAAATACCTTGTCATTGCCCTCTCACCATCACCACTCATCTCACCATGAAATCTTTCACTATTAGTGTGTTCTATATAGCTTTGCCCCTTTCTTTTAGGGGTTTGAGTTAGGCACTTATGTATGTTATTAAATCTAATAATTTTTTTTATATTGATAGATAAACAAAACAAAATAATATAATATATTAATATAATAATAATATATTAAGTAAACTATAAATATAAATATAATTTGACACTCACCTAACTTACCTAGTCATAATTCTTCAATAAAATGACATAAAGTGGCCAAAACACTTTAAGGTAAGACTAGGCCAAACTAAAAAGTACCAAACCCAAATTATTATGTAAATCAACAGGGGTGATATGCCATTCACTGCTGATGCCATGTTTTTTCACCAATATAACATGCTGAATAATGCCTTCTATGTAGGTTATTATGTTATTTTATTTTATTAAATATTTATTAATTCATTATTAGTGTTGTTCATGTTTGAACTATTGTCTAGACCATCTAATTGGAAGGGAAAACCTATGTATTTAAAAAGAAATTCTTGTCGTATTACAACTTTGGTTTGAACAATGAAAGGACACAACAACCATTTTATTTACATGAACTCCAAAATGTATCTACATTCGATGGATTGGATCCACTTAAGCCACAATTGTGCATCAATCTTTTTCTTTCAAACTAGAAATTTTTCTAGGAAATAAGAATCCAAATTTGGTAAAAAAATTAGTCCATTTTTTGGCTGCAAATTATTTCTTGTTTTTACAGTTCTGATAAAAATATGTTGGAAGAATGTGAAAATTTTCCATAAAGTTCTAAAAATGGATAGAAATATGTATGCCACCATACATTTGAATTTTGGTAATGGTTATAAAATATGAATGTGCTCTATAAATTTATATGCTAGGTGCAAAGAAGGAAAAACAAACTTAAATATAAAAATTGCACAACCTAGTCTAATTAATTATAACAAATGTGAAATGTGAAGTGGAAAAACAAAAATAAAACATAGTTGAGGTTGAGTACTAGACCTTATAGAAACATGTGGAGGAGATTATACATCATGTAACCAAAACTTGGAGTAAACACCACAATTCGCCTCAACAAAATAACATGAACAAATTTTCTTTTTGTAATGCCACAAACTTGAACTACAATTCATAGTGGTATATCCTATTAATTTTTTTATTTTGGCCAAAATAAAACAAAGGATGTGGCAGAGCCTTAAATGGTAAGTAAATACCTATTATGAATATTTTTGTATTCCAATAGTTTTAAAAACTATTTTGGCCTCATAGATGTTGATAAAATCTCACATAAACATTAAGAGCCATAATGGAAGTTAAATAATCGATTATTTTCAATCCATTTTTTGAGAAACCTTTATTATATGGAGAGGCTTCATGAGTTTTGTTTTATAAACCACAAGAATAAATCAACTCTTCTTTGATATAAAAAATTGTATTAATCTACATCTTAAAATTGAGGGAACCATACAACATCTGCCATGTGCTTTTATCCCAAGAGCTATCCCCAATTTATATTATTTCAATAAAGAACACACCCATTAAAGGTAAATATTAAAAAACCAGTATAAAATAGTTGAATATGCAATGTTCCATTTTATCCTTTATTGACTCTAGGTTTAGAATTGTGAGTTGCATTTGCTTCAAAGTTTTTAAGGGTTTTTCAACAAATCCATTTTTTGCATTTTGTCCAATATGTCTAAGTCATTTTTTGCATATTATATAATCATTGTAATAGATTTAATTTCTTTTTTATTCTATAATTTTTTTGAAAACCAATAAAAATTCCTTCATGGCAAGTCAGGGCATTGTGTGACTTTCTTGTAAATGCATGTATGCAAATCAAACCTGTACATAATATCATGATGTTGAGATTAAATTTGGCAGTGCACATTATGGTGAAACATTACCTAGTTCAAGGCATGGGGGATGAGATTTTGTGTTTTTTCATATTTTAAATGGGTGTGTTTAAGATCAAAATAAATCCTCCTTTTTATTTTTTAATTTAAAATATTTCCATTGAATTTGGATGAAATCTTATGTTTGGTTCTAATATTAAAATGGGGATTTGTTAAAATTTTACCCAATTTACCATTTTGTTTCCTACTTCAAGTGGGTGTCGATAAATTTTAATGAAAATCCTCTATTTAATTTTATACTGATATATGAATAGGTGTTCTGATGTAAACATAACACATTAAATCTATTTAGAATTCATGATCTATAAAAAACCTAGTCAAATAGTTAATAAATCCACATGGCAACATAATATTTATGCCATGATATGATTGTTTAGATGATAAAACAAGTTTAATATTATGTAATATGCATAAATGAATATCCATCATAGGTGAAATAATAAAATGATTTCAATGTAATTAGTATTTGTTGCTATATTAATTATTATTGCATACTTTTACTCATTATTTTATATATTTGTTTGGTTGGGACCAAACTTTATCTAAAACCTATATATGCATCATATATTGTCATGTAACTATAAATATGATTTTATACTGTATATGGGTTGATGGAGATACTGACATGTGGTACATATATCCCTTAGTTATATGGTAGATTTTGGAATTAGTTAATGGGTAACTTGTAGAATTAATTAATTAGGAAATGAGTCAGCTTACATAAGATTATGAGTTTAACCATATATTATTAGTATTATATGTCTATATAATGGATGGAATATCATTGTAAGGTATTTCAAGTGATTTAGAGTCTTTTATTTGAAGAATAATTATGGAGTTATTCCTTCGATAAGGAATATTATATGGTGTAGCCCTACCTTAAGATTATCATTTTATTTTGAATATATTTCATATTTGGGCATATTTTCCCACCAATATATTTTGTGTTTATCTCCATTATATTTATGCATATTTTCATGATTATACATGAGGTTCATAACCTCAGTATCAAAATGGTGATTTGGGCAAAGGGGAAGATTTTTTATTTTTAGAATTATTTTTAAGGAAGAAAATAAATTGTAAAAACATAATTATCTTCACATAGGTGTTTGATTCAAATATTTATTTTGTGAATATAAATAAAAATTCTATAACTTTCCAAAAATTGGTCACTTTAAGGATTCTAAGTAATATCAAGGGAGTTATGGCGATCTGAAGTCGACTCTGCGAACTTGATTTTTGATGAATTTTTTATCCACGACCTAATAAAATCATAACTTATATTCTAGATGAAATATTTAAGTTCCATTTTGTGTAATTCAAAAAAAATTTATATCTTATTTTTTACATATTTTTACTCTTAGATATTGGATAAGAAAGGAGATCTAATGAATACAATTATTTTTGAAACCCTAGTTTTATGAATAGTTGATCATGGAATTTCAATGTTTCAATGGAGATAATGCTTGAGAATGGTGGTTTGAATTTAATAGGATCCATTTTCATTTATATTTATGGGAATCAAATTTTCTAGTTTATTTTTATGATCCTCCATTGAGTTGGTATGTTTGATTGGAAAAAAAAATTAAATACTTTTTCATGGGAATAAATGGAACAAGCTTTCCTAGATAAATAAAACACTAAGAAACAAAAAATGACAAGGGAAAGGATAAATAAATGGAGGATGAGATATAAGAAGAATAAAATAAGGGTTTTTTTAATAATGATGAAGATGATAAAGAAGAAAAAGGAGAAAAGGAGGTTGAGGGTTCAAATATTTTAGATTTAAATAAGGAAGCTTCAATATTTCAATTTCATGGATGCATTCAAAAACATGAAGTTATTGTATCTATAAATATAGGTAGAAGTATAACTTCATCAACATTGACATAGCCAAGAAATTACATGTTCCAACAAATGAAATCAAGGACACTCGAATAAAGAGTATGTTCAAGTTTTAAAAGCTTACTATGGATAAATATGTATTGCATTCATATTTTTGTGTTGTTGATATATATGGTTTGGATATTGTTATTATATATCCTTTGTTAGATACTTTGAGAAATCAATATTAATATAAAAAAAAAATTCATGAAGTTTTGGTATAAGAGAAAGAAGGTCACTTTATAGGATGTCATAATTAGTAAAGAACAAATAAAGGTCAAGGTAGAGAATGAGGATGAATCTAAATATGGTAAAGAAGAACATAATGAATATTTAAATGAATAAAAAATATGAAGAAGAGATATAAACAAAAAAAAAAAAATTCACGTACTCGAGAGATAAAGACACTATAAGAGGAAAGGTTGGACAAGGTCAAAGTATCAAAAAGAGATACGAAGGTTGAGGCATATAGACACCCACATCATCATGAGAGGAAAAAAATCATGAAGGCATGTTAAAGAGTATCACTGAAGTAATCACTATAATTATATAAGGATTCAGAGGAATAATTACTCTGGCTATACATGTGGAATATTGAATCATAGGAGTAATAATTATGGTTATGCATGGAAGCCAAGGAGGAACAACTATGGTTATGGATGGAAATCGAGTAGTGAAACATCATAAAGAACCAGAATCATAAATCTATCACCCACTAAGATCACATATGGGTGGTTAGATGATCGATCATGGAGACAAGTGTGCAATAAATTAAAGCACACTCACTATTTGGATTTTTATAATGTTTCAAGGGTGAAACATGTTAAGGGGGAGGGAATGTCATGTACTTAGAGATATAATATTATCATGTATATGGTTTTGATGGAGAAGTTGATATGTGACACACATATCCCTTCATTGGTTATATGGGTATCTTATGGAATTAATTATATGAGTAACTTGTGGGATTAATTATATTTGGAAATGAATTAGCCTACATAGGGATTACAAGTTTACCCATCCATTATTAGTAATATAGGTCTATATAAGGGATGAGATATCATTTTGAGAGATATTAAGTTAGAGTATTAGATTCAAAGTATAATTATGGATTTATTTCTTCCATAAGGAATATTGTATGATGTAGCCCTACCTTAAGGGTTCTCATCTATTCTGAATATATTTCATATTTGAACATCTTTGCCCACTAATATATTTTTTGTTAATCTCCTAAATATTTTTTTTACATAATTACATGATTATATGTGAGGTTAATAACATATATTCCATTTTATTTTTAGCTTGCATAAACTTAAAATAAAATATAGGATTCAAGTTAGTGATACTAATATACCCCATTAAGACTATTTAAAAGCATTATTTACATTTAACACATTACATATTTATTTTATAATTATATTGTATGCATGATTGGGGATTTTGAATTAATTTTCATATGTTAGACTCCATATAATGTTTTTATTTATGTATTACAATGATTTTATATTCATTTGAAAATTTAAAAAAATAAAAAATTGCATTCTTTAACTCAACTAATTTACTTGCAAAAAGTGAAGGAAAATATTAGCTAGGTTGTTTTAGAGTGTCTATCATTATATTTGTTATTATTGTATGATGTTACTTATTATTATTATATATTTGTTTGGTTAATAAAATCATATTCATCACATCATATTCCTTCACCTTGTTAGTGAAAACCTTTGTGTGATCTTTTGCTTTATTTTTACCTATATTTTTAACATTGTGTTGTTAATCAAGTTTTGGAGGCCATTATATTGAATATAAAAAACCCAAAGTATTAGTGTCATTTTTCATGTTTCCATATTGAAATAGTAATTGTGCCATAATGTTACTTTTATCTAAGCACACATGTATCTAAAATAATTATGACACCATCATAACTGTATCTGATTTTAATTTTTGAATTTTGTTTCATGCTTTAAATTGGTATCTCCTTTCATTTTCACACTTTTATATCAATTTTTGAATGAAATTGAATTAAAAAATCACTAAAATAGCTACCTATTTATACAACATTAAATGAGATTAGATCTCCTAATATGTAGGAGATTATTACTCATAATAACTAATCACATAGGAAATACCCTATCTAACTAGCCTATGTCAACCAAAGGTGTCATACCTTGAAAAATTTATTACAGAAGGCTAGGATAACTTAATTATTCTAACATTCCCCCCTTAATTGATCATATCTTGAAGATAAGAAGAGAGAGAATTCTTGAATGCCTTAAACTTATCATGTGCAAGTGACTTCATGAAGACTGTAGACACTATAAAACTACACACTTATAGTTTTCAATGAATAAATGCCTCAGGACCCCCTAAACCTTATTAAACCTTAACCAACCCTTATTAACCTAACTAAATCACTATTCCCCTAGTCACATAATATTATTCAAAATCATTATTTGAAAGTATTATTCACAGTAGGACCCACTATCACTATTCATAATGACATGGAAAGTGACATGGAAGGTGATATGGCAAGTGACATGGATTAGAAGTGATGTGGCTTGATGTGGGACATCATATCCCACCTAGAACCCTTTCCTAATGTGCTTAATGACCTCATTTAAGCATCACAAGGCCCCCCCCTTAGTATATGGTGAATTTACACTTAAGGGGCCATAATTCAACATATATTTTTCCTTCACAACTAAAAATAACCTTAAAAATGAGATAAATACCTCTTTAAAGACAAAGGGCACCCATTTTTGACTTCTTAACCCAAATGGTAGACTCACCAACCTAAATGAGAATCTCCACCAACCTCATCTTTGAATAATTTAGGCACCATGATGAAAATGGTGCCACATTTGATGATCCATCTCTTTAAGTGCTTGGATGAAGATACTAAATGGTGGTGAAAAGTCTTTGGTTTCATTTAAACCCATGTTCATGATTCCCATTCAAAATTATATTCATGTGTAAGGTAGAAAATACACCAACCCAAATGAGAGACTTATGATCAAAGTGGGAATCCCCACAAACCTCATATTTGACTCATTAATGATCCCACTTGGATAAATTTGAATTGATTCACTATTCCTCTATTTTGGCATGTTTTTTCACATCAAATGCTATAAATACCCCCCTCTCCTTCACCCAAGGTTAAATTGGAAGTTAGTATTTAGTTATTAACATATTGATAGAGGTTTTTGAATGAGGGAATCATTTTATAGGTTATAATATTGGAGGATTGAAAGAATTCAAAGCAATGAAGCTCTGCCCAAATTGTTGTAGGAATTTATCTTCAACAACATCATCAACAAAGCTTGGAAGGTAACACCCATTTATTTTGTATTTCCTTTCAATATTTCATTGTTATTAACTTGAAATTCAATCCCTTTGTCACTATTTTCCATCTCAATCCATTGATATTTTTTTCCACTTTTGATCATTTTAATTCCATTTACCATCTTTGCCATTTCACCACCTTTACCCTCTTTATCTCCTGCCCCTTTTGCCTCTTCAATCACTTATTGGATTATATTTTTCAAAAATTTATCCCTCTCATATTTATCATCATAAAAACTTTAAAACCTCAACCAAACTATCTTTACCCTTACCAAATTGCCAAACCAAAAACCACCACTTTGCCTTAATCAATTTTCAGCACTAGTTAATTTATCTAGTCATAGTTTTGGTGAAGTATTTAACTTCTTGGTTTCAAATTTAATTATTTATTGTTATTTTATATTTTTAGTTTAATTTTTATATTATTATATAAAAATTAAATCATTTATGTCTATCAACTTAAGTGTTTAAAATAGGTGGATTGATAGCCTCCTAGAAAGTTTTTGCTTCTAGGATCTAGCTCATGCTAGGCAATTTACCCATCTACTTGTCTAACAAACAAGTTTATTTTAGTGTTTTATTATTTTTAGGTAATCCTCCTAAGAAAAAGAGGATACATACATAATCACTTGGATCCAAAATGTGCACTGTAATAGTTATTCTTCCACACCCTTCATAACTAGTTTCTACTTTTCACAGTTAGGAAAAAACAAAAATTAGATAGAAACATTTTGGCACGCCCAGTGGGACCCTTGAGTTCATTATTTATTTTAGGAAATTTAGTTTCATTATTAAAATGGAATTTATATGTAATTTAATTTCTAAAAATTAATCATTTGTCTCTTTCAAAACGTAAGTTTTAGTTTTTTTTAATTTAGAAAAAAAAAAAAAAAAAGTAGAAATTTTCATCTTTTTTTTGCATTTCTAAAAATAAAATTAAAAGAGCATTCATCCTAGGATTAAGATTTAATTTTACTACTACATTTAGGTGAATTTTATTTGTTCTTATTTTCATAAAAAGAAATCAATTTTTTTTTCCTTTGGGTTAAAAATAACTGCATACATTGTTTGTTTGCTTGCTTAATTAGTTCGCCTAGATTAATTAAAGGTAAAACAAATTAATCATAGTTAAAAAATGTTACACAACAAAAAAACTTGCACCAAAAAAATATAAAACTCACTTTAGATAAGTCCCAACTAGGATTTCATCACCTAACAGATCACCTTACCCTTTCCCGGTTATCGTACTTAGATTTAATCATCAAGGGGATAACCAACTCAGCTCTGTAATTGAGTATAAACTCTGGTAATCAATATATATTGGCTAAGCACCTGCACTGGTTAAAATATTTTGAAGTGAGGGGAGAAATCTTTAAGAACTGATCCATGTACTTGAATCAATATATACTTCTTCTTGAGTGCCTAAACACAACCCAAAACCAAACATATACTACATTGTTTAGGCCCTGTTCTACAAACCAAATTTCTTCTTCACACTTTCTAAGGTATTATCTAAAAGAGAGATAATTAAAACTTTAAGATTTAATGTATCTTAGTGTATTATTCAATTTCATTGAATCTTTTATTTTTATTACTTCTTATTTGAGGTGTGAGCTTCATTTCTCTCCATTCTTCACATAGTCTTTACCAAACTACAAATTGAAGAATCAAACCAACCAAGAACCTATTTTCCAATACCTCATCTCCACTATATTATTCAATGGAGAGATTTCCTATTTTATCTCTTAGATATCCTAACTTTTATAGGATCTTGGATAACAATCCTTTTGCCTTAAAGTGGTACCTTGCATCACAAGCCACTTTGCTCCCTTTCTTACCAAAAATCAACCCAACCTTTTCTACAACCAACCCAATCCTATCTACAACCAACCCAATCCTATCTACAACTAACCCAACCTTGTCTATAAGTAACCCAAATTTATCTAAAATCAACCTAACCTTACCTATAACTCATAAAACTCCAACTTCAACCAACCCATAAACTATCAACCTTCATTGCAACTACCACCTGAGTTTGTTGTAGTGATAACAAACTAGATAATTAGATTAGAGTAAAAACTTAGGCCATATATTTTTAGTATCCATTATCAATAAAACCATAATTACAACCAAATAATGGCCTATCATCATCCATTTAGTTATTATAATGCCAAACTAATAACCTATCAACATCTATCATCTCAATCACCCTAACCTTTTTAAAGCTTAGGCCATTTCACCCAACCATCATATCAAACTCAACCCACCTTTTTAACCCAATAAATTTTATCACCCTCAACTGATAAACCAACCTATCAACCCAACCAAATTGTTAACATATCAAACCAACTAGCCTCTTCAAGCCAGCCAAATAACTTACAAATAGTTTCACACCCTAATGTGATAACTGAGACATTGGTACACCTTCTTCTAGCCCTTATTAAACCTACAATTGAAGAAAATATAATAACACCAACCTTAACCAATCCACTTATTGACCAAGTATATCCTTTATGAATTTCCTTACAAAGCACAATTAAGGAAACCAAAGAATCTTATCCAATTCCCCTTTTGGTGAATCAGAGCCAACCAAAACCATCTGACACTATGAGGTGTACATGATCAATGTTGCTATTGATAAACCTATTACTACTAATTCTTACACCCCACTCATTGAAGTGTAGGAATCACTTCCCATTCCTTTGGATGACCAAACAAAAGAAGCATACACTCCCTTATTTTCACTTTACACCATTACACCTTCCTCCCCCACCACTCACATACTCTTCCTTTGGAAATCATTCCTTTAGAAGAGGTCACCTTATCCACTCCATCTATGGAAGAAATATCTTCTCTAAATTTAGAACCTTCCACCAAAAACATAGATGGGGAAGCCATTCCCTCTTCTCCACCCAAGGGTTTAAGATTTGAAATCAATGATCAAGGAACCAAACCTATCTACAAGCTCTTTTCTAGGCTAGTAGAAAGCCTAGAGTTCACTTCTCAACCCAACTCGACAGAGCCACTTTCTAGCATTATCTTGGCCTTCCCTATCAAAACAAACAAGAGCCCTTACCTTCACTTGAATCCACCCTCAAAACTATCACTACCTCAACCCCATCCTCAGATACTCCATCCTCCAAAACCATAAGGGAACCATCCAACCCACTTCCATGTGAAATTTTTAAATATCCTTACACCTCTTAGACCAAACCCATCAAGAATCTAGGAATACTTCCTATTCCTATAATATCTCACCAATATTTGAAATTAGACCCAAATCCATCAAATAAAACTTAGACTAAACCTATTAAAAGGGTGAAATATATTAAACTATCTAAAAATAGACCCATCCCCACCTCTCTTAAATCTTCTACTTCCAAACCAACCAAACAAACCCAACCTAACCAATATACTAAAACCATTCCACAACTAACAACTTTCAGGGTGAAGCCTACTCCTAAGAAGGTTCCTACTCCAAAGCCCAAAAATCCATCACCCCCAACACCTTTACTTGAATCATATTCAAGCATTTTACAATGATTGTTACAAATATCCTCCTTAACATTACCACCTCTCAAACATTTCCAACTTGTCAAAACTTTTGACCCTTCACGTCCTCAACCAAAATGGTTTAATTCCAACTTGGTTTGTGCATACCATAAGACACTTGGACATGACACAGATTATTACAAATCTCTCCAAGCACTCATCCACAACTTATATGAGGATAATCTATTATCAGATACACCTCCCTTACCTAAGCCATCCCAACCTAACCAATAAACTAAAATTATCCCACCCCCCATAACTTCCACAATAAAAACTAATTTTAGGAAGGCTCCTAAAACTAAAAATCTATCACCTTCAACACCTTTGCATGAATCCTATTCAACCATTATAAAAAGGTTATTGTAAACCTCTTCCTTAACCTTACCACCTATCAAACCTTTTGACCCTTCATGCCCAAAACCATCATGGTATAACGACAACCATATGTGCTCTTATCATAGGATACTTGGCCATGATACAAAGCACTGCAAGGATCTTAAAACCATTATCCACAAGTTTTATGACAAGGATGATATGTTATCAAATGAACCTCCTTTGAGCCTATTACCAACCCAACCATTAACCAAACCTACCTAACACTTACCTATTCCCCCATTCTCACCTAAGAGTGAGGAGGAATCAAAGCATCAAGCTAAACCAACACTTCCTTTTATCCACACCATTAGTAGGGTTACCCACTCTTCGGTCCAACAAAAGGATAAGGGAAAGGCTAATGTTTCTATTCCATGGACACACCCTTCAAACCCTCAACATTCTAACCAAACCCAACCAAAAACACCTTCACTTTGGGATCTTTTTCCCACCCATGCAAAGATCAAATTGGGGGAACTTTCCTTCCATAAGGCTTTAACCATTCATTAAATTCAATCATACCTTAACCATTGACTAAACTAACCTTTGGTTTTTTACCTCAACATATCAACCAAATGTATCTATCAACCCAACTTAAACTAAGAGGTATATCAAATTGGGGGAACCCATTTGGACACCACCTGACCTGTTTGGGATTCAAATTCTCCCATCAAACCATTAGAGATTACCCTTCTCCATCAAAACTAACCAACCTAAACTAACAAGTGACCAACATGGAGAAGAGTAAATGAGGTAAGTTTTCTTTCAATTGGCTTGGACCCTACATCATTACCCATAAGTATGGATCGGGATCTTATCATTTGTCCTCTCTCAAAGGTAAACTAGAAATTGAGCCCTTCAATGCTTCACATCTACATCCAATTTTTTGTTAAATAAGGATCAAGCTCACTCTTTTTGTCTAACTTAAGTGCATCCCTTGATTATGAAAATTTAACCTTCACCCATCTTTCTCATCTCCTCTCCTCTTGAGGAAAATTGATTATAACATAGAATCATGTGATTAACCATCATAGTCATAGCCTAATCCTAAATATGGGTACCATGGCTCTACTGCTAATAGGGTTCTATGGATAGTTTTCATCTTTAATAAGATAAAATCCTATGGTCATTGTCTCTCAAAACCACACCCTTTCACATATCATTTACCTTCTTGTGTTAAAGTTTCATCCTCATAGAGGTAAACCTCTGAACCTAATTAGATTTGTCCATGTCTAAACACATTTCATCTTGAAATAATAACTTGGGTCAATATCTTAAGCATTGCAAACTGCTTCCTTGAAAGATAGCTACCCGAAAGCAAAATAAAAATTGCCAAATGTAAGGTAGACTGCTCCCTTGGAGGAAAATTATCAAGAACTTTAAACAAAGCCAATAAGCTTAGAACACTCCCTTGAAGGATGGCTAAGTTAACTTTGTCAAAAGTAGAGAAATTTATTAGAATTTTCCCACATCTATTATCTTCCCATATAAAATAATAAATCAAAGGACCTACTATCATAAAAAGTTCTAAAGCTACAATCGGTTCTCAGGAAGCATAATAAGTTAGAAGCCACAATCAAATTTCACATGTAGACTTCTGATATTGATCAGTTTACATCTAGCATATGAGATGGACTTTCTATTACAATTATTAGGTCATCTATAAAAGGGATAAATTAATTCACATGAGGTTATCATACATATCACCCATTACCCTTCACACCACCTATCATCCATCTTCCCTTTAGACTATCTTTACATCAAGGGATTTAGGGCTTACTTGACACCCTATGATCAAGAAACCTTATTTATCAACTAATGACCACTCAACACAACATTTGAAAGTTTTATATTCATTAAGATGATCTCACTTCAGGTATATTTTTAGTCCTTGTCAAAGCATCAAACCCTATTCTTATCTTAATGTACCTGGTTGATGTTTTCACCATGACTTATACCATCCAACATTGCAAAAATGATAGCCATTCCTTTTACATTAAGTCAGATAAAAACAACCATAACCATACCAATAATAACCATAACCATAACATTCAACCAATGACATCTAACACATTTTGTACAAGTTTATATCAAACTATGAAATATTTTATTTAGGGTACGAGGAGTTATATGACACATACAAAGTTATCAGAATATCCAAACTTCACCTAAGGCCCCTACATACATTATTTTCCTACCTAAACATTAGACCAATTATTTGGTGACTTTGGATTTATGTTCATCCATCCTTCTACATGATTACTCCCTGAACTAACATTTGTACCATTCCCCATTTCAATGATTGCTGAAGGGTGTATTCAAATCTCCTCTCCCACATTTATCCGCATAGGGTGAGAATCATACTCTACTCTGGGTCTTTCACCCTACTCAATCATCATAGCCATTACATCTCCTCACTCTGGTTGTTCTGATCATATAGGTACTACTTGTTGCTACCTCAATATGCATACCCTTAGATATAAAGGGTTCCCTCCATGGGAAATCTGAACATCATGTTATCCATCCCTACACCCGGTGCAATGAAAGTCTCATATTCTTCAATACTGAGGAGGTAAGAGTTTAGACTCAAGCTCAATTCGTGGGTACCTTTCCTCTTGTTGTTGATATAACAATACTTCCATTATTGCCATTACATGTTATAGTATCTGGTAAATTTATATATTCACCATATTGATTATTTTAGGTCATGGAGGTTGTTGATCATTTCCACCATTGTTTCCATTATTTTCCATCATCAACCTTATGTAGTTCTCTACACTCTCTATAACCTACAAAACCAAATAACTCAATAATAAACATTCATCCTTATCACGATTCCTTAAATAGAATAGTTAATCATTCTTCCTTGCCAACATGATTCTCCATCCCACTGATGGGGAAGGTCATATGATGTCATTGATTCCCTTGAATAGTCCTCCCACTTGAAATGGTCATGTCTACTTACCTTTTCATGTGGACACATCACCCTCAATCTGATTGGTCACCTCGATAAATCCATTATGAACCATCATGATATCTTTTTTTTGACCTTATCATCTGATTCACATTTGATTTTTTGATTGTTTTTCATCTTATGATACTTTTGGGCTTGATCATCATCACCCTTACCTCAATTAACATAAATTGGCTTCCAACCATGTGCTCCTACAATAGTCATGTCTCCAAAACTGCCACTATTATTAGTAATGGGAGCATCTACCTCCTCACCACTATAGAACCTCTTCCATTCAAGGTAGGTCTTCATGAATTCACAATAATACATTCAACTTCCTATCCCCTCTACCCTCTTATTAATACTAAACCATTGCCCCATGCTATGAATGCCAAACCCCGACCATTAGTAGTGCCTATTCAAACATGGTAGTCTTTTCTTTTATACTAGTGTAGACACCGCAAATGTGTCTGCACCTTGGTTCTCCCCCTTGTCCACCTCAAACCCATATCCTAACCCTTGGCTTTAGTCCTCTCCATTCATTTGATTAAAATAACTTAAATATTTTAATTAAGTGGCCCCCTTTCCACCTCACCCTTGCCACCTTGGATCCTCCCTTGAATCCCTCCACCTTCCTCTTAGCCTTTATTATGCCAAATCTTCTCATTATCTTCCTCCCATGCCCATTTAAGCATCCTCATGACCGTTCTTCCCACAATCCCTCGCCCGGCGGCGTGCAAGAATGGGCAGAGGCTATTTTTAGTCTCTGTCCCAATTCTGCCACTGCCGACGTCGGTGACCCTTCGGCCAACGTCGGCAAAACTGTCGGCATCGGTAGCCTTCAATACCCTTTTCTGCATCCGTTGCAGCCCCTGGACCCTTGAGCTCGCAAATAGAATCCTCTCGGCGCTTTGGCATTTGACTCTCTTCTCTCTGGACCTCCTATAACAACAGCAACAGGGGCAGGGACTCTAGATCAGGGATTTCCTCTTGCAACAAGTCTTCTGTGGCTCTAACAACAGCTCCTCCGTTCTTCAGTCAGCAAGCCAAAATGTAAGCAATTTCATTATTTTATTTCATTCTTTCATTTAGTTTCAGTTATCTATCCTATCTACTGTCTTCTACTTGCTATGTCCTTCCCCTGAGAGGCTGAAAAGCCTTCTCTGAACCTGTCCCCTGTCCATCTTCCTCTTTCCTGTCCCCCTTTTAATCTAGTCCCAGACAACTTCCTCATCCCTCCTGCCAACAAAAGACCCTGCACAGGGCACCCAACCAGACCCAGACCATTCTCCAAACTATTCAAGTGCGTCCATAAAACTCTATCTCAGACCCGTCCACGGACCAGACCCTGACCGGACCCATCCACAGTCTAGAAACCAAACCAGACCCGACCACAGGCCACTACCCCGACCGATGCCGGTCACTTCCCCAACCGACGTCGGCAGGATAACCGACGTCGGCATAACAGATAACCGACGCCGACAACATTTCCGACCTTGGCGACTGTCATCAGCCTGACAGCTCCTTTCAGGTAATCATTTGTCTTTTCTTTCCTTTTTAATTTGTTTATCACTTCTGTACTCTGGCATTCTATATTTCCTTGGTCTTTTATCTATCTGTTATCAGTGGGTTGACCTCCCTTGAGGAAGTTTTCACACTTTCGAGAAAAACCTTTCGCTTGGCAACCCACTGCCTTTCCATCTAACATTTTCTTGTCCAAGTTCTTTTTCTTTGCAGGTGTCATTCCTCCACAGCCAAAGAGGGGTGCTCACAAGCGTCTGGATTATGGTGCACAGTCTATATCCAGGTACTTCTAGCCTTGTCCATTTCCTTAGTTTCTTTATTTATCTTTTGAATGTAGAAAGTGAATTAGCAATAGAAACATTCTGGCATGCCCGGTGGGACCCTAGGTTCCTTTTCTTTTTCATTCATTTAGGAGCATTAGGTTCTTACCTTTTCTCCTCCTTCTTTTCTTCTCAATGACACTATAAGCAGGAATTTAAAAAGAATCTTTCTTTTCTTTCTTGCACATTCTAGACTAGTCCAATGTCATACTCTCAACCCTTTTTCAAACTTGTCTTCATAACAAACATCACATTTCGACTTGGGCATTAAAACACTTTGCATTCATTTCTGCTTGTGCTTGCATCTTCTTAGTCCACATATAGTAACTTAAATGCATATTGAATAAATCGTAGACACTTGATGTTACACTACCAAACCACATGCACTAAAACGAACATAAAACTTACTTGAGACAAGGCCCGATTGGGATTTCATCCCCCAACGGATACCTTACCCGTCTCGGTGACCCTACTTGGATTTCATCACCAAGGGGGAAGCCCACTCCGTTCTCTGGCGGAGGATAAACTCTAGGCGAGGTATATCTTGGCTAAGCGAGACCAACTAACCACTGGAATCGTGAAGTGAGGGGAGCTTGCTCCTTAGCACCGGGCCACGTACCAGACCCTAACACAGATTTTTGAGCACCTAAAACAAGACTCGAAACCAGCTCTAGACTTCTTCTTCTAGGACCTTCTTGACAGCCAATCTCCCCAAACATTCATCTAAGGCATAAGCCATAGCTTCTAAAGTTAATTCCTAGGATTTATCGCTTAGGCTTGTCTCTCTCTGTTTTCCTCTTCTCATCTGTTTGTTTGAGTGAGTGAGGACGCTTTCTTCATTGTTTTTCCAAGAATCTTCAAATCTTTTGGTTCTCTGGAAAACACAGTCACCGGCATCGGTTCTTTCACTGACGTCGGCTTTCCCCTATTACCGACATCGGTTATCTGACCGACGTTGGCCATATTTCTTACCGACATCGGTTTTTCAACCGACATCGGTCTCTGTCATTGTCCTTTTTTTTTCAAAACTAGCAGCCTAAGACCTGTCCCTTCTCTGTCAAAGACTCCATCCTGGTTTTTTGAAACTAAACAACACAGTTTCTAAAACCTGAACCTTCTTTGCCTTGCATGGTTTTGACTCATAGCCAAGCCAAGGCTCTTGTCAACCACGCTAGCCGTCAACCACTTCCGTCTATCCCGTCCCTGACCAGGCCTACAATGGAGTTCAACTCAGAGACCGAAAGAACTCCTACCCGTCCAACCCCACCGCAGACTCCTATTATCCAAGAAGGGGACCAAGATTTCGAATGATTCTTAGACCTCAACATCAAGGCCTTGCAACACTATCTCGCACATAGCCGAACGCGAGACTCCTTGGGCAATTTGATCTATGGAATGCCAACCTCTCTTGTCACAAGTACGGATGTATCGACAGCATCTGTAGTTCAACCTTTGGACACTCAAGCCATCACTTCGACCGCTGACTAGACTTTGACCAATCCTCCAGGTGTGGCCTCTCCCTCTATCATTGGGCCCACTTCCACCAGGGTTCTGGCCCCCTGTCAACCTCAACCCGCTCAATCGCTATCCACTCCTTTTCAAAACCTTATCGTCTCTATTCCGCCTACCCTGGCCCCTATCAACACCAGGGTGGCTTCTTATCCATTGGCCCCCGTTACCACAGTCCAACCTCTCATGGCAACATCAGGCCTAGCTATGCCTTCTACCCAACCACCTTTAGCCTCTTCATCTATCCCTACGACTAGTTACCCCTACATTGCACCTTTACAGGGACAACCGACTACGTCATATGCCTCCCCTAGCCTCTTCCAAGTGCCCTACAACTTAGGGGGCGCGCCACCCATCAATCCATCGGTAGACATCATCAAAATGCTGATGGACAAGATGACCAGTCTAGAGACCTCTGTTTTAGGCTCGCACAATGCTCTCTCATATGAGCAGATCTGCAATGAGCCCATTCATCCTTCTATCCCAATCAGACCATATCCTAGCCAGTGGGAGCTTCCGAAGTTTTCTCGCTTTCAAAGCAACGAAGACCCACAGCAACACTTGTGGGCATTCAGACATGCCTGTTACCTCATTGGCCATGACGATGCGTTACTCTTACGCACGTTTCCTATGTCTCTCTCGGGTGCTGCGCTCGACTGGTACAGCTCCCTTCCCAACCATTCTCTCTTCTCATTCACACAATTGGCCCAGCTCTTCCTTGATCACTTTTCCATCAACATAACCAAGAAGGTCTCGATCACAGACCTCTATTCTATCTGGCAATTCGAGGACGAGTCCATTGCCGACTTCGTTGTTTGATGGAGAGGCCTCATCAATCAACTCTTCTTTTCCTTACCCCAGGCCAAACTTATTGAACTCTTTTCCCAAGCCTACACCAGACATATTTCTTCTACCCTAAGGGTTCAAACCTTCCGCACTTTTGACGAGGCCTTCACGATGGCTCACAAACTTGAGTTGCGTGCCATTGAGGAGAATAAAGTCAAGTTGCAGAGCAAGAATCCCAGCTCTAAGACCAATGACTCTTCTTCTGCTAAGCCATCATCATCCAATTCTAAATCCAAGGCTTTAGCTAATGCCGTAGTTGTTAGACCTTCATCTTCTTCGACCAATCAGCCTGAGCCATCCACATCTCAGAGCACCACTCGCCAATTCCAGCAAAGATACGTACAACGACGGTATACTCCTCTCAGAGAATCATACGCATCTGTGCTGGAAAAGCTTGTTAAATAAGGGGCCCTCAATCTCCCTCAAGCCCGACCTCCTCCACAATTCGATCCCTCACGCGCCATCCCCGCGTGGTATAGGGAGCAAGACTTCTGCAGCTTCCACCGTGTTAAGGGCCATGAACGGAAAACTGCAAAACTTTTAAGAACATAATCCAAGACATGCTTGAAAAGGGGGACCTCATCTTAGACAATCCCAATGCACCTCCTAATCAGGCCATTGACATCTTCAAACAACCTTTTCCCAATCATCTGCCAACTCAAAACAATGTCCAGACCTTAATTGATGACAATCATGAGCACAACATTCGAACAGTCAATACGGTCTCTCCCTTCGTCCCCAATCAACCTCAAGAGGTTAGGCCATCAATCAGTCCGTCACATGTGGACGAACCTCTTTCCCCGGCTAGTTCTCCATCGACCTCTCTCATCTTGGAGGATGCCTCGGCTTTACCAGCACCACCGGTCTCGCCATCCTCCTTTCTACTACCTATGGAGGACCCGACCCTTCCTACTCCTCAGCCGCAAGTGGAGGGCACCATCATCCCTGCCCTTTACCCACTGGAGGAGCCTCGCTCCCCGGTTTCTTCTCCACCTGGGGAAGAACCTGTCTCCCCTTCATCTTCATCTAAATCTGTCTTGTCTTCACCATACCATGCATCTAAGACCACTACACCCATCTCGTCTTCAACCTCGCAACCATCAACATCTTCTTCTCAGCCATTTTTCTGGTTAGTGGAGAAAATCGAACTTCTCCCTCCGAGAAAAGTGATGCCTCAGGTGTTGTGGGAGCGTCTTAAAGCCCTCTAACATACCCGCGCCCTCTCATCACATGCTGCTAGTCCTCCCAAGGCAGAATCTCGTCAGACTCTTGACAAAGACCAGACTCTCAAACCTCAACCAAACCCATCAAAACCGAAACCTGCATCTATCTCGTCTAAGCCCATCAAATCACTTGGCGTTCGTCCTGTCTCCACCCTCACTCACCCGCAAATGAAGGTGGACCTAGACCAGACCTCGACCAGTAGTAGTCTTCCAACCAAGTCAAAGAAGACTGCCAGACCACAGAAGCGAATGCCTCCTTCCCTGTCACCATTGCCATCCATTTTGGTCCCCCATCCTTCGACCTTGGCTAGCATCCTTCCCACTCCGACCTCCAATCAAAACTCGTTGCCTCCTTTGCTTCCTCTGCCTACCTCCAGCCGTCCCTCTCCCAAAAAGGTGGTACCAACCACCAAGAAAGAGCCGTCTCCATCTGTCACCACACCGTCAACCCATAAGGTGGTACAAAAACCTCTTCCAGCCTCGCCTAAGCAAAAGTCACCAACCTCACGCATATCAACTAGCGCGGACCCTTCAGTGGGCTCATACTCGTTGATATTGCACCGACTTCTACAGACCTCCAACATAACCCTTCCACCCATCTGACCTTTCTAACCTCTCGGGTCCAAGCCCTCCTGGTTTGATGACACAAAAATTTGCTTATATCATCATACGCCAGGACACGATACCGAGACTTGTTGTGCCCTCAAGGCCGTTAACCACCGCCATATGGAGAAAGACACTCTTCTCCTTGAGGACACTCTTGACCAGAGCCCGACCCCTTCTTACCCAACCTCTTCAACCATGTCAACATCTCACCAGCAAAACATGACCCCTTCTTCACCTCCTATTTTTGAAATCAATGCTATTCGTATAACCACTAGGTCGCAAAAGGACAAGGCAAAAGAAAGAGCTGCCATTCCTTGGACCTATCCCTTCGTCAAGCCACCTCTTGTGCTTAAGCCTAAAATTTCTATCCTTGGCGCATCCCAGCCTTCTTCGTCTTCCTCTTCTGGGCCAATTCACGACTCCATGCTGAAGCAGCTTCACCAGACACCTGTAAAGATGTCTCTTTATGACCTTATCCAAACCTTGCCTCAGCACTGACAAGCCCTCATCCAAGCCTTGCAGGCAGCGGAGGTCCAACCCGAGGACCCTCAACCACTCACTGCCCTCGTCCATTCTTTATCTCCTGTCGCCTCCATCCCATTCAGCGATTCTAAGATTCCCACATCTAACACGGAAGATCAAGATGCCGCCCTCTTCATCACTGCCTATGTTGATCGGACACGCATTAAATGTGTTATGATCGACGGTGGTGCTAACATCAACATTATCTCTACCCATGCCTTTGATCAGCTGGCTCTTCCTAAGAATTGCGTCTCCAAAACTGATGCGATCTTACGCTCTTTCAATGACACCACCGCCATGACCATTGGCACAGTCATCCATCACATTTGCGTTGGTCCACGCACAGTCCCAGAGCTCTTCTATATCATCGAAGGAGAGTTTCAATACAACCTTCTACTGGGCCGACCTTGGATATGTGCCATGGCCTGTATACCCTCCACCCTGCACCGTTGTGTGAAGTTTGAGCATGACGGGCAAGTCCACACCATTCCCGCTGACCCTTCACCCTTCAAGACTTGCAACACAACCTACCGTCCCAATGATGTTCTCATTTCCATCAAGCCGTCAACTCCGGCACCGCCTCCATCTGCGGAAGCTTCGACCAGTTCGCAATCGGCGGTCGCCCTCACCCCTCCTCTTCAAGCGCCAACCAAAGACCCCATGGAAGACATCTTCCAACGACTATCACTTGGGGAATATCGCTTGTTGACTCTAGACATGTTCCAAACTCTGCAAGAGTATGGATGCCTTCACCTCAGTTCCAATTACGACCATCAAATCGAGATGGTCGTGCCTTATGGTCCTCCTCACTTTCAAACCAACTTTGTCTATGGGGGGCTCAATCAAGCTCCTACCAACGGTAATTCCCTCTCTTCACCCCAACCTTTCACATCTGATTTCTCATTTCTTGGCAACCCCACCTTTGCACACACTTACCTTCACAGGTGTGCATGGAAGGGTTTTGGTTTCAGACGTTATGAGCAGGGCTCCCATCAGCCCCTCGAGCCACTCAATGATCACGATGCCAAGAAATGGTATGGCCTGGGATATCATGACCCCACTCAGGCTCCTTCCGACCTTTATCCCGAGCCAACCATTGACCAATCTCCTCCAAACTCACCCATCTCTCCTTCGTCACCTACGGAGTCGGTGGTTTCCATCCCTCCTAGTTTTTTTTTCCATAAACACCATTCGCCTGGAACCCCTAACCTATCAGCTCAATGGGGTGTCTAGGTCTCTCCCTCTCATTTTTCCTAGCATGGTAGAGAATGAGTCGGCAACCATTCACACTGTCCACTGCGTTGACGATGACGCCATCCTTTCCTACATGGGTGCCGATGACTCTTTCATCCAGCGTTTCCTCCCTTCTGAGACCTAGGTTATGTTAAATGAATCCATCATTGACATCAACCTCCCTTCTTCTTCTGATGTTCCTCACATCTTAAAGATTGGCCAATCTTTAGACGCTCAAGAGCAGCTTGACTATGCCCAGTTCCTTTCCAACCATAGCAAGGCCTTTGCCTGGACTTACAGCGACATGCCTGGCATCGACCCCACCATTGCTACCCATAACATTGTCACCAAACCAGAGGCTAAGCCTGTTAGGCAAAAGCTTTGAAAGATGCATCCTCGCATTGCGCTCCTTGTCAAAGAGGAGCTTCAGCGCCTTCTTTCTGTCTCCTTCATCCAACCCATCGATTATCCACAGTGGGTCTCTAACATCATCCCAGTTACTAAAGCAACTGGGGGGATTCATATCTGCACGAACTATCGTGACCTTAACCTAGCCTGTCCCAAAGATGAGTTCCCTCTTCCTAACATTGACCAGCTTGTTGATCTCACGGCCGGCCATGAAATGCTATCTCTCATAGATGGGTTTTTAAGATACAATCAAATCCTGATCACATTGAAAGATCAGCACAAGACTATCTTTATCACCCCATGGGGGACTTTCTGCTATCGAGTCATGCCTTTCGGCTTGAAAAATGCTGGTGCCACATATTAGCGTGCCATAACCTACATTTTCCACGATCTCCTCCACAAAATCATGGAAGACTATGTGGATGACCTTCTCGGTAAGTCCAAACTTTGCCGTGACCACTTGACCATTCTCATAATCATCTTCTCTCGCCTTCTGCAATACAATGTCCGCCTTAACCCCAAGAAGTGTGTCTTTGGGGTCCTCTCAGGCAAGCTTCTTGGCTTCATCATTTCCTTTTGTGGTATCGAGATAGATCCCACCAAGATCCGCGCTATCCTCAAAATGCCACCCCCGACCAATCTCAAGCAGCTTCGCAGTCTACAAGGGAAGCTCCAGTCCATTCGCTGTTTCATCTCACAGCTTTCAGACCGATGCCAACCTTTTCATCACCTCCTTAAGAAGGACGTCTCCTTTAAATGGGATGAGGATTGTCAAGAGGCTTTTGAAGCCCTCAAAAGCTATCTGGTCTCTCCACCAGTCCTCATTCCACCTAAAGATGACCAACCCTTCTACCTTTATATCTCTACCACCAACCATTCGTTAGGTGCCATGATCGCGCACCGAGATGAGCATCATCGTGAGCAAGCAGTTTACTACATCAGCCGAACACTGGTCGACTATGAAACTCAGTATCCTCATACTGAGAAACTCTGTTTGGCATTAGTCTTTTCTGCCACCAAGCTCCGCCACTATCTTCTCAACCATAAAACCTTTGTCCTCACTCACACCGACCCTCTCAAGTACATGCACTCGAAGCCATATCAGAATCAACGTATGGCTCGATGGCTCATGTTGCTTGCTGAGTTTGACCTCAAATTCATCCAGCAAAAATCTATCAAGGGGTAAACCATCGCTGACCAACTGGCAGATGCCCCTCTTCTCGACAACCAACCTTCACACTGTGAGTTCCCTGACGAGTCTATCGCTACCCTTTCCACCGATGACACCGTCTACCAAATGACCATGTTCTTTGATGGCTCCAAATGTCAACTTGGTGGGGGTGCGGGGGTCATCCTCATCCCACTCGAAGGGGAGCCCATTCCTCTATCTTTTAAGCTTGACTTTGATTGTACCAATAATATAGCCGAATACGAGGCCTTAATTTTGAGACTTCAAACTGCCCTTTCCCTCCACATCAAGTCTATCAACATCTTCGGTGACTCGCAACTCGTCGTTAATCAAGTTAACGATTCATATCTCTGTAAAAATGAAGTTTTACAGAGGTATAAAAATTGTGCTGACCTTCTTTTGGCATCTTTCGACCATTACCTCTTGCAGACTGTTCCACGCTCTATGAACAAGTTTGCCGACACCATGGCTTCTCTTGCTTCACATATCCCATCTTCATCATCATCATCTCACCTTTTTGTCACAGTGCATCGCGTACCTTTGCCTTCATACATCTCTCCTCACATCGACCATATCAACACTATCAATCCTAGCCCACGAGGTGACTGGTGTAAGCAACTTGTGGACTACTTGTCTCTTTCTGTCACTCCTCCCAACCTCTCTAGCAATGCGCGGTGAGCTTTCATCAAGCGCACAGCTCGCTATACCATGCTAGGAGGTCTTCTCTATAAGCGAGGCTTCGACGGCCTCCTCCTTCGCTGTTTAACCTCCACTAAAGCTTCTCAAGCCATAAAGCAAGTCCACGATGGGATTTGTGGTGGACACTTCAGTGGAAACTCGGTTGCCAAGCGCATCCTTCGCCTGGGTTATTATTGGCCCACCCTTCATCAAGACTGTAGCGACTATGTTCGACGTTGCATCAAGTGTCAGCAACACTCTAACCTGCTTCATCTCCCCAGCCACGCCTTGCAAGTCACTCAAGATTTTTGGCCTTTCTCTCAGTGGGGCTTGGATCTCATCAGTGAGATCAACCCTCACTCATCCCTTCGTCATCAGTCCATCATCACTGCCACTGAGTATTTCACCAAGTGGGTGGAAGCCATTCCTTTTGTCTCCATAAAAGCCGACAAAATTATCGACTTCATCAGCAGCCACATCATCTGTCGTTTTGGTGTCCCTCACAAAATCATCACTGATAATGGCAAGTCCTTCAAAAATAAGACTGTCCAAAAACTATGCGACTCATTTGGCATCAAACTCAGCTTTTCTTCGCCTTACTACCCACAAGCAAATGGGCAGGCTAAGGCTTCCAACAAAATTTTGACTAAAATTCTCATGAAGGTGGTCAACGATACAGGAAGGGATTGGCACATTCATATTCCCTTCGCTTTGTGGGCCTACTGCACTAGCATCCGAACCTCTACGGGTGCTACTCCCTTCTCCCTCGTGTACGGAACAGAGGCTGTCTTACCTCTCGAAGTACAGATCCCGTCTCTCCGCATCTCCCTGCATGACATTCTCTCCAACGATGACTTTCATCAAGATCGCTTAGCTCAACTTGAGTTACTCGATGAGTGCCGTCTTGCTGCCCTCAATCATCTCCATGTCTACCAAAGTCGCATAAAGCGGGCCTATGACAAAAATTTGCGAGAACGAGATTTCAACATCAGAGACCTCGTCCTCAAAGAGAATCAGCATGTGACCAATATGGAGCGAAGTAAACGAGGCAAATTTGCCCCCAATTGGCTTGGACCTTTTATCATCACGCACAAGTATGGGTCAGGAACTTATCGTCTGTCCTCCCTCAACAGACGGCCAGAACCTGAGCCTCTTAATGCGTTGCATCTTCGACCATTCTTCTGTTAGTCGAGTACTCGTCTACTTGACACGTAACTTGAGCTCGTCCCTTGAGCAATCCTCGTCCTCTTAATCCTCATTCCTTTCAACCCTATTCCCCTTTAACAAGTCCTCTACAACCCTTTTATGACGCATGGATGCTTTGTCCTAATAAAAGGGAGTCCTTGAACTTCTACAGTCTTGTCCATGAAAAAAAAAAAAGATGTCAAAACATATCCAAGGTCACAAAATCAAATTCAAAAAGATAGACTGATCCCTCGAAGGACAGCTATACTATCATTGCTGTAGCTAATAGACTGATCCCTTGAAGGACAGCTATTCAAACATTATAAAGCAAAAATATAGACCACTCCCTCGAAGGATGGCTATGACCAAATCTTGCTACAAACAATAACCTTTCTTAGAAGCTTCCCGCATTGATCAGCTTTGCAACATGACCACTAAATTAAAAGACATCTCTATGTAGGCTTCCCGCATCGATCAACCTGCACCTAAAAAAAAAAAAAAAAAAAAAAAAAATGGGTCATGGACTTGGCTTGTAGTTGTCTCAGGGTCTCCTATAAAAAGGGGCAAGGTTATTCCTGCTCTTAAACTGGGTTACCCTATCCACCTCCTATCACCTGCTCAGGGGACTTTGAGCTCACTTTAATGTCAAAGTGATTTGATTACCGTTCTAACACCACACTGGTCAATGACGTAATGCATGAACGGGGCTTTGGTTCTAATAACCCCTATCTATGCTTCCTTTCTGGTCCTTGTCAATGAAAGAGCAATTTGCCTTTCATCTTTTCTCTACACTTTGGTCATATTTAACCACATCAATTGTCGGCTCATCTCAAACCAAGCCATTTTTATCATTTTCAGCTGACATCATCCTAGTCCATTTCACATAGTTTCTATGGACACCAATACACATGGAAACTACTGACCAGACCCAATTTATGTTAAGCATAAACCAATACTTGCTGAAGCATAAATAGACTTCCATTCATTTTTAGCATACATCCATCACGACTGTGGAAACTTGCTAGGGATGAAAGCCTCTCGACCAATGTGACATCTGTAGCATCATCTTACCCTCATCATTTTGACACTTGACCACATCCGATCATTGATCAATCAGACCTTTTTTTAAACTACATTGGTCTGAGGCCCTATGACCAGGGCTATGTAGGCAGCACTCAGATACCACATCCTCTGAGGTTAGCTCGACCACGCCCGTTTATTCGTCTCCCTGATGGATAAACCTTCTTTCTTCCTTTTAACCATGACCTTAACCTTGACCAAGACCAATTCATCGATCCCTTTGACCATTCCTCCCTTTTAGGGAGAACTACATTGGCCTGAGGCCCTTCACACAAGGGCTATGTAGGTAGCACTCAGATCACATGACGTTTTCTGAAGTTAGCTCAGCCACATCCTTTCGTCCATCCATCCCCTTGACCAATGACCATTGGAGATCATGCGTATCTCTTTTGACCTTTGACTACTTCTAAGCCAATGTTGCCTTGGTTGTTTTTGCGTGTGTGCTGCCTCACGGCTGGTTAGCAGAATTGTCTGCAGACCCTATTTTTGACCCTTTACAAGTATAGGATCGCAAGCCAGTTGATCCCTACTACTTGTGGATTTTTTGTGTCTCTGGGAGCACTTCTTGAGCCTGGGATACCTGGAACATGATGACCATTTGGAGCTTCAGCTTAGAATTGAGTGACCCGATCAGCAGACGACTAAATGCTAGGGCCCGATTACTTCAATTTTGGCACTCCTTGACCCTCGACATGTGACAATTTGACCCAACCCTCCCGTGAAGTGGACTACGCACAATCACGACTATTACAGTGTTTTTGCTCACTCTCTTCTATCCATTTCTCTGTCAAATCGACACTCGATCTTTGGTTCCCTTCTCTCGACTATCGCTTTGAGGGGGGAACACCTCATCCTTTTCCTGGGGCAACCAAATTCTATTTTTGTCTTGCAGTTCGTCAAGAACAACCAACAAGACAAAAAGGGGCAAATGTAGACACCACAAATGTGTCTGCACCTTGGTTCTCCCCCTTGTCCGCCTCAGACCCATATCCTAACCCTTGGCTTTAGTCCTCTCCATTCATTTGATTAAAATAACTTAAATATTTTAATTAAGTGGCCTCCTTTCCACCTCACCCTTGCCACCTTGGATCCTCCCTTGAATCCCTCCACCTTCCTCTTAGCCTTTATTATGCCAAATCTTCTCATTATCTTCCTCCCACGCCCATTTAAGCATCCTCATGACCGTTCTTCCCACAATCCCTCACCCGGCGGCGTGCAAGAATTGGTAGAGGCTATTTTTAGTCTCTGTCCCAATGCCACTACCGACGTCAGTGACCCTTCGGCCGACGTCGATGAAATTGACGGTGTCGGCAGCCTTCAAGACCCCTTTCTGCATCCGTTGCAGCCCTTGGACCCTTGAGCTCGCAAACAGAATCCTCTCAGCGCTTTGGCATTCGACTCTCTTCTCTCTGGACCTCGTGCAATAGCAGCAACAGGGGCAGGGACTCTAGATCAGGGATTTCCTCTTGCAACAAGTCTTTTGTGGCTCCAACAATAGCTCCTCTGTTCTTCAGTCAGCAAGCCAAAAGGTAAGCAATTTCATTATTTTATTTCATTCTTTCATTTGGTTTCAGTTATCTATCCTATCTACTGTCTTCTACTTGCTGTGTCCTTCCCCTGAGAGGCTAAAAAGCCTTCTCTGAACCTGTCCCCTGTCCATCTTCCTCTTTCCTGTCCCCCTTTTAATCTAGTCCCAGACAACTTCCTCATCCCTCCTGCCAACAAAAGACCCTACACAGGGCACCCAACCAGACCCAGACCATTCTCTAAACCATTCAAGTGCATCCATAAAACTCTGTCTCAGACCCATCCATGGACCAGACCCTGACCAGACCCATCCACAGTCCAGAAACCAAACCAGACCCGACCACAGGCCACTACCCCGACCGACACCGGTCACTTCCCCAACTGACGTCGGTAGGATAACTGACGTCGGCATAATAGATAACCGACGCCGGCAACATTTCTGACCTCAGCGACTGTCATCAGCCTGACAGCTCCTTTCAGGTAATCATTTGTCTTTTCTTTCCTTTCTAATTTGTTTATCACTTCTGTACTCTGGCATTCTGTATTTCCTTGGTCTTTTATCTGTCTATTATCAGTGGGTTGACCTCCCTTGAGGAAGTTTTCACACTTTCGGGAACAAGCTTTCGCTTGGCAACCCACTGCCTTTCCATCTAACATTTTCTTGTCCAAGTTCTTTTTCTTTGCAGGTGTCATTCCTCCACAGCCAAAGAGGGGTGCTCACAAGCGTCTGGATTACGGTGCGCAGTCTATATCCAGGTACTTCTAGCCTTGTCCATTTCCTTAGTTTCTTTATTCATCTTTTGAATGTAGAAAGTGAATTAGCAATAGAAACAACTAGCTAAAAGTTCATCCATACTGGGGAAATGATCACCTTCTTTAGATCTATAGCAAAGATCCTAGTCCACACATCTTCTTTTTGGTTATGCCCAACCTAAAAGACCCTACATCTACGGTTCTAAGAAACTAGGGCACATGATGTAAACATGGCCATAGTTTATCTAAACTACCCATGAATCCCTTGGGTCAAGTACGGCCTTTCCTCTATTGCTCACCACGCTACCACCTTTCTTACTCATATAATACACTTAAATTTCAAAAAAATTCTTTATAGGTCATTACTTCGCTACTACCCTTAAAACTTGGCTTGTAATGATGATAACCTTTTGCCAACATGACTATACAAATCTTGATAGACAACCACCCCCTAAAACTTGGCTCGTAGCGATCAATGTCAGCATTGTAATTATATCCTCACACAATTTAATAAGGTGTAACATCCTTACAAATTCACCTATTATTTTTATTATCTCCATTAAAGATCATTTGTGGTGCTTAGCATTATGTTCCCTTCTAATTTATCCCATCCTTCCCATCCATGTTTTCTCCTCCCAATGCATGTGGGATTACTATGGTGACTATTCACCAATCTACACCATACACCTTCACTATTACCTTCACTAAAACATAAAAACCTCTATCAACCCATACCAACTCACTTATTTTTACATTGGCTTGATGTCCACAGACTATGTAGGCATTGCTCCACTTCTAAGGGTAGCTCGACCACTAACCACTAATTCCCATTCCCTTTTTCTTCTCACTCATTTCCATCACTAATAAAAACCTCTTTCTTAGGGTGTCCTACATCAAGGAATATTTGAATTATTTCTTAAGCATCCTTATATTTTAACACCATCAAATACTTCCTCTTAATTATTTCACCCATTATTGGGAGAACTACATTGGCCTAAGGTATTTTTGGACTATGTAGGAAATATTCAGTTACTGAGGTCAGCTCAGCCATGTCCTTTAATTTATTTTCTCTTCTCACCTAATATTTTTTCCTCCACTTCTCTACCTATCTCCTCACCACCTACCTCCCTCTAGCTTGTCAATCTCTTTTAACCACTTTTCTATCTTATCAATCTCTTTTAACATAAGGCTTGACAACCTTCCTTATTAACCCCTCTTATCTCCCATAAATCCACCACCTACTCTGCTTTATTGGCCTCACCACCAAATTTCCTTGTGTATGCTTAATGGTTCACTTCCCCACCCACATTTTGCATTTTCTACCTCTCTTTCACCTTATTACCAACCTTTCCCTTTATCCCCTTCAACTTCTTTCTTCATCCTCATCATCTCTCCTTGCCCTTGGATGTTTGTCATACCTTCTTTATCACTCTCTTTTCCTCACCCATTCCACATAATACTATGCATCTTGCAAGCTTTCTATTTCTTCTATTGTTGCACTTTTTATTTATGTGTACCTCCACTCTCTACCATTCTACCACTCTTCCCACCGTACCCATTTTCTATTCTTTTTATTTTTATTTTTTCATCCTTTCATCCTTTTTGTCTTCCTTTTTTTCCTCCAAAACTAGCTTTTAACTGGGCCTTTATCCTTTAAGAAGCCTTCTATAATTATCCTTTTCTTCTTATGTCATATTTCCTTTTGCCTTTCACATTCTCCTTTTACTTTTTCCATCTTGGTACTCACTTTTCTTTTACATCTATGTGAGTATCCTTGCTTTGTATCCCTACTTCAATTCTTCCTTTTTCTTCTTATCATCCTTGATTTTCATCTCATTTCCTTTCATTATGTTCCCTTATTTATTCACCACCTCATCACCACTTCAGTTTGTCAATCTCTTCTAACAAGTTGATTGATACCTACCTTATCTCTTCACCTTCTTATCCACCCATCCTTTGCTTCCCCTCATTGTTCTAAACCCCTTTACCATTTTCCATCCCATTCTCATCTCCAAAACCACCATCTGCTTTGCTTCATTGTTCCTCTCCTTGCCTATATTCATCCAATGCTTACTTAGTTGCATCTCCACCTACATTTTCACTCTCCTGTCATCCTTTTTGTGTCCTTATTTCACTCCTTTTTCCTCATGTTTCCTTTTTTTTTTGTGTATTTCCTTATGATTCATTTTCATCACCAACCTATTTTCTCCTTGGTCTATTTTTAGACTTATTTTCAAACTTTCATAGCCTCCCATATTTCTCAGCTTCCCCTTACCCTTCATGATTGTTACACTTCTTTCCCCATCCTTTTCAATTACCCAATATATCATTCTTTAGTGCATCCCTCATCCCCATCTTCCACCTTTTATTTTTCTTCTCTTTTCTCTATTTCATTTCATTTTTTTTGTCTCCCTCAATGATATCTATTATTCTTACCAACCTTCTTTTTCCTCTTATATGACCATTATTGGCTCCTTCCATCTTTCTCCACCTTCATCTTTATCTACCTATTTATTCATCCATCTCTTGGTATGCCTTCATGTCATCCCTTATTAGATCTCCCTTCTTTTATCCCATTTAACCTCCACCTCTTTAGAGTGTAATCATCAGTTGTGCTACTTTTACATACATCTGCTTGTCTACTTCATCATGTCCTCCATGCCCTTGCTTTCATGCATGAAATCCACAACCTACTCCCTCATTTAATTAATATTATTATTCACCTCACTCCATATTCCAAAACCCCTCATAGTCTTTCTTTGAATTCCCTTAAAACTCAATGCTTAGTTATTTTGGGACCCCACTGGCTCAAGGGTCAAGGGTATAAATCTTTGCCACTTATCACTTACCAAATTTGATACTTTGCTTCCTTGAATCATTGCATACTACCCTTTCATATCCTATTAACAACATTATTGGGGCATGTGCACAATGTCAGCTTACTTAGATGGTGATGAAAGAACTCATCAAATCACCATGGTAATTTGAGTAGTTATAGATTTTATAAAGCCTAGTAAATCATATTTCTCCCTTTTATTTTATTTAAAAAGGTGGTAAAAATTTCATGCTTCAACTTGCTTATCCATGATTGCAAATTCCTTTTGGATAGTTGATGCAATCATCTAATTACATCCTAGATAATCTCATCCACTGTTTCTACCAAAGTAATTAGAAAAATGTTTTATACCCATATTTACCACCCTTTAAAGCTTCCCTTTCTCCAACATCATTTAATGGGACCTAACTACATGATATCAAATAGGGGCATCCAATTTAACCAACACTCTTCACCTCAAAAGAACTACATTTGGCCTGGCATTATTTTTGGGTTCCTATCCATATAACTATGTAGGCAACATCCACTTTCCAAGTGTGTTTGGAGTTAGCTCGGCCATCCCCTTATAAACCATACCCAATCTACCCACATTTTCACAACATCCACCTTGATGTTGGTTGCTTTTGACCTAGAATATTAGCATGTTTTGTAATAAGTTTTGACTGTAATGACCAACCTTGCCATTATGAACTTTTAACCATTTACACCACCTCATGCATGACCTAACCAATTATGTTGTTTTGTAGGATCACTTCTTACCCTAGATACTTGTGACCAACACTAAGCCTATCTAGATGACTTAATATGCCTAACTTGATTAGCTATGACCAATCCTATAGACTAGTTATCCCTATCATGTGTCCTTTTAGGATCAACCTTATTACCTACATGGTAGCTTTAGTCTTTACACAATCTTGACTATTGTGCTTAGAAATATTTTGTGAACCCATTGGCATTTCACATGCCCAAGTACCTTGTGGCACCACCTAGTGCCTCCCCACCAACTTCTTATCAAACCTATACTTGATTCAACCTTTTTTCATCAAATATTGATTTGAGGGGGAACACCTCTTCCCATACTTGGGGCACCCTAACCTTCAACCAAGTGATTTATTTTTATTTTTCCACTTGTTAATTCAAAGTTCCATAACAAAAATGGGCAAAATGTAGACACTAGAAAACTACACACTTATAGTTTTCAATGACTAAATACCTTGAGACCCCCTAAACCTTAACCAAACCTTCTTAACCTAACCAAATCACTATTCACCTAGTCACATAATATTATTCAAAATCACTATTTGAAAGTACTATTGAAAATTACTATTCACTGTGGGACCCACTATCACTATTCATGATGACATGTTAAGTGATATGGCATGTAACATGTCAAGTGATATGAAAAGTGACATGGAAGGTGACATGATAAGTGACATGGCTTAGAAGTGATGTGGCTTGATGTGGGACATCATATCCCACCTGGGACCCTTTCCCAATGTGCTTAATGACCTCATTTAAGCATCATAAGGGCCCCTCCTTGAAATATGGAAAATTTAAACTTAAGGGGACATCATTAAACATATATTTTTAATTCAAACATGAAAATAGCCTTCAAAATGAGATACCTACCTCTTTAAAGACAAAGGGCACCCTTTTTTGACTTCTTAACCGAAATGGTAGACTCACCAACCTAAATGGGAATCCCCACCAACCTCATCCTTGAATAATTTAGGAACAAAATGGAATGGTGCCAATTTTTTTGATCCATCTCTTTACATTTTTGGATGAAGATAAGAAAGGGTGGTGAAAAGTCTTTGGTCTCATTTAAAAACATGTGCATGATTCTCATTCAAAATTGGATTCATGTGCAAGGTGGAAAACACACTAACCCAAATGGGAGACTTATGATCAAAGTGGGAATCTACATCAACCTCATATTTGAATAATTTATGAGAAAACTTGGAGAAATTTTAATTTCTTCACTATTCCTCTATTTTGGCATTTTTCTTCACATCAAATCCTATAAATACCCCCCCTTTCCTTCACCCAAGGTTAAGTTGGAAGTTAGTGTTTGGTTCTTAACATATTACTATAGGTTTTTAAATGAGGGAATCATGTTTGAGGTCATAATATTGGAGGATTGAAAGAATTTAAAACAATGAATCTTTGCCCAAATTTCTTTAGGAATTTATCTTCAACAACATCATCAACAACACTATCATCTTCATCATCAATAAAGCTTGGAAGGAAACACCCATTTATTTTATATTTTATTTAAATATTTCCTTGTAGTATCCCAAGATTTATCATGTCGAATGATTGCTTGAGATCATTCTTAGTTTCATCAATCATCTTCATTGTGCTACCAGTGATGATTAGATCATCGACATAAACAATCACTATAATAACCTCCCCCCCATGATTTTTGAGGTAGAGGTTAGGATCATATGGACTCCTATTGAATCCATTTTGTACCATATGCTCATCAATCTTGATGTGATAGGCCGATGGAGCTTGTTTTAGCCCATAGAGAGACTTGATAAGCCTACACACTTTTTGTTCCTGATTAGGTGGCAAAAATCCTTTAGGTTGAGTCATGTAGACTTCCTCTTTCAAATATCCATTGAGAAAGGCACATTTTACATTCATTTGATGGAATTTCCATCTAAACTATGTCACCATAGAAAAAACCATTTTGATAATATTTATCGTAGCTGTGGGAGCAAAAGTCTCCTCATAGTTATTGCCTTCTTTCTTAGTATACCCTTTTGTAATAATTCTTACCTTGTACTTATCACTATTTCCATCTAATTTGTAGTTGGTATTAAAGAGCCATTTTCATCTAATAGGCTTCTTCCTTGGTGGAAGATCAACAAGCTACCAAGTGTTATTCTTTATTAGTGACTGATATTCTACATCCATGACATCTTTCCAAGGTCTAGACCATATGTTACTTGAAAAATATTCATAAGGGACATATTAACCTCTTATCAAGACATGCTTCGAGTCCTTAGTATTGAAGTGGATGTATCTAATACTCCATTCAAGTTAGCATCTCATTTAATAATTATATACCACTTGGGCATATACTAAACTATAAGTGGTGGTGATGGAGGTCCTTTTTGACTATCTTCATTTTTAATTTCACCATCACTATCTAAAAATATTACAATACTTTTGCCTATATCATTTGCCTATTTAGAAGGTGGATTGATTCCGCTCTTTTCATCAAATAATACATCACTACTGATTAGTACTTTGTTTATTTCTAGATCAAGGTACTTATATGCCTTTGATTGTGCATTGTATCCCACAAAAATACATTCCTTTGTTTTCTTATCCAACTTATTCCTTTTTTTCTTAAGAGCATGCATGCATTCCTATCAACCAAAAAATTGAAGGTAACATTTGGTTTATTCCTTGTCCAAGCTTCAAGTGGTGTGATTCCATCAAGAGCCTTGATGGGTGACCTGTTCAACAAGTAGACTAAAATGTGACAAGCTTATACCCAATATCTATTAGGAAATTTTGCATCCTCAACCATGATGAAAAATATTTCCATAATGACTCTATTACACCATTATGCAACTCCATTATGCTAAAGTGAATATGGAGCTATCAATTTATGACTGATTCTATTTACACTAAAATAGGTTGAGAATTATTTACTGGTGTATTCCACCCATGATCTAATGGAGGGTCTTAATTTTTATACTAGTTTTATTTTTAACCATGGCCTTGAATTCTTTGAAAATTTGAAAAGCTTAATCCTTAGTTTTCAATAAATATACCTACATTTTCCATGAGTAATCATCAACAAAAAGCTAAAAGTATTTGTACCCTCTAAGATTGGGAGCAAAACGTCTAAAAATATTGATGTGCACCAAGTCCAACTTACCAAGTGACTGATACTCAGTATTTCCAAAAGGAGATTTTATTTGTTTTCCTAATAAGTAAATAGTACATATATCAAAATATTTCTTGATTTTGGGAAGACCACAAACCATATATTATTTGCTTAATTATACCAAATAAACATAACTTAAGTTACCATATCTTCTGTGCCATAAATTTCCTAGTTTTATATTTTTAACCACAAGTGCTTGATGATAATTTTGAAAAAAATAAATATGAAACATTTTTCCAATGTTAGAAGCCTTGGTAATCACTTTGAAATGCCTACACTTGTCTTTGATGTGGAAAAACTTTTGACCATTTTGGTTTTTAAATTCAGCCATGACATTGTGGTCAAGTAACTGATTAATAGACAATATATTTTTTGTTAGTCCTAGAACATAGAGAACATTTGAAATGTTATAATTTTTGTATCCAAGTTAAAGTTTGATGTCACCACTACCTTATACTGTATATGAGATATCATCTCCAAGTGAAACATTTCCCTTTGATTCTATTTTTATCAAAGTAGAAAACCTATATTTTATCCCTACCATGTGTTTGGTTACCCTTGAATCAACATACCAAACTACACTTGGATGATTGGTAGACTCATGCATTTAAGTAGCTAAACCATATTCATGATTTAAAGAGCCATTGTCTTCAGAAACATTTCCATGTTGTTTAGACTTAGAATTTTTTTCTTTCCACCTATTTTATTATTGTGGTTACTTCTTTTCTATTTGTGGTGAACTATTGAAAGAGGGATTATTATTTGATGGTCCCCTTTGAAATGTGTTGTACCAATAATGTTTTAAGTCATGTCCCTATCTTCCATAAATTTGACATGATTTGAAAGAATGTGAATTGTTTCATTGTTGGTTTTTTTGTTTATTCTACTTTGGAGATTGATTTGGACACTTCAGGGGTTTTTTCCCCTTTTGATTCGATGTGAGTGTATGCTTGTCATCCTCTTCCTATAAATTATGTATAGCTTCCTCTTGTTTCAATAAATTTACCAATGCCTCAAAGGTTGGTTTTTGTCTTGTGACATTCAAAGTGGTCACATAGATACTATATATGGGGGGAATTTCTCTAAGGACTATAGGGACAAAAGAATCATCTGTCACCATTTTTGCCAAAGATTGAAATGAAAATAATGAATCCCACAAATTTGTAACCCTTGTAAGGAATGCTTCTAATTTTTCATCTGATTTGATCTTGAGAGTGTGCAATTAGATCTGAATATGTAAAATTTGATTATGATTCTTAGCTTCATATAGTATTTTAAGCTTATCCCTGTAATATTTTACAATTATAGCACTATGAATATGAGGTTGTACCACATCCAAAATTCCAAACATGATTATTAACTTAGCCTTTTTATTAACTTTGTCATATTTTTGCTATTGATCAACATCTATTGCATGTCATACCCATGTACTTTCTACCATTGACCAAATGTCTTCAAACTCAAGATGTGTTTGTAATTTTGTTTTCCATGCTATGTAATTATCATTGTGAACCAATTATGTGTTGAGGAGGATAAATCTAGGTCTTGAACTAGACATTATGAATATCAAGTTGCGTATGATAAAATAAAAAAGTGTTGTTTAAGTGCATAAATGAAATGTGCATTTATAGAATGTAAATAAAATACAATAATGCATACATAAAGATGATAAATCACACACATGCACATAATATACATCAGAATCCATCTAAAATGCATCAAAAAATGCAATGTAAAAATGAGGAAATTGGACGTTGGTTTCAACAAAAAATGCATATGAGGAGATTTACAATTTTCCCATTGAAAGATGATTTGAAGGTGGTGAGAACATCCCCCGACACTTTTATGTCTTTGTAATTGTATAAAAATGGATTTTCACCTTATAATTTTCACTTTTCATTTTAAATTTCACCATTGAAATTTACAAAATGAAAATTTTCAAAATAACCTCCTCCAATGGATTTACAAAATCAAGTTTATTGTGTTTCTAAATAAAAATCTCCTTGTTTGACCTTCAAAGGCAATAAAATTTGTCTTAAAATAATGCCATACCTCTCTCTCTCTCTCTCTCTCTCTCTCTCTCTCTCTCTCTCTCTCTCTCTCTCTCTTTCTTTTAATAATATATCTTATCAAGCTTTTGATGTAAAAATAATAAAATATTATTATGTGACTTTTTAATCAAATCAACATAATGAAAAAAAACATGACCTGTATAAGATGTCATTTCAATTTGGTGAAACTTAATCTGAAACTCAATTTGAAGGTGGAGGATGAGTGGCATAGATGACCTAAAAAGAGCCATGGATATGATTTTGGGGTCACTACTAAAGTTGGGTGATGCAACCATATTACAATAGATCTCCATTGATTGATAACATGTGTTTGGGAGAGACAAGTTAGATCTTATTGGAAACCATTTGATGTTAATTAATTTTGTTGACATGATTCTCAGAGGTAGGTCAATGGTCAAAATAAAGCCATGGATTTATCAAATTAGAGGTAGGCTATAAATACAACAATTAGAGCTGGTATGTAAGTTGAAACCCTCAAAAAATTTGATGGATAGAAAAAAAAGAAAATGTAGTAGCCTGTGGTCAATGCCAAGAAGCTTGACAGGGAGACTGAGCCCATTGTGCTTCAAAAGGTTGTATTAGAGTTCTAGAAAGTAATTCAAAAGCCCTGGTTTGAGTAGAAAATAGACTCTAATCTACTATTGAAACTAAAATTTGATGTTAATACTATGGATTATGATGTCAAAATATATCAATATGGATAAATCAATTCAAACATATGGTTTCAAAAAAAATATTAATATTTCCAATATTAAAAAATTGATCAATATTAAATATGAATTCTAGATTTGACAAATAATACAAATTTGCATCATAAGGACATAGATCTAGATGATTTTTTTGAATAAGTAAATATAAAAATGCACCAATCTAAAATTTTATGGTCCAACCCTCTTAAAAAAATGTCAAAATATGATTGTAGTGTGCCCAGATTTTAATACAATTATGGCTAAATTTTTGCGAAACCAAATTTTTTTGCCTAAAAGATAATTATTCTCCTTTCATAAAATTATCTAAAATTTTTATAGCATTTCATCTTGGGATGAAAAAAATTAGAGCAACATGATGCATCTAAGGATCACATGTACTTGGCTTTTGATCTCCACCAAATCTCCAATTCTTTGAAAAAACTCCTCAGGATTTCCTACTTTGATACCAAATGAAAGACAAAATGAAATTTAATTAAAAAAATCACTAAAAGAGGTGCTTATTATAAAACACTAAGTGAGATTATATCTCCTAATATATAGGAGATTATGACTCACAATAACTGATCACACATAGGAAATACCCCATCTAACTAACTTATGTCAATAAAAGGTGTAATACCTTGGGACATTTATTACAAAAGGCTAGGATAAATTAATTATTAAAGGAAGCTTCAATATTTTAATTCCATGGATGCATTCAAAAACATGAATTTATTATATCTGTAAATACAATGAACAAGTATAACTTCATCAACATTGACTTAACCAAGCAATTACATGTTTTAGCAAATGAAATCAAGGACACTAAAATAAAAAGTCAGTATGTTCAAGTTTTTGAAGCTTAATATGGATAAGTATGTATTGCATTCATATTTTTGTGTTGTTGATATAGATGGTTTGGATTTTTTCTTAGATATCATTGGTTAGATAATTTAAGAATAATCAATATTAATATACAAAAAATTCATGAAGTTTTGGTACAAGAGAAAGAAGGTCACTTTACAGGATGTTATAGTTAACAAAGAACAAATAAAGCTCAAGGTAGAGCATGAGGATGAATCTAAAGATGGTAAATAAGAAAATAATGAAGATTATAATGAATAAAAAATATGAAGAAGAGATATTAAAAAAAATTGAAATTCATGTACTCGAGAGACAAAGGCACTATAAGAGGAAAGGTTGGACAAGGTCAAAGTATCAAAAATTGATACTAAGGTTGTGGCATATAGACACCCACATCATCATGAGAGGAAAAAATAATAGAGGCATGTTAAATAGTGTCACTATAGTAATCACTATTGTTGTATAAGGAATCAGAGGAATAATTACTTTGGCTATACATGTGGAATATTGAATCATAGGAGTAATAATTATGGTTATGCATGGAAGCCAAGGAGGAAAAACTATGATTATGGATGGAATTATAGTAGTGAAACATCATAAATAACTAGGACCATAGATTTATCACCCACCAAGATCACATATGGATGGTTGGATGATCGAGCATGAAGACAAGTGTGCAATGAATTGAAGCACACTCTCTATTTGGATTTTTATCATGTTTTAAGGGTAAAAGATGTTAAGGGGGAGGGAATGTCATGTACGTAGAGATATAATATTATCACGTATATGGATTTGATAGATATGTTGACATGTGACACACATATCCCTTCATTATTTATATGGGTATCTTATGGAATTAATTATATGAGTAACTAGTGGAATTAAGTATTTTTGGAAATGAGTCAGCCTATAGGGATTCTAAGTTTACTAATCCATTATTAGTAATCTAGGTCTATTTAAGGGATGAGAAATCATCATGAGAGATATTAAGTTGGAGTGTTATATTTGAAGTATAATTATGGATTTATTTCTTTCATAAGGAATATTGTATTGTGTATCCCTACCTTAAGGGTTATCATCTATTCTGAATATATTTCATATTTGAGCATCTTTGCCCACCAATATATTTTTTGTTCATCTCCATTATATTTTCTTACATATTTACATGAGTATATGTGAGTTTCATAACACATATTCCATTTTATGTTTAGCTTACACAAACTTAAAATAAAATATAGTATTCAAGTTAGTGATACTAATATACCCCATTAGGACTATTTGAAAGGGTCATTTACATTTAACACATTACATATTTATTTTATAATTATCTTGTATGCATGATAGGGGATTTTTAATATTAATTGTCATATGTTAGACTCCATCTAATGTTTTTATTTATGTATCACAATGATTGTATATTCATTTGAAAATTGAGAAATATAAAAAATTGCATTATTTAACCCAACTAATTTACTTGGAAAAAGTGAAGGAAAATATTAGATAGGTTGTTTTAAAGTGTCTATTATATTTGTTATTATTATATGCTATTACTTATTGTTATTATATATTTGTTTGGTTAATAAAATTATATTCATCACATTATATTCCTTCACCTTGTTAGTGAAAACCTTTGTGTGATCCTTTGCTTTCTTTTTACCAATATTTTTAACATTGTGTTGTTAATCAAGTTTTGGAGGCCATTATATTGAATATTAAAACCCAAATTATTAGTGTCATTTTTCATGTTTCCATATTGTAATAGTCATAGTGCTGTAATGTTACTTTTATATAAGCACACATGTATCTAAACTAATTACGACACCATGATAACTATCTTTGATTTCAATTTTTGAATTTTATTTCATGATTTAAATTGGCTTCTCCTTTCTTTTTCACACTTTTATATAAAATTTTGAATCATTCCTTATAACATGGCACATGATTTTCCATGTGAATGAATAAATATTTACCTTCAAGGAGAAATCCCTAAAGTAAGCAAAGAAGAGGATCAAATGGTACATGATCAGAAGAGGTATCCATTCAAGGGTCAAATCAAAATTGAGAATCAAATAATCCTAGAAAAGTATGAATACAATAGGATTAGTGAATTTAAACTTCTAATCTCCACTAAGGTAGTGGCGAAGAAATTTTAAACTAAGATAATGTTCACCATCCTTAAGGTAGTCATATCCAAATATTTTAATTTCCTAGACACAAAATATTTGAATCCCCTAGGATTCATATTTTCCCTCCTCTTATGACATTGTTTATTGATTCTAAGGAATTTAAATATTTGGATAGGGAGGTTTACCTAGAGGTTATAAATCCTATGAAATGAACCATTTTCCACTTAACCTATTAGATTTCAGGTTGTTATAGGAAAGAGCGTAGGCCTTCCCATATCAGTGAAAGGTTTAGCACTTAGTCCACTCAAATTATTTTTCAACCATATTGAATGTATAATGAACACTCTCATAGAGATATTTGTCCTCTAAGCATCTAGATCCCTCCCCTCCCCTTAGGAACCACAAAGAAATTTCTCCACATAGGAACTTATATTTAGTTCAAGATTAAAGAGATCCCTCCCTTAGAGGCCCCACACATCATTATAAGAACCCTATCCCACCTCATTTATTTTAAATATATGCTTCAAGCTATAAAAAATATTGTTATTATGAACATAGGAATAAAAAAGGCTAGCTATCTATTGTACCCAAAATTTTACTTTGTAAAATTTTTCAATTTTGGTACCAATATGAAGTGCTCATTTCAAAGTCTAAATTTACCTTAAAAATATTTTTCCATACTTAACCAATGTTGCATAAAAGTAAAACACATTTTTTTCATGTTATGTGCCATTGAGGTTGGGATAAACTTGACCCCATGGGGTGCACCAAGAACAAAAACACATAAGTTATAGTTTAACATGTTTTCACACCTTATGTTTCAAAGATACCAAGCTACCCTAACATCCTAAGTGTGTTAGATGTGAAATAATACATAAATTACACTTAGGAAAAGTTTTGTGTCTAACATTCTTAGGAGGTCATGTTGGTTAGGATGATTGAACACATAAAGTGTGATGCATTCATGAAGTGGTGGAGGCACTACACACCATGCCATATGAAATTTATATATAAATAGGATCCTTTAGTTCCCATAATGCATAGAAACTTTAGGTGCACCAAAATTTTGTCACCTTGTGTTCTTACACTACCTCAAATATATACCCCTTTTATATTCAAAGTAGGAAAATAGAAAAAATCCAAATCACAACCAAAGTTTTCCTCTCACTATGGGTTTTTGGAATTTTGTAGGAAAATGGGATAATGACGTACCTTAGGTATACCAAAGTTTCACCCAGCTCTTGTAGACTCCTAAAAAGGTTTTAGGAGGTAAAACACATATTTATAATATAATTATCATATGATGTTAACATCTACATAAGCATTTTTTTCCTTTGAATCCATACCAAAATATCTAAATTCTTGCATATGTCACCTTATACGCTATAACATATGTAAAAAATGAAGTTGAAACACATAGGTTTTGAACTGATGTCCATCTTTGAGATTGATGTTCCTAAAATTAGTTCTTCTTGCATTGGACATGTTGATTTAGAGGAATTTTATACAAGGATCAATGTGAATATGCCTTCTATTATGGTGGTGATCCTATCATAAAGTTGTTTATTTAAAGTTATTAATTTTCATATCTCTATTCAATGCATAAAATTAGTTTTTTTCTAGTGTAAACATTACAATTTAGATAAGATGGAGGTCTGATCCACAAAAAAAATTTGATTGCCAAGATCAATAGTGAATCCATTTATATCACCTTTAGGTTAACACCTCAAGATGCATACTCAAAGATGAGTGAAAATATTTAATAGACTCATTGGGATAATAATCTTGATTAACACCTATTTAAAATGAATGCTAGATGGTTAAAATGTAAAAGGAGGGGCCTTTCAAAGATGCCTAAACTTTTTTAGGTCAAAATTTAAGGAGGATCTATCAAACGTGATTACCTTCTTCAATAGCATGGTAGGAAACAAGGCCACTTCAAAATTTTAGTCTTGGATGTTCTTGGCCATGAACATCATCAATGATGCTTTCCATATGAAATTAATGGGAATAAATGTTATAAGGGAAATTTATAGGACATCATACTTGGTGTAATAATTGGTAGCTCTGAGAATATTTCTTGGCCTCAACCTACAAGGAAATTTTGGTTCTCTAATCAAAATACATGAGTATTACCAACAACTAATCTTAAAAGAAAGTAACAAACACTTCAAATGTATCAATGAAGATTTCTCAATGAATATATTATGTGTGTTTAATGAGTACTAGGGGAAAAGGATATTCAAATAAAAATCTAACCTAGTCACATAATATAGGAGCTACTTCATCCAATTCCCTAAAGGGTAGGTAGATTTGAAGGATGCCCCTTTAAACTCCTAGTAATTTTGAGTGACAATATCTTGTTGATAGGATTATGTGAGCAATTATTAAATATTCATAAAAATAATAGAAAAAGATGTATCTATATAAATTTTTCCACTCATGCTTGGTCACTATACTTGAATGAGTAACATATACACATAACATTAAAAAAACTATGATTCATTTCCCTTGCATCGTCATACTAGAAAAATCACTTTTTATCTCAAGGTGTATGTCATGACTCACCTTGGTATATGTATTAACTACACATGTGCATGATTTGAAAGACTACTAGGAGGATTGTGTTGATGATTATGAAGTAAGAAGAAGGGATTGGGGCAGATCAATCCTAGATCAGTGAAAAATAGTCACAACCACTTGGGTCCATAAAGGAATGGTGGATAATGGCAATACTTTTTTTGAATTCCTATACACATTTTTTTATGTCAACATCATTTATTGAATTTAGTTGGTATTCATAGGAGATAATGAACTTAAAATTTAAACTCAAATAATAGTTAATCGGTTAATGGATTGGCTCAATAAGAAACTAGCATAATTCATGGGGGAAATTGGCTGTAAGATTCCTAAGTCTTCAATAACCCAAAAATAATCCACCACACAAACACATAGAGGAACTAACACTCAAATTATTGGTCTCATTTCTCTTCCAACAACCATTATAGGAGGTGCTGGTGATGAACGATATCTGAATAAAGTGAATATGATTAATAATAATTATGAGATAAGTGCTTCCATGATAGTAAAATTTCAAGTCAAGAGGCATGATCACTTTCAAAAAAATCTATTTCTAAGTGATATGGATATCCTTGTTTAGATAGGGGATGCTTCATTTTAATTAATATTACCACACAACAATTCCTTGTTTCTAGTTAGGGCTAGCTCAATCTTTTATTGTCACGATAACATAAATCATTGCTCAATAATTTTTATTTTGTTATCACATTATACCTTCTCCTCAAGTGCCACTTCCTTCTCATTTCACACCACTAAGTAAAATTACTCCACCTAAAAATTCTTTAGAATCCAAAACATAGGTTGTAATATTAAAGGATGTTTCATTAATTTGGGTACAGCCATTGTTATGTATAAAGAATAAGGTAATAGAGACCATATTTTGATGGAATAGTAGATCTGCTAAAATCATTGCCTTCAAAAAAATCAAAGAATACATCTAGGCTAGTCTCCAACCCCTATGGGACCCAATTTATGAAGTTATTATAGCCTATCATATAAAAATTCATGGAAGAGATATAAATTGATCATTATAATATGAAGAGAATTAATTAGAGACTCCCACTCATGAGAGTGATGTACACAACCTTAGGGAGACCACATAAAGATTGATTAAGAGGTCAAAAAATATGAGTTTACCTAAAAATAAATGAAATATTAGGTCAAATATCTCCTAAGTCTAGTTGAAACCTTAACAACATATTAGTCCACTACTCCAATATAGATACTATGAATTAATAAAGAAGAATTTTTAGCCATAATAAAGTACAACCATTTTGGCAATGTTCTTAAGGCTTGGTTGGAATGGTTATTTTTGGATGGATTGATTTAAATTGAGGATGTGATTAAGTCATATTAAAAAATTGGGGTTGAGCATGACAAGTTGGATCAATAAATCCACTATCATAAAACATAATTAGAAATTTGGGAGGTAATGATAAAAGATGTAGAAGTACTAGAAACTAATGTTGATATACTTGTCAAAGGGGGTGCATTTGACAATATGGATAATGATATTTATTATGATTGGTTTGAAAAAATGTTTCTTGAGATTTATAATATGAATAAGCCCATGGAATACATAAAGGAGAAACAAAATATACATGTTGAAAGGCTCGATGAAGCCTGCTCTAACATGTGGGATAGGCTTTGGATAGTATTCTTCCACTTAGCTAAAAGATAAATTTAGAAAAGTATTAAAAGTGGAGTTTATTAAATAAGGTGATTTCAATGTCACCACAATGAGTAAGCTCAATAAGATTAATCTTGATTTTTGTGATTTAAATAGAAGGTTATTGGATTTATCTAAAAATCCTAATATCATGATGATGCTTACTAATAATGGCTGGTTCATTATAAGAACAAAATGTTTCTCAAAGGAGATGTCATATTGAAGGATATAAAAAAGTTTGGGACATTCAAGATATCTTAATAAAAGAGAAAGGTCATGAGATAACAAATGCTAAATTAATGGGCCCACCGTCCAAAAATCCTTCTCTAGTAAAATCTCTTTAAGGGGATGTTTTATTCACTTATTCTATTTTTCATATATTTCACTTTTATAAATAAAGTACAAATGTTATGTTTCTATAAAATATAAGTAATTTTATTAAAATGTGAAAAGGGAACACAAAATTAGAGTACACATCTTGAAAAAGAGCATTGATAGGAATGTGAAGGGTCAACCCCATTACCATATGTATTATAAATAGGGGAAATGGTCATTGTAAAGGGGAAGTTTTGGATACTCAATTTTTTTTTGGTTTGAAAGGAACATGAAATAGAAATTCATGTATATTTATAGTAAGAAATACATAATTATTCTATAAAAAATTGTGTCTCAAATATTTGTGTTGATGTACTTTATTTATATGTTTAATGTATGCCTTTCTTATACTATAATTTTTTGAGGTTAAATTATCTACATTCAAATGAGTAAATTTATGTCATGTAGGGATAAAATTCAAGTTTTATTATTCATGAATTCCATTTGATTTCTATTTATTTTTATTTTTATTTTGAAAGTTTAAATTTCCCATATAATTTATCTTGTGCACATTGTATATAATAGATTTCTAGTCTTGTCCTACTTTTAATAAAATTAACCTCCACTCATAATAAAGGAGAGACTTTTGTTCCCATAACTATTGTGAAAACACTCTATTTTATTTAGTGACAAATATTTTTCCAACACTATCCAAGGTCACCCCGATTAATAAATAACTTACATGCCATAGGAGACTACCTTATTTTAAATGTTAGAAAGATCAATCTAATATGTGTCCAAAATATATTGCAAGATGAGTCACTCAATCTAATATGTGTCCAAAATATATTGCAAGATGAGTCACCTACGTGCATTGAGTGTAGGAATTCACCTCATAAAAACCTACATCATAAGAATGTGCTTATTAAACACATATTTTCTTGCCTTAATGAGTCATCTTAAAGAAAATATCATTAAGGGAGTGAGGGGTACTTTTTAGTTGATGTTAGTTGTAGACATCACCTTACCAAGGATGATTTTGGTAGGAATACCTTGGAAATATAAGGAATTATCTCATGTTGATACTTATTATCACTTGGATTTTCACCCTTTGAGGAGATGTCTCATCTTTCCTCATCAAAGTGGCATAATTGAAACACCTCTAGGATTGTGGGTAGCCTAAGGATGAGGTGATATCTAGGTAGGGATAAATCCCTTGATGTGCAACTTTTGATCACTACTACACCTAAAATTTAAGGGGGAAAAGGGAGAGAGAAAACTAAAATCAAACTATCCTAAGAGAGGTGATACACCAAATAATTTGATGACTTCTAACCAGCTACATGTTACACATGAAACCAAGAGACTAACCAAACATGCACTTCTCTAATCTGCATATTCTCACATCAATATTACATTATGAGGTTATGGATGAATGTTTAGTCTACGAGGACTAAACAAGAGTCCTTGAATAAAGCTAGTGAATATAATAAATCACTCAACCTTGACACTTCCTAGAATAATTCACCTGCCCTACAAAAAGAATATTTCCAATTATAAATAGGTGATAGAATGAAACAATAATGCTAAAGAAACAACAAGTCATCACTAAGAAAAAATAATCATCCAAGTAAACACACTATGAAAAGTCATGTAAGAGGTAAAAAATAGTAATATTATTGATCAAATGGTATGAAAATGAGTAGGGCTTCACCATACTTAGATGGAGCATAAGTTACAAAGGCCAAAATGGCTAGTTCTTATATAACTTGAGAGAGAGAGAGGAGAAGAGAGAAGTCTAAAGGTCATAAGGAAAATTTTAAAGATGAGAAAAAGAGTTAATTGTGAATGAAAATAGGATTTGGGATGAAACATGTAAGGTTAGAAGAGACAAGTGGCCATACAAGGCATGAAACTTATGAAAAGTGGCATGGAACTCCTTATGTTGGCTCAGAAAACTACCTTCATCATCCACTCCTATTTGAATGTCCCAAAAATTATTAGGGATAGGTAGTATGATTTAAATTAAAGGTAAGGCTTTATAAATTCCTCTACATGAACTTTTTGTAGTCTTGGTCATCTAGAATCTTTTCAAAATGAGCTATCACCATGTGTAGTCCAAATAACTCTTCTTTCATGCACCCTGCATACTTGGCCTCCAAAAATGCATGATTTTTAAATGAAAATAAATGGAATGGGGTGGATTAAATGTTTAATTACCCTTAATGGCCTTATAATCATTAGAAAAACCTTAAAATCACTTCCACTTAGAGTTTTCACACTTGTCACTAGCTTGGTCACTATGCTAGTTTTGACTAGCTAAGATGAGAGCTATTATTTAGACACTTAGGAGTAATTATGAATAATTAAATGGAAATTAAGGGTTATCCAAAGCCCTTATACTTCTCCTAAGGTTTTTTTAATCTTTAGACTCCTCCTAAAACCTATAAAACACATAAAATAGTCAAAAGTACCCTATTTTATACCCTATATGTATAGTTTCATCTAGCTCATCATAATGGGGAGTATCCTAAATGAGTCATATATAAAATACAATCCTTTTTATATGAATTCAATTTTGATGAATTATCTCCTTCATTTTCCATATTGAGTCTAGACCAAGGGTTTAGGAGGGTTTTAAGTGCATTCTCTCTTAAGGTTTATTCATGAAGATCTAACATTGGAGTTGAAAAAAATTACTCTAATTTTATTTTTAGGAATCCTAATAACCTCCCCAAACTCCTTTGGTCTCCATTTAAAACCTTCATGAAGATGTGAGCATTTAAAGTTACCTTATCGAGTTTTTCCTTTTATTTCTTGCAAGCCTGAGTTGGTTTTGGGATAAAAAATGGAATTATTATGCTTTGTCTATAAAATAAAATATTTAAAACCTATATTATGATCCAAAAATAATTCTAAAATGTATTATAATTCATATCCAAGATATAAGTGAAAGTGACCCTTCTTTTGGGCTCTAAATCTAACCATGCCTGGTAGACTTGATTTGTCTTAAAGCCCAAAATGGCTTCTCATGGATTCCATTAAAATATATATTCTTGAAACACACCTAATTTATTTATAGGAACATTTTTCAATCAAATGTAGTGCTCAATTGAGGTTAGAGACAAATTTGACCCTTCATTTGGCTTTGGCTTAGAACCTTGCCTAATAGGCCTACCTGCAAGCTTGAGGGTCTAGGCCACCCTGTTTAGTTTTTCTATTGAATTATTGGTATCTCATAATTTTATGGATTTTTTAAAATATTATAAATATTATTGAGATGTTCCTATTGCTTTTGGTCTACCTTTCTCACCCATTTAATCCAAAATCATAGGTTTTGTGCCTAAGGTGAGTGCCCTTTATTTGAGACAAAATAGAGGGCACCTCCCATATTTTAATAGAATAAAAAAGTATTTTAGGGGACTATCCAAGTTTTAAGGATTTTATCCACAGAATTTTATCCCTTTATGACATTATTTGACCTCTCAAAAATTACAAAATCCAAAATAGGTTCCTAGGAAAGTAGATAAACTGTATGGATTTCTAGTGTGAACTGTGTATGCTTGCTTTGGGATCTTTCTCTACTTGATTTATACTCTCAAGGGAATATAAATATAGTCATTATATTTATGGATATGTTATAATATCTAATCATCATTCCATATTTTCATATACTCCTACACACACCTTGAACTCTTAAATAGTATGCATTTCTTGATTATGTTTCCTTCTTCAATAGTGAATCCTAGAGGTCATCATGCATGTTGGAAAGTGGAAAAACATTGAATGAGATTAATTAAATCCCTTATGTCATTTTATATTTTTTTATACCTGTTCCTTAACTTTGGGTAGCCTAGACCATCACTTAGGTAATGTGCTTTAGTTCACTATTACTTCACAATCATCTATAGTTGGCTATAGGTGAATATGTTTGAATTAGGCCTTGAAATCATCTTAGAAAAATTATTGAATTTTACATGGTTATTTATCAATGATTTTATTCATTTTTACCTTGGGTTCATGTAATATAAACCTTAGATTCCATGCTTCATTTCACTGTCTATAACAGTCACCTACAACAAACTGTAGGTGAACATTTCCAAATGAGGGACATCTGAAGGTGTCTATTTGATCTAAACCCAACATACTAGCATTTTTTTCATGGTATTAATGTTAAAAAAGTTCACATCATGATTTAAGGTGATTAAATTATAGGTTGTCATGAAATAAACATCTTTTCAAATTTTCACCGTTGGCTAGTTGTAGGTGAGCATTTGGTGATGAAAAGGGCCTTTAGGTGTGTTTGGGGAACCAAAACACAACATTTAATACCTTGAAATGACCCATATGTCATGAAATATTTCATAAACCATATAATACTTACCTAATCATAAAACATGGTTTTTATTACAACTTTGAGTTTGAAAGTCTTTTTAGAGCTCCAACTGTAGATGTCATTGCTTGGTTTTTAGTGCATATAAATACAACTTTGGGCTTCCTAAAAACCACACTTTATTGATCATTTTCCATTAAATTTTTTTAAATTCCTTCTAAAATGTGAATATATAAATTTTTTATCCCCAAGATTCATCAAAACCGTTGATAACCCTACTACATGGTCTTGACAAAAAGGACCAGACCTCTTTTTTACATTTTTAGGGAAAAGAGTCCTAAAACACACAGTCATCATGTTTTGAGGATAAAATTCACTTCAGTCTACCAAATTATCCCTTCAAAAGTTTTATAATGATCCCTTAATGCATTAAGATCATCAATAAGGGTTTTATCACCTATTTTATTACCCAAAAAGACTCCTCATCTCCTTGTTAAGCCACCTATAGGTGGTTGTTTCACTATGCAGGCAATAGATGAGAATTATAGGCAATAGACAAAGTTTACATGTTTGTGATAATATTTATGTCTCTTCAAATTTTACAAATTAACTTTCAACATTCAAAAAGGTTTGATACAACTATCAACACCTTCTTTTTACACATGAAATTCTCTATGAAAGCACCTATAGATGAATTTGTTCATGGTAGATTGGGTGAAAGTGCTTTATATGATTATAACAACCCTATATAAAATATTTTAAGATTCATTATTATTTATTCCTACTCTTAATAAAATTTCTAAATTTTTATACCCTCATTACACTTCCATGATCACACTAGATAGGTTGCACATATGCGATTCAACATGTTAGCAAGTGAAAAATGGGTAAAGAGTTAATTATGAGCATGGAAAGACTAAAAAATTGATCCAAGAATGATGTTATGAGACTATAAATTAAGGTATGATGATAAATATGGAATTGAGACATGGGAAGCATCACATCACATTCTTATGCCACCTCTTCTAAGAACTAAACATTCTACAAACAAGGAAAATTGATTGAGAATGCACATGGTGGCACCTTCCTACAACATGAGATAAATTTCTCATCAAAACACCATGAAACATGAAATTAAACATGGATATAATATGATAAGAGATCCCACATACTCTAGAGTCAACATCACCTATTGGTTTTCATGGACTTGCCCAAAATGGAGCAAAACCTATAAGGTGTATGAAACAACAAGCAAAAAAATATAGTCAACTTCATGAGGATGGTTCATAAAGAAAAAGCCACCATTATTGGAAATATTATTATGTAAATGGATTTATCTGAGTTTAATACTACCTCCCAAAGGCATTTGACTTGAAATCTCTTCTACTGACCATGCCAAACATGAACATGTTGATATATTCTACATGTTTAGAAAGGCAAAAAAGGAGTAAAATAGTTTTAGGAATATTTAACCACCTAAAAATAATGAAATCACTAAGATGAGTGTTAGGAAGATGAATATATGTTCCATGACCTTATCCCATGTGTCACCTTCCCCCATAGGCTGTACAAGTGCCAAACTCCCCTTTTTTAGATACTTTGTTGAATTTTAGTTAGTTAACCTACAATATTTTGATTAAACTAACATGAATAATAGGGAATATCACATATTAGACTATTTAATGGAAAAAATGACACCTATACACCTTGGAAATCATGCCACTTACATTTATAACCCCTAAAAGCCCACTAAATAACCCAAAATATGAAATAAAATTATTAGACCATGACTAAGCCTAAAAAGGAATTAAATAACATAAAATGGATTATAAAATACCCTATGAAAAATTATTATATCCATAAAACATATAAAAATTCAAGATTTTACCTATAGGGGCCCCAATTTGACTTGTAGGGTCAAATTTGGTTAACAAATTGGTGACTCATAAGGGTAGTATGCTTACTATACTAACTATACCAGTAGCCTTATCAATATATTAGGATTAAGGAATCATCTAAAGTTTGAGACAAACCAAGATGACTTTGACAATAATATTTTATCAATATAAGACCAATGACTACCTCAACCACACAAAGCAAAAGAAAACACACATGTACTTCATGAGCACTTATGGAACACACACCAAACTAAATGAACTAAAACACACACTAACTAACATGAGAGGAAAATTACCTCTTGGACCAAAGGGGAAGTTTTAAACCCTTCCTTATTTTTGACATGAAGGAATGAATGAGACATATAGTATTTTGATCCTTGACATTGATGCCTCCATCTTCTTCATGATGTTTGCCAACTTCATTGGCATGATGTTTAATGAGAACCAAGTAGCTCCAAATAGATTGGATATGGAAATTAATTATTATTTCATCCAAATAGTATCAAATTTCTCATATGGATTCTCAACTAAAAACTTCAATGGTGGTTCAACAAGGCATACCTTCTTGATTTCTATAGTGCTCTCAATAAGATTGGGTTTCTTATCAATTGCAAGTTCTTATAGCTCATCAAGGAGCTTTGCATATTACACCTAATATTGGTCATTTTACTCCATGGAAGATTATTTCTTAAACTTTTCATATACTTGACCATCAACTTGGAAAATATCTTCAAACTCTTGAAAAAACTTCATTTGTAGCTGCCAATCATCTTTGTCCTCTTTATCATCTAGATTCACTACCTCTTCAATTTTCCCTTCTTGATGTGTGAGGTTATCAAGATAAAATTATTTAAGATCCAATGCATCTAAGGGTGTTTAAAAACTAGGCTGACGTATTGGGTTATCTTCAATAATAACAACTTCTACCTTGGTCTCAAGAGAGTTTTCTAGGACTGCAACCTCTTTGGGGATGACCTGAAATTGTTCTCCATTCTTAAAAGCACATTCATATTCAACATTTAGGAACTCTTGAGGGATATAAAATTGTATCTTATCTACCATAAACTGATTTTACTTCTCAAGGTCTGTAATATCTTCCATCTCCTTCTCCTTCTTGGTGATGCCAAGACTAGGCATCTTGAAATCATGTGACCTAGCCCAATGAGTCTGCCAAGGAGGTATATTTTATTTAAGAGTTATGAATTCTTATCAACTAAATAATCCTCTTTAGGTTCCCATAACATATTTACATCAAGGAAAAGGGTGATGGTGTGAAAAAATGATGAGATAGGTGGTGGAGGTGGAAAATAGAACTCAAAATCAGATTGAGAATGAATTGTAGGGGATTCTTTTGGAAGCTCTTGAGGAAGGGGAGGTAGACCTTGGTCTAAAATGGCTTGGTTTTATTCCTTTCATTTGAAAATCACTTAATTCACATATAATTTAGCTTTATAAATCTCTTGAGGGAGGTTATATGGGGTGTGTTAAGGCATAGGATCTTCTTTTGGGTCTAAACCTTCCATCACACCTTGAATCAATAATTTCATCCTTGACTAAATCTTTAATTTGCTTGGATAGGTTCTCTTGGAAAAGTATTTCTTGAAGTTCATAGGCATCTTCATGAAGATGAGGAGTAAAAGAGGTCTGACATGGAATACTATAAGTTTCTTGAGGAAGGGTGGGAGGGACTTGCATAGGATCAAGCTCTTTCTCAAGTTCACACTCCTTATCAAGAAGTGTTCAAGAAACTTGGGATTTACTTAGGCTTAGATTCTCCACCTTTTCTCCAACTTGGAATCTCATATCTATGGTTAATTTTTTAAGGTGGGGATGTAATTAGAGAGGGAAATGAGGTCTTATATTCCACTTCTTTTGCTAATGACATGGCTTACTACATATGCATATTATCCAACTCAATCTTCATACCAATATTTGCTTCAAAAATAAGGTTTCTCTTTTCAAATCTCTCTTCTAACTAATTGGGAAAAGAGTGAATTTGATAAGATTGATTAGGTTCATGATTAAGAATCATGTAATATTGATAGCAATGTTGGTGAAGTGGATATGAAGGCTGATAGGTTTGGTGAGGCTGATTCTCATGAATTTTTATACTATCTTCCAAGGATGAAATTAGGCCATTCACATCTAGCATCTCACTTTTGAGCCTTTACCAATTAGCTCTCTCAATAGGTTCCCATTCTATTTTGACTAGATCTAAATCATCTCTCACCTTAGGAATATGATGACTAGTAACATCTAGGCCATATCCTCTTTGTGTGTCAAGATTTAACATATACTTCTCATAGCCCAAAAGAGTTTGCTTAAAAGTGGAAATGGATTGACTTGAGAAGTAACTAGGTTGTCTAGGAGAAAGATATAGAGAAGGTTGATTTTAGGATTGATATGAATCATGATAGGGCTAGTTATAAGGCTGATAAGGATCATGATAGGGTTGACAATGGTCATAGGAAGATTGGTAAGAATCACACCAAGGCTGATAGGGAGTGGCATAAGCTTGATATGTCTCACAAACTTGTGTAAAATGGTACTCAACACCAAAGTCAACCATATAAACTCATTAGGAAGAAAAAACACAAGGAATGGTTATCAAAAATATTCAAAATGAATACTTAGGCTTCTTAACTAGTTGATGTAATTTCAGATTCACCTTTGATGCTTAGATAGATGCCTCCAAAGGCTAATTATTGAAATATAACACCAAAAATATTTTAACTTTTTGGACTAAGAGTACCAACAAACATGATAAAAAATAATATCACTTATATTTTCACCCTTTGAGGAGATATATTATCTCTCCTCATCCAAGTGGCATAATTGAAACACCTCTAGGATTGTGGGTAGCCTAAGGATGAGTTGAATCTCTAGGTAGGGCTAGCTCCCTTGATGTACCACTTTCAATCATTACTACACCTAAAATTTAGGGGGGAAATTGGAGAGATAAAATTTAAAGAAAACTATCCTATGAGAGGTGATACACCAAATAAATTGATGACTTCCAACCAGCTACATTTTACACATGAAACCAAGAGACTAATCAAACATACACTTCTCCAATTTGCATCTTCTCACATCAAAATTACATTATTAGGTTATGGATTAATGTTTATGATAGGAGGAATATACAAGAGGCCTTGAATGACACTAGTTATTAGACTAACTCAACCTTAGAACTTCCTATAACACTTCACATGCCCTACAAGATGAAGCTTTCCAACTACAAATAGGTGAGAGAATGAAACAACGATGCTAAGGAAAAAACAAGTTATCACTAAGTAAAATCAATCATCCAAGTAAACACACTATGAAAAATAATGGAAGAGGTAAAAATTAGTACTATTATTGATCAAATGGTATGAAAATGAGTAGGGATTCACCATACTCAGATGGAGCATAAGTTACAAAGGCCAAAATGGCTAATTCTTATAGAACTTGAGAGAGAGAGGAGAAGAGAGAAGTAAAAATGTCACAAGGACACATATAAAGCTAAGAAAAGTATTTAATTTTTAATGAGAAGAGGATATGGAATGAACCATGTAATTTTAGAAGAGACAAGTGGACATACAAGACATGAAACTTATGAAAAGTGGCATGAAACTCCTTATGTTGGCTAAAAAAACTACCTTCATCATCCACACCTATTTTAACATATAAAAACTAATTATTGATAGGTATTATGATTGGAATTATAGGGAAGTATTTCATACATACCTCTCCATGCATTGGTTATAGTCTTGGTCATCTAGAATCTTCCGAAAATGAGCTATCACCATCTGGAGTCTAAATAACTCTTCTTTCATGCACCCTACACACTTGGTCTCTAAAAAGGCATAATTTTACATGAAAATACTTGAGAGTTGGTAAATTACATGTTTTAAGACCCTCCATGGCCTTAAAATCATTAGGTACACCTTAAAAGCACTTCCATTTAGAGTTTTTGCACTTCTCACTAGCTTGGTCACTATGACAATTTTGACTGGGTAAGATGAGAGATATTGTTTATACACTTAGGAGTTTTTATTAATAATTAAATTGACATGAGGGATTATTATAAGTGATAATACTTCTCCCAAAGTTAGTTTCATATTTATAATCCTCTTAGAACCTATAAAACACACAAAATAGTAAAAAATAACCATTTTTGTACCCTATTCATATAGTTTTGTATAGCTCATCCTGATGGGGAGTATATTGATTGAGTCCTATAAAAAATCCTATCCTATTTTTAGGAAAAATATGCCATTTTGATGCATTATCTCCTTCATTTTCCAAATCAAGTCTAGACCAAGGGTTTAGGAGGGTTTTAAGTGCATTCTAATCTTAAGGTTTGTTCATGGAGATCTAACTTTTAAGTTGAAAAAAAATACACTAATTTTATATTGAGGACCACACTAATATCCAAAAAATTATTTTTTATCCATGAAAATCCTCTAAGAAGATGTGACCATTTGAAGTTACCTTGTCAAGATTTTCCTTTTATTTCCTACAGGCTTGAGTTAGTTTTGGGATTAAAAATGTACTTATTGTGCTTTGTATATAATAAAAAATATTTAAAATATATATTATAATCCCAAAATAATTCCAAAATGGATTATAATTCATATCCAAGGCTATAAGTGAAAGTGACCCTTCTTTTGGGCTTTAGGTCTAACCATGCCTAGTAGACCTAATTTGTCTTAAAGCCCAAAATGGAATCTCATGGATTACCATAAAATATATATGATTTAAAAAAACCTAATGTATCCATAGGAACATTTTTCAATCCATTTTAGTTCTCAATTGAGGTTAGAGACAAATCTGACCCTCCATTTGGCTTTGGCTTAAAACCTTGCCTAATAGGTATGCCTACAAGCTTGAGGGTCTAGGACACCCTATTTACTTTATCCATTTTAAATTTTGGTATAAAATATTTTTATGTATTTTTTAAAAACTTATAAACATTTTTTAATGTTCCTATAGCTTTTGGTCTACCCTTCTCACCCATTTAATCCAAAATTGTAGGTTTTATGCCTAAGTCAAGTGCCCTCTGTCTAAGACAAAATAGAGGGAACATCCCCTATTTTAAAAAAATAAAAAAGTATTTAATGGGAATATACATGTTTTATTTATGTTTTACATCAAATTTTATCCCTTTTTGACATTATTTGACCTCTCAAAACTTGTAAAATCCAAAACAGGTTCCTAGGAAAGCAAACAAACTGTATGGATTTCTAATGTGAACTATGTATGATTGATTTGAGATCATTATATGATTGATTTATAATTTAAATGTATTATAAATATATTAATTATCTTGATGGATATTTACCAATCTCCATTCATCATTCTATATTTTCATATACTCTTGTACACACCTTGAACTCTCAAATAGTATGCATTTCTTGACTGTGTTTCCTTCTTCAATAGTGAATCATGTAGGTCATCATGCACATTATAACTTGTAAATAAATTTAATTAGATTCCATTAATACATTAGGTCATTTTATATTAGTTTAGATCTGATCCTTCACCTTGGGTAGCCTAGACCATCACTTAGGCAATGTGCTTTAGTTCACTATTACATTGCAATCATCTATAGTTGGTTATAGGTGAATATGTTTGAATTAGGTTTTGAAAGCATGATTAGGAACATTATTTAAGTTTCCATGGTGATTTATGAATTATTTTATTCATTTTTTACCTTCAGTTCATGTAATACAAACCTTATATTACATGCTTCATTTCACTATCTGTAATAGTCACCTACAACTGACTGTATGTGAACATTTCCAAATGAGGGGCACCTGAAGGTGTTTATCTGATCCAAACCCAACATAATAGACTTACCTTCATGGTATTAATGTTAAAAATTTTCACATCATGATCTAAGGTGATTAATCTCTAGGTTCTCATGAAATAAACATCTTTTCAAATTTTCACCTTTGGCTAGCTGTAGGTGATGAAAAGGGATTATAGGTGTGTTTGGGGAACCAAAACACAATATATCTTCTCTTGAAATTAATTCTAGGTAATTAAATATTTAATAAAACATATAATACTTACCCAATCATAAAACATGGTTTGTACGAAAACTTTGAGTTTGAAAGTCTCTTTGGAGCTCCAACTATAGATGTCATTTTCTGGCTTTAGTGCATAAAAGTACAACATTGGGCTTCTTAAAAACCACTCTATTAATCCTCTACCCATAAAAAGTTTTATATTACTTATAAAATGTTAATACATAAATTTTTTATCCCCAAGATGTATCAAAACATTTTATAACCTTGCTACATGGTCTTAAAAAAAAGGCCCATACCTATGTTTTGCATTTTAAGGGAAAAGAGTCCTGAAACACATAGTCATCATGTTTTGAGGGTAAAATTCACTTCAGTATACCAAATTATCCCTTAAAAATGTCTACCATGATCCATTAATGCATTAGGACCATCATTAAGGGTTTCACCACTTGTTTTATTATCCAAAAGGACTCCTTAGCTCCTTGTTAAGCAACCTATAGGTGGTTGTTTCACTGTGCAGGCAGTATATGAGAATTGTAGGAAATAGACAAATTTTACATGTTTTTGATCATATTTAGGTGTCTTAAAATTTTAAAAATGAACTTTTAACATTCCAAAATGTTTGAAACAATTGTCAACACCTTTTTACACATGAAATTCTCTATGAAGGCACCTGCAGATGAGTTTGTTTAGGGAAGACTGGGTAAAAGTGATTTATATGATTGTAAAATAACTTTATAATATATTTGAATATTCCTACTTGTTTATTCTTACTCCTAAGGCATGTTATAAATTTAGATACCCTCACTACACTTCCATGAGCACACTAGATAAGTTTCACACATGCGATTTAAGATGGTAACAAGTGAAAAATGGGCAAAGAGTTAACTATGAGTATGTAAAGATTTAAAATTGATCCAAACATGATGTTATGAGACTAAAAATTAATTTAGGATTAAAAATATGGAATTTTGACATGGGAAACATCACATCACATTCCTATGACACCTCTTTTGAAAACCAAACATTCTACAAACAAGGAAAATTGACTGAGACTACACATGGTGGCACCTTCCTGCAACATGAGATAAATTGTTCATCCAAACAACATGAAACATGAAACTAAACATATAGATAATATAATAATAGAGACTACATCTTCTAGATTTAACATCACCAACTGGTTTGTATGGACTTACCCAAAATGGAGAAAAACTTATAGGTTGCATGAAATAGTAAGCAAAAAAACATAGTCAAATTCATGAGGATGGTTCATAAATAAGATATCACAATTATTGGAACTATTTTTATTTAAATAGATCTATCTAAGTGTACTAGAACCTCCCAAAGGTGTTTGAATTGAAACCTTTTTAATTGACTATACCAAACATGAACTTGTTTATCACTTTTGCATGTCTAGAAAGGCAAGAAAGGAACAAAATAGTTTTGGACCTTTTTTAGAACATCCAAAGATTATCAAGCACTTATATTAGTGTTATTAAGATTATTAAAATTTCCATGACCTTCTCTCATGTGTCACCTTCACCCATGGGTTGTACGATGCCAAACTCCCCTTTTTCAGTTAGTTTCTTGAATTTCAGTTAGATAACTATAATATTATGATTGAAATAAATTTATTGATAGGGAATTTGAAATATTGTATGATTTAAATGAAAAAAGGACACCTGGACCCCTTGGTAACCCTACCAATTGCATTTATGACCCCTGACATCCCACTAAATGACCCAAAATAACAAATAAACTTATTAGACCATGACTAAGGCTAAAAGGGAATTGAATAACATCAAATGGATTATAACATACCATATGAAAAATTATTAGACCCATAAAACATCTAAAAAATAAATTTTTTACCTATAGGGGCCCTAATTTTACCTATAGGGTCAAATTTGGTCAATAGGACCATTCATATGTTAAATGGAAAACCTATCAAATATCCATCTGACCACATTAATTCATTCATGATGTTGTGTAGCTATTTAGAACATGATGATGATATCTTACTAAAGATGTTTTATATAACCTCACAAGGTGAATCCCTTCAATGGTTCCAAGATATTATAACCAATTTTACTTATAGTTTTCAATATCTTAGATAATTTTGTGTTCTTTGACATTGTCAGGTCATTTAAACTAGGCATTCATTAACTTACAATATTGGAAAATGTAAAAATGATTCCAAAACTTATCTCATACAATGTTGGCTTCTAGTCATCTATACTTATAGGATCATATTTATTGACACATAACTCATTGGCATATTTACTCATGCCATAAGGTGAGAGGTCCATCTTGATGTACTTAGGTGAGATACAATTTATAATGAAGATTCCTTAGATGTTTTTTTTCTAAAACTAGAAGCTTTCGAAAACTAAAGTGGTATTAAACCATCTATACATAAAAGGGGGTCCAAATCTTCTCACCCTTTTAAATAACCATATCACAACCATAATCAATATCATTAACAAAAAAAATAAACTAAGAAAGATAAGAAAAAGGATAAATTATACTTTGATCCATCAAAGTTTTTCAATTGGCACCACATCCATGGTCAATCCATTGAAGAGCTTATGGATCTAAAACAACATTTAGACATATTTTTTTTGAAATTTACCCACTAATCAAGGTTTTCAAGGAAAAATTTCTAAATAATTGTGATGATTTTGAAAAGAATAATGAGAAAAAAGTGTTTGAAATAGTTAAAGAGTAACACTAAAATATTCTTTATATTATTTAGTGATAGAGAGAGCTTACACAAATCTTTTTTTCACAACTCATAACACACATGTGCTCATAAATAAATAATTAATACAATAAATAAATGTATTTAATAACTAATCTATCCAACAAAATGATGAGGAAACCAAAATCATATATCTTGTTCACAATCCTTCTCCCCTTCCTAGTCTTTATATTATTTTAATGAATAAATTGACCATTAAGGTGTGAAAATTCTTGGTTCAATCATGTGTAACATTATGAAGTTACTGATATTACCTATATGGGTTTTTTTTATGACCGTATTAGAGATACTAGTGGCAAAAAATGTCACCTTATCTTGGCTAAGTCGTTAAGGTACCTAGGTTCAAGGTTTGCACTGGGTTTAGATGGACTATCTGACATCATGCTTAGTTTTTACTAGTAATATTAAAATTATCTTTGGGACAATACCATTTTATAATATTATTGTGTGATTTAATTTAATATTTGATCCAAATAACTCCTTGGTCATCCTTGGATAATTTCAATCCAACTTTAAAGTCTTAGAGGTAAGACTTGATGATCTTGAAGATGACTTACCTTTTGTTCATGAATATTTAAAAGAATGGAATGTAATATCTATCAAGGATATTATCAACATAAAATTAAGAATTAATGGGAACCATATGTTGGTAAATATTGGAGTAAATATCTCTTATGAAGAAAATTAACTACTTTTATACATATAATGTGAATAGATCAATGTGTTTGAATGTGAGTATGAAAACATGTGAAGAATGGATTTGTTAATTTTGGTTCATTGTGATTTTAAGACCACTTCACTAAAAAAAAAAAAATCATGGCCTCAAATGTCACCAAATTAGTCAAAGAAGAGATTGAAAATATCATTCAAGTGGATTTCATCAAGGTTCATGACTACCCCAAATGGGTATTGAATACTCTTCATACCCTTAGGAAGAATGGGAAAGTGCATCTATGTATATACTTTTATAACCTTAAATTAACTTACCTAAATAATAATTTTCAAATATATTTCATAAATATCATTATTGATATTAGTGTCAAGTTTGAGATGCTCTCTCTTATGAATGTTTCTCAGGGTTAATAAAATTTGAATCACCGCTCATGACTAACATAAGATAACATCTCACTATCCCCTCCGATATATTTTTATATATTGTGATAATTTTTGGTATATATAATAATAGGGAAACTTATTAATGAATAATGATCTATGTTTTTCATGACCTTATCTATAATAAAGTTGAAATCTACATGGAATAAAAATATTTTACATGATTTAAGCATGTTTGATATCTTCATCTTATCTTTGAGAAGCTCTCTATGTTTAGCATTAGTTTGAATCTTGAGAAGTGCATCTTTGGGGTATCTTATAGAAATATTCTTAGGTTAATTATCTCTCATATTAACATTGAATTATATCTTTAAAATATCAATGACATCTTTAATATTCACCCTCAAAACATCAATGTCATGTCCCCTTTTTAGGTGACATCGCTCAGAGTTGATGATTAGCCTATTATGCGACCTTCGTAGGTTGATTGAATGGATAGAGGGTCATGATGGAGATTGGCTTGGCTTCGATTAATAGAATTCCTATAGTTGGCTTTCATTCAGGCTATTTTAGACACATTTGGCCTGAGCTCCTATTATTTAGGGATATTTGACATGCAGCGGAGCGCCTTTATTTTGGTATGGTCATGTGTGGAATCACTCCCTGGTTCACCAGCTTCGAACGGTTCAAGGATTTGACATGTATTGAGGGAGATATTACTATTTGATTGATTTAATCAAATATTAATTATTCAGCCTATTTTTAATTAGAAACCCTAATTCTAATTTAAGAAACCCTAATTAGGGCAAGCATATCTTTTTGAGGGTATAAGGGTTTCTCATGGAGGCCATTATTGATTATGCATTGATTATTGATTTTTGATATTGAAGAATTCTTCTGTGAAGACTGAGCCAAGGGTTCTAAGATTCCATCTGCATTGGAGAACATCCACTCTTCAGTGTGTGTAATTCAGAGGCTATGAAATATCAGCTGATCTATTGCCAAATTGAGAGATAGCTTCATATAGAAGTTATCACAGAGGTTTATAGATTTGAGAGGTAACTTCATAAAGAAGTTGTCACAGAGCTTTCCAGGTATTTATTTTATTAGGTTTTTTGATTCAATAAATTATACAAATAGAGATCTTCTGTATTAGAGCCATATATCTTCAAATCAGGGGTTGAAAATAGATAGGTTGTGCTTTATTGGCAGCCGTACGAAGTCAGTACAGATCTGTGAAAAATTTGTAAGCATCAGTAGATTCACTCAGACACTGACATCAGCAGGCAGAGATCCCCAATGACTGACATTGGCTGACTGAAGACCGATGTCGATAGAGAAGGACCCATAGTGATCGACGTCAACAGTATATCGACTGATGATGGTGACTGTGTCTTCAACACAATGACCCGAGAGCCACACAGACCCAGGGTTATTTCTAGTTGCTAGAGGAATCAGGTTTTCAAGACTGTATTTTCATATTTTGTATATGCATGACAAAAGACAACTATTGTAATCATCTGGATGAATAATAAGATCTTTGATTGGTAGTTAAGAGATTTACTGTGGTTTATTGTTTATCTTCTAAATTTATTTTGCAAGATTGTATCTTTATTCAGAGCTTTTGTGTTTCTATATTCCCTATTTGAAGGAGATATTACAGTGGTATCAGAGCTTTTGACATTTTATATTCCATATTAGAAGGGGATATTACAGTGGTATCAAAGCCAAATTCCTACCATCCTATTGGGTACATCAGAGGTAATGTTCTGCCATCCTGTTGGGTAGTTTGGGTAGATTGGACATTAAATCAGTTAGTAAATCATAATGACTTCATATACTCAGAAACAGTGGGACAAGGATATGGAGAAGTTGGAACAAAGTTTGAAGAGGTTAAATGAATTTATTTCATACCCTACATTCAAAGACAAATCCACACGGTATATGACAGCGAATGAGGAGTGGGACTTATTAACTCCTTGAGTTTGGGAGAGGTTGTCTTTTGATCACTTTGTTAAGCTGAGGAGAGAGCACTATAGATCAGTTAGACAAGATAGCAGCATATCCCATGATTATTTTGAGATAAGCGATAGTGAATATGAGGATGAGTCTGATGCTTGCACTTAGAGTGGGGAGGTGTGCTCAGATGTTAGTGCACTGAGGTTTGATGATCTCTCAGCTATGGCAGAGATTGTATAAGAGTCCCAAGACCCAATTATTGCAGATGACACATAGGAGGAGGCAGTAGACAATTTTGAGGACTTAGTTTCCTCGACAATTTCTTTCGGTATGGAGGAGTTAGACAGTGATGCTACAATTGTTGATACTCCATATGTTGATATGAGCTTTGGATTTGATTTGCAGAGTATGGATGGTAGTATTATAGAGGTCAGTGATTCTGAGTCTACTCTTTTGGACCATGCATAAGAGGAGGATTGTAGGAGACAATCTAGCCAGTGTCATCATGTGTCTAGTCAGCTGAGAGTCAGTGAGTGAGACATTACTATCGCTTGCAAGAATTTTGATGCTGCTCGTCAGTTATTAGCAGTTTATGGATGGGGTTCTCCTACTAGCATTGAGTAGGGAGGCAGTTATTTGCCCTTGACAGAGATCCACTCTTTATGGGAGGCTATTCAGATTCTGAGATAGGATTATATGCAGTTGGTAGCTGATAGAGATTATCTTATGGAGTGGGGTAGCACAATGTATGATGCATTATTGGTCAAGGAAGATAAGGTGAGTGAGCTTACTCAGTAGCTTGAGGTGACTTCTGAGATTCTTGAGAGTACGCAGTTGGCTTATGAGAAGTCACAATTTCATTTGGCTGAGATGACCATAGAGTTAGAGCATTTGTGGTCTTCACCAGCCCCAGACCCAGTTCATTTATATATAGAGGTGGTTGGTGGTGAGTACATTCCTGTAGTTGTTGCTGAGGAGCATGTTGTTGATGCTAACACACATGTTTAGGATTTGGGAGTACCTAATTTTGATGAGTTTGAGATACCAATGGAGTTGAGTCTCCAAATTGATTCTTCTCACACATGATAGTGTGGTACCGTTTGCTGTGCCACCTTTACAGAGGGATCAGTTATGGGATGGATTGGCACCATCTTTTGTAGATGGAATTGGCAGTTTGAGTTACCCATTCTACTTGGGTTATGATACTTGGAGAGTTTGTTTCTCATGTGTTCTTGACTATGGTATGTGTAATCTTGGAGTTTGGTTGAGTTTCATGTGCCAGTTTGATTATCAATTCCTCTTTGTCCTAATTTAGAGGATATTTCAGGAACTTACATTGATTGTCATCAGTATAGAGCATGACTACATTTGGGATCCAGGTGGATTGAGTGGTTCATTGTTCTGTGATTGCTTGGGGTTAAGCAATTACAGGAGGGGCAGATTGTCATGTCCCCTTTTTAGGTGACATCGCTCAAAGTTGATGATTAGCCTATTATGCGACCTTCATAGGCTGATTGGATGGATAGAGGGTCATGATGGAGATTGACTTAGCTTCAATTTGTAGAATTTCTATAGTTGGCTTTCATTCAGACTATTTCAGACACATTTAGCCTGAGCTCCTATTATTTAGGGATATTTGACATGCAGTGGAGAGCCTTTATTTTGGTATGGTCATGTGTGGAATCACTCCCTGTTTCACCGGCTTTGAATGGTTCGAGGATCTGACATGTATTGAGGGAGATATTAATATTTGATTGATTTAATCAAATATTGATTATATAGCCTATTTTTAATTAGAAACCCTAATTCTAATTTAAGAAACCCTAATTAGGGCAAGCATATCTTTTTGAGGGTATAAGGGTTTCTCATGGAGGCCATTATTGATTATGCATTGATTATTGATTTTTGATATTGAAGAATTCTTTTGTGAAGACTGAGCCAAGGGTTCCAGGATTCCATCTGCATTAGAGAACGTCCACTCTTCAGTGTGTGCAATTTAGAGGCTGTGAAATATTAGCTGATCTATTGCCAAATTGAGAGATAGCTTCATACATAAGTTATCATAAAGGTTTACAGATTTGAGAGGTAACTTCATACAGAAGTTGTCACAGAGCTTTCTAGGTATTTATTTTATTAGGTTTTTTGATTCAATAAATTATACAAATAGAGATCTTCTATATTAGAGCCATATATCTGTAGATTAGGGGTTGAAAATAAACAGGTTGTGCTTTATTGGTGTTCGTACAAAGTCCATACAGATCCATGAAAAATTTGTAAGCATCAGTAGATTCACTCAGACACCAACATCGACAGATAGAGATCCCCAGTGACCGACATCGACTGACTAAAGATCGACATCGGCAGAGAAGGACCCATAGTGACTGACATCGGCAATATATCGATCGATGATGGTGACTGTGCCTTCGACACAACGACCCGAGAGCCGCACAAACCCAGGGTTATTTCCATTTGTTAGAGGAATCAGGTTTTCAAGACTGTATGTTCATATTTTGTATATGCATGACAAAGGACAACTATTGTAATCATCTGGATGAATAATAAGATCTTTGATTGGTAGTTAAGAGATTTACTATGGTTTATTGTTTATCTTTTGAATTTATTCTGCAAGATTGTATCTTTGTTCAGAGCTTTTGTGTTTCTATATTCCCTATTTGAAGGGGATATTACAGTGGTATCAGAGCTTTTGACATTTTATATTCCCTATTAGAAGGGGATATTATAGTGGTATCAAAGCCAAATTCCTGCCATCTTGTTGGGCACATCAGAGCTAATGTTCTGCCATCCTGTTGGGTAGTTTGGGTAGATTGGACATTGAATCAGTTAGTAAATCATAATGACTTCATATACTTAGAAACAGTGGGACAAGGATATGGAGAAGCTAGAACTAAGTTTGAAGAGGTTAAATGAATTTATTTCATACCCTACATTCAAAGACAAATCCACACGGTATATGACAGCGAATGAGGAGTGGGACTTATTAACTCCTTGAGTTCGGGAGAGGTTGTCTTTTGATCACTTTGTTAAGCTGAGGAGAGAGCACTATAGATTAGTTAGACAAGATAGCAGCATGTCCCATGATTATTATGAGATAAGCGATAGTGAAGATGAGGATGAGTCTGATGCTTGCACTCAGAGTGGGGAGGTGTGCTTAGATGTTAGTGCACTGAGGGTTGATGATCTCTTAGCTATGGTAAAGATTGTAGAAGAGTCCCAGGACCTGATTATTGTAAATGACACATAGGAGGAGGTAGTAGATAGTTTTGAGGACTTAGTTTCCTCGACATTTTCTTTTGTTATGGAGGAGTTAGACAATGATGCTATAGTTTTTGATACTTTGTATGTTGATATGAGCTTTAGAGTTGATTCGTAGAGTATGGATGGTAGTATTATAGAGGTCAGTGATTTTGAGTCTACTCTTTTGGACTGTGCATCAGAGGAGGATTGTAGGAGACAATCTAGCTAGTGTCATCATGTGTCTAGTCAGCTGAGAGTTAGTGAGCGAGACATTACTACCGCTTGCAAGAATTTTGATGCCGCTCATCAGTTGTTAGTAGTTTATGGATGGGGTTCTCCTACTAGCATTGAGTAGGGAGGTAGTTATTTGCCCTTAACAAAGATCCACTCTTTATGGGAGGCTATTCAAATTCTGAGACATGATTATATGCAGTTGGTAGCTGATAGAGATTATCTTATGGAATGGGGTAGCACAGCGTATGATGCATTATTGGTCAAGGAAGATAAGGTGAGTGAGCTTACTCAGTAGCTCGAGGTGACTTCTAAGATTCTTGAGAGTACGCAGTTGGCTTATGAGGAGTCACAATTTCATTTGGCTGAGATGACCATAGAGTTAGAGCATTTGCGGTCTTCACCAGCCCCAAACCCAGTTCATTTGTATATAGAGGTGTTTGGTGGTGAGTACATTCCTTGCAGTTGTTGCTGAGGAGAATGTTGTTGACACTAACACACATGTTTAGGATTTGGGAGTACCTGATTCTGATGAGTTTGAGATACCAGTGGAGTTGAGTCTCCAGATTGATTCTTTTCACACATATGATAGTGTGGTACCGTTCACTGTGCCATCTTTATAAAGGGATTAGTTATGAGATGGATTGGCACCATCTTTTGTAGATGGAATTGGCAGTTTGAGTTGTCCATTCTACTTGGGTTATGATACTTGGAGAGTTTGTTTCTCATGTGTTCTTGACAATGGTATGTGTAATCTTGGAGTTTGGTTGAGTTTCATGCGCTAGTTTGATTATTGATTCCTCTTTGTCCTACTTCAGAGGATATTATAGGAGCTTACATTGATTGTCATCAGTATAGAGCATGACTACATTTGGGATCCAGGTGGATTGAGTGGTTCATTGTTCCGTGATTGCTTGGGGTCAAGCTATTTTAGGAGGGGCGGATTGCCATGTCCCCTTTTTAGGTGACATCACTCAGAGTTGATGATTAGCCTATTATGCGACCTTTATAGGCTGATTGGATGGATAGAGGGTCATGATGGAGATTGGCTTGGCTTTGATTTGTAGAATTCCTACAGTTGGCTTTCAATCAAGCTATTTTAGACACATTTGGCCTGAGCTCCTATTATTTAGGGATATTTGACATGCAGTGGAGCACCTTTATTTTGGTATGGTCATGTGTGGAATCACTCCCTGGTTCACCAGCTTTGAACAGTTTGAGGATCCAACATGTATTGAGGGAGATATTCATATTTGATTGATTTAATCAAATATTAATTATTTAGCCTATTTTTAATTAGAAACCCTAATTCTAATTTAAGAAACCCTAGTTAGGGCAAGCATATCTTTTTGAGGGTATAAGGGTTTCTCATGGAGGCCATTATTGATTATGAATTGATTATTGATTTTTGATATTGAAGAATTCTTCTGTGAAGATTGAGCCAAGGGTTCCAGGATTCCATCTGCATTGGAGAACATCCACTCTTCAGTGTGTGCAATTTAGAGGCTATGAAATATCAGCTGATCTATTGCCAAATTGAGAGATAGCTTCATACAAAAGTTATCACAGAGGTTTACAGATTTGAGAGGTAACTTCATACAAAAGTTGTCATAAAGCTTTCCAGGTATTTATTTTATTAGGTTTCTTGATTCAATAAATTATATAGATAGAGATCTTCTGTATTAGAGCCATATATCTTCAGATCAGGGGTTGAAAATAGACAGGTTGTGCTTTATTGGCAGCCATATGAAGTCCGTACAGATCCGTGAAAATTTTTTAAGCATCAGTAGGTTCGCTCAGACACCAACATCGACAGGCAGAGATCCCTAGTGACCGACATCAACTTACTGAAGACCGACGTCAACAGAGAAGGACCCACAGTGACTGACGTCGGTAGTTTATCGACTGACGATGGCGACTGTGTCTTCGACACAGTGACCTGAGAGCCACACAGACCCAGGGTTATTTCCAGTTGCTAGAGGAATCATGTTTTCAAGACTATATTTTCATATTTTGTATATGCATGACAAAGGACAACTATTGTAATCATCTGGATGAATAATAAGATCTTTGATTGGTAGTTAAGAGATTTACTATGGTTTATTGTTTATCTTTTGAATTTATTTTGCAAGATTATATCTTTGTTTAGAGCTTTTGTGTTTCTATATTCCCTGTTTGAAGGGGATATTACAGTGGTATTAGAGCTTTTGACGTTTTATATTCCCTATTAGAAGGGGATATTATAATCAAATAGTTATAGTAATCCCTATGTCAAATTTGTATATAATCCTAAAATATCTCTTTAAAATAAGGATATTCTAAAATAAGAAAAGGTATCATACCATTATACATTTGACATACATAAAATATATTGGTCTAAAAATAATCTAAGGCTATAAATAAGGGTTGTGTGTACAATCAATTGCAAGGGATTTGAAATACGAATATACACACAAAATCTCCAAAGGGATATAAAGTGATGAACCTTACTAAATATGGGGTGTCATTAGATGGTATTTTAATTTTTTTAGGACTTAATGAATGTAAATCCTAGGTTGTTAAGGGGGGTGAGTATAGTAAATCAAGGTAGAAATATGTAATAATTATAACCAATAATTTATAATAGAATTGAATTAATTTGACCTTTTTAAAAATAAAAATAAATAATGTAAACAAGTACTTAGCTAGAAAATGAATGAAATGGGAGATCTGGAGACTACAAAATGAGACAGAGATTGATTTGAGTGTCATAAATAGGATCCAAGTGTCAAAACCCTTCCTAGATAGTAGCACCTGAATTAGATAGTAGAACTATATGGCACTAGTGTCTCTATTTTTATGGTAGTGTCCTATGTGAAATTATTTTGAGCTTATGGGTGCACTTATGTCTGGGTCTATCAAGCCTATTCTTTTGCACACAAGTTCTAGATCTATATATATGACCTATTTTTATTGATTTTATGTGTAAAACCTAATCCTCAATGTTGTTAGGGCATCTAATTGACACAAGTGGTAAAGTGTGTTATTAGTGGGGTAGGCTAGGCATCCTCAACACCCCACTATGATGATAGTTGCCTATATACCAATGCTCTGAATATGGATCAAGCCCACTGTATTTATCCCCACCTAAGTGATAGTGTAATTGAAGCTAGTATGAATGTGGTATTGAGTGCTTTAAATGTGATTGAGACTAGAAACATGAGTAATCTGAGCTTAGGAATGATGTATATGGTTGTATTTAGAATTAAGACATATAAGGGATTGATAACCTTGATTATGCACAACTTGTTTTGAGTTTATTTGTGTAATTTACATATGATTTCTATCTAGTGTTTAGAGGGCTAAAAGTCATGTATACACATACTATTCTAGTGTTTGTGTGGGTCTTAAAAGAGGTCTAAGCTATCCCTAGGTGGTCTTAGATTTGAAAATATATCTATTGGTAGAAAAAGGAGGAAAAAATACAAAAACACAAAAATTGGGACATTTGCACCATGGGGTGATACTATCCCTATTATGACATTAGTGTCTAAGTGGCATAACCTAAGGCACTAAGGGCTACGATGTCAAGATGAGGGGTAAAGACTACTTTAGGGATGCCTGTGGCCTACATAAAGGCTGAATAAGTGTTAAAATAAGATCTGAGATAGGTTTTGGGCTAAGCTAGGGATGAGTGGTCTTAAATATCACTATTAGCATTCAAGTGTCATTTTTAGGAGATTAAATTTGCCCCCTCTTTATTTTATAAATGCAATAAATTGAAATGCCTAGGATAAAGGAAAAAGAAGCATACTTAGAATTACCTAAGAGGTGAAGCCTATGAATCTGGAAATGAGTATGTGAGGCATGTTCCATATGTGTCCTATAAATGAAACATGCATAAATCAATCCTTACTTAAGCATAAATTAATCCTTACTTAAGAGATATAAAAATCAAAGACAAAACTGAGTAAAGAGATAAAAATGAGTAAAGAGATAAGAAAGAGGAAATGAATGAATACACCTCAAAGGGTATGTGAACCAATGCATAAACATGGTGACAACCTATGTGTGTGCATGTAGATAGTGATCAATTGATGAATAGATTGGACTGAGTTAATGTCTTGCTCAATACCCATGTGTGGGTGGCTCAATAACTCAATCCAGTTTTGATTCCATCATTGCCCACCCCTGCTTAGTGGATCATGACCTATGAATAGCTTGGATTAGACTAATGGTGTGTCCAACCCTATCATGTAGGTGGATTAATAACTCAATTGGACTATGAATCTATCATTTCCTATCCATGTGTAGTATATTTATCTAAAATTGAAACTATGTGATGTAAATGGAGATATCGACTCTGCATCCACTCGATAATATTAGGTGGCTCTGGGCTACTTGAGAATGCCAACCACTACAGATGGACTAAGACATGAATATAGTGTGTAACCTTAAACATGTCATCTAATGTGTATAACATAGAGAATCACATGGAGTTTTTTCATTCCATTTTATCAACCGATGTATAAGTGATCATATAGAAATGATGTGCCACATACATGTCCCAAAATCTGATATCTAAGCATATGAATTCTATATTGAGTTGTAACAATCTATATTTAAGCATCTAAACTGAAATAGGAATGATCATTCCATGCATGATGCCACTAATCTAAGCAAATTGGTATGAATCTGAGCCAAAAAATGGTAATCTGTAATTGAACCTATGCAAACTTGGACTATACCTACTATAATTTTCTAGCCAATCTAGAATTTTTTGAAACTTAGGCTACTAGATAGTAGTACCATATCTTGAATAATATAATCATGTGGTGTTAATGTCCAACTATTTTTATTTTTGTGAAACTATAACTGATCTTTGTGTCACTATTTCTTATAGTGTTTTCTTGAGTCTAATTTTATGTTTTGAGCATGTATTCTAAAACTTATACTCTGAGTGCATTCAAATGACTGGATCTATATGAAAAAACCTTGTAAAAAACCCCTCTTTTGAGTGGAGTTATTGAACATATGCAAGAACTATCCTTAAAATAGAATTCTCTATAAAATGTGTGTTAGCGAGAGCATATATGATATCTGCATAATAAACCAATAAAATGTGCATACATAACATCAAAATATTAGATAATATGAGCATAAGTATGTAATGTGTGATGTATGTTATGTCTAACATTCACAAGGTTGTCAAGATAAATGTAATAATGTATATAGACTAAAAAATTGAGTAATAAATGAGCAACTACCTAGGGGGATGGGGCATGATGTCCATCATGACACCCAAGTACAAAGGGGAGATGCATGAGGTCCCTCATGGCATCTAAAACTAGAGTGTGTAAGAAGAAAGAGACAAGTGTCATGGCCATGATGCACACAATAAAGCATACATATAATACACATGAGGCACACAAAGTAGGCTAAGGGGACACAATACAAGAGACATGGGTACATGTCACTAAATATGGGAAAGAAAGACATACAAATACATGTTGAAACATCCACATACATAAATATAAATCAAGTTGGCTTAAAGCCACATAGAAGGACAAGTTCAAATGTATGCATACACAATTAGGAAGGCCACACAAGGACATGTGCACATGTAAAAATAAGCGGCGTAGAGCCATAAAGTAATGACATATTCAAATGAATTTAAATATAAGAAGCATAGAGACACAATCAAGTATAAAATAGTAAAGATAGAAATGAAAGTATGTATGAACATGTAATACACATCTATATAAGAGATAAGATATACATAATCTGAGTTTAAAGTAGTGGTAGTCAATTTTCTTTTGAGGAAGTTTAGGATGATCAATATCAATATCTAACAATGCTAAATATATGATGTAGAGTTTAGAAAGATAGAATCTAGCAATCAAAACTATGTATAGGATTCCCCCAAATGGGTGGATGTATCAAATGAAGAAACTGTGTATCTATGTATATGACCCCATTGGGTAGATAGTAGAAAATATGGATCTATGTAGTGGACCTGAGTCCTGTAGTAATCTAAAATCACTCAAAAAGAATAAGTGAATCATGTATGTATGATAAAAATAAACTATACTAAGATAGCTAGCATGTGTATGTCTATAAAATATAAGAGATGTAAACATGGTAATGCATACAATCTATAATTTATATTTTATGGGTAAATATTTTAATGTTTTTATTTTTTTGACATATTATATTGTTTTCGTATTTTATAGATATAATCTATGCACAAGCAACATGGAAATGAAACTATATACACATGATAAATAAATAAACTATATACAAGTAAATGTTGAAAATAAATGGAATAGTGTAAAACCAAAGTGTAATATATCTATATATCCAAGAACACATCAATGGGATGTGGATAATCAAATGGTGGATTATGTGGGAGGTCATCCAATGTTGGATACTAGATTTGTTTGAACTCAAATAAGTCCTCATCATCACAATTGTCAAACCATGTTGTATGTATCATTGTAGCCTTATCTTTGGTGTTAGTATGGATTCTATGCATCTAAATAACATGCTACTCTATTATGTAAGATTATTCTAGTGTGGTCCTAGGGTAAAAAACATTGTATCATAGAATATCTATATGAAACCTGTGGTTCTAATTTATGCCATCATGTAGAATGAATACCAAATGTCCCTGATGACTGAATGTCAATCATCTATCTAAATGATCAACTATGGCATCCATCACTTGTAAAAATGTACTTCTATGTGTAAATTATATATGAGTTCCCATACTCATGATAAATAATAATGTGTTGGCCACCTTGGGGCCATATACAATTGGTAATGTGATGTCCTATGGAATCTTGATAATGTATGGATGTTGTAGATCATTTTCCTGATATCCTATTTGATGTAAAAATGCCAAAGTGAAAGTATTAGGATCAGAGTCCTCATCTATAGCAACATGGGGGATGTATATGTCCAAAAAAAATCTAGATAGTCAATAGATCATTACATGAATATCTATGTTGATGATGATTCTATCATGGTGCTTGTACCTGTGGAGGTGGAGGTTGTATAATCTGAATAGTTCCTTGAGCCTTGAACTTATTCAACTTATGCTATAATGATAATAATGTATTTGTATCATGTACTATAAGCCTATGAAAATTTAAAAAGGATTAACCTTCCTACTATGACAATCCACTAATGGATCTATGATTAACTATGGGTAATGCCATCAACCCTCTATTAAGTAATATCTATAGAATCTGGTATGGTCTATCATGTGAACTATCTACCTAAATCTATATAAATGGGTCCATTTCCATAGTATCCATATGTATTGAGTGAATGGATGAATCTACCTCTAACTATAACTTAGTAGGTGAGCCTGTGGCTATGGACTATGAACTAGTGGTGCTATTAGTGTAGAAAAGGCATGGATTCCTTAGAATCATATTTTTACTCTTTAGAGCCCACTAGTGTGAAACTCAATCCACATAAATAGTCATCAATGTCAATGGGTGTTGGATTATCCTCTAAGGTGGCTTGGGAATCTATATCAAAGTTATGGATGTATACTTATTCTGAGTTAACAAGTAATGGTAATTATGTTATGAGAATCCCATCATCCACCCTAGATGGAGATAACTATATTGTGGGAGGGTCCTCCTCCATCATGGGTGAAGGTAACTATGTTGTAGGAGGATCTAGAATGGGTATATGAATAACATCATTATATTCCGCAACCTCATATGTATAATTATTCTCAATTATAATCTTGTGAGGTGGGGACTTTATAATAACAAGAGGTGTCCCATCTAAAGATGTACTTGAGGTGTTAGGCTCGATGACTTTACAATATTTGAATGGTTGATTATTTGTCAAAAAAGTGTAAAGTATCCATCATTTAAAAACTTGAAACATTTATGAAAGGTAGAGGTTATGACCTCCATATCATGTATCCAAAGTCTCCCAAGTAATAGGTTGTAGTGTAAATGATTAGGCATGACTTGAAACTATGTAGGTAGGGTTTCTGGTCCAACCATAATATCTAATGTAATAGAACCCAATGTTTGTCTAGGAATACCATCAAAACCTTTGATATTCTTAGATTTATTATAAATGGATGTTATATCAACCCCCATATTTTGAGTAAATGTGAGGTTGCATATGTTAATTCCACAATCAATTAAAAATCATTTAATAGTGGTGGTATTGATTTATGCTTGAATGAAGAGTGGTAAATTTTGATCAATAATTAAATCTGATGGTAAATCATCATTGGAAAAATATATACCATCCTTAATGTCCTTGATAGTGTTCATGATAGATGAAAACTAAACTAGCTCTGTGTCATGAGGCAAAGATGTACTATTGAGTGTTTGAAAAAGAATATATTTGAAAATAGTTTCCTATTGAAGTAATTCCAATATAGAGATCTTAGTCAATGTGTTTTTTAATTGATCAACAATATCAAATGCTTTGTGTTAATCTCTAGGTCTCGTTATAGTGTGCTGAAGATGATGAGGGATGATGTGATTACATTATTATTATATAGGATAAGGAGGCATCTTGTTTTATCTAGTAACAAATTGAACCATAGGATATACTATTTTTCAAGGGTGAGTAGTAGAGGTAAGACGTGAGCAAAGATAATCAACTCATCTAGGTGGAGGTAGAACAAAAGGAGTCATATGATCTCTCTATCATTGAGTAGCAAATAGAGGTAACTCAAAATGAGCCATGTAACAATGGTCCTCATCAGAAGGGGACTGAAAAGAGGGCAACCCAATGTGTAAAATAAGATGATCTCTAATATGATCCATGAGAGGAGTGACATAGATGTGCATTTTTATACAAATGGTGGGTAATAAGCATGCTAGACAAACCATAAAAATTCATGCTAAAAACTAAAAAATGACATCCATCATGATAATCATGATGATGAAATACAAATTAAAACTAAGTATATTCTAGAAATAAGAAGGGAAACCCTACTGGTGCACTAAGGTTTTGAAATATTGTGCTCAAAGTCAGGTTCACCAAATATTTTAACTATTTTAATACTTATTGAATGTAAATATTAGGTTATTAAGTGGGTTGAGTATAGTAAATTAGGTTAGAAATATGCAATAAATGCAGCCACTAATTTATAACAAAATTGACTTAATTTAAACTTTCTAAAAATAATAATAAATAATGTAAACAAGTATTTATATGGAAAATGATTGGAATACGAGATATGGAGACTAAAAATTGAGACACACATTTATCTAAGTATTGCAAACAAGATCCAGGTGTCAAAACCCTTCTTGGCCACTAGTGCCATAATTAGATAGTGTAGTCATATAAAATGCAAAAAGTGGTAACTTGAACATGGATAATAACACCCATATGTCTCTCTTGATTTATCTCATGACCCTCTTAAGCTTTTTTTCACTGATTCTTACTCATCCATAGCCTTCAAAACTTGATACTAGTTGAGCCAAGACCCTCTTTTCACAACAAATCTATCCCGCTAGGTCCTATCTGCTTAGGATGATAGTGCCCTGTTTACTTAGGATAATAGTGCCACACTAGGACAATAACACCAATGCCATTCTTATCTACTTTTGGTGCTTTTTCCCAAGCTCATTTTTGGGCCCAATGGTCAATTCCTTCTAGTTTTCCATCCTTATCCTTGTTAGCCTAATGCGAGAAAATTCAATTCATGACCAATAGATCCCTATAAAATTCCATTTAAAGATCATTTGGAAAGGGTTGGTAATTATCACTAAGTAAGCAAGAATACAAATAAGACTTCTCAAGAAATCTTCCCTATTCTCTGCATACAACTAGCCAACACACTTACAATCTCATTCAGATCCTTACACCAGTCCTTATCCTCCTCAAGCACATTTGGTTTAGCATTCTTTGCATATTTATACACTTAATTGCACAAAACACATCAAGTGGGAGAACTACATATGGCTTGATCCCTCTTTAGAGTATTGGTATGTAGGTAGCATGCCCACACATGAGGTGTGAAGCACATCCAGTGCATCTTACACACACTAAGCATCCTTCTTACTCAAAATTGGTCAAAACACAATGAAAGATTGGATTTTAAGAAATAATCTACTCTATAGTGATCTCTATTGATTTTTAGCCTCCAAAATTTAGTATACAATCTCACACAAACCTGTCAAACAAAACCGAAAAAGCTCAAATCCTCAAGACAACAACACTAGACAAGGACTACATCATCGGTACCACTCCTATCCAGTCATGAAATGAAGTTCATATCTTAGTTTTTTATAATCTCCTAGTCCTACACAATCAATATTAGCCTCTATTTCAGTTGGATAAACACAGTTTCAAGCTAAGTTTGATTTCTCTCTATTCACTTGCTATTTTTAGAAATTTTAAACAACAATAAAAATTAACAAATCAGTAGGTTAATTATGGCATAATTATTGATTGATTTTACTACTTATACCCTTTAAATAAATTTAAGAATAAAACCTCAATATTCCCAAAATTGATAAATCATTTGGTGAACCCTATTTACTTCGTTTGTGCAAAAAAACCATAGGGTAATATTCCTATCGATTTTTCCTATAGATTTATGATTTTTTACTTGAATATTTAAATCATAAATTCATTTAAAATTTTAAAATATTTTTTCAAACCATAGTTGCCCATACTATGTCCTCATATTTTTCCAACTATTTTTTGAATTTTTACTCGCATATTAAAATGAAAAAATCCATTCAAAATTCAAAATTCAATAGTATTTTCAAAAAAAATATTTTTCTCAAAACCCTAATTACACATACTAGGTCCTATTCACTCAAGCATTTTCCAATAATTCTTTGAATTTTTAGTTGCATATTTGAATAAAAAATCCACTTTCATTTTCAAAATTCCATAGAATTTTTCAAAATAATCATTATGCATTAATGTAGAATAATTTCCAACTTTATTTTACTAAACATGTTAGAACTATTATGTTACAAGTTAAAGCTCTTTATACATTAATGCACAATTTCATGCTCTCTACCCTTTAATTTCTATCTCTCATATGGAAATTTTTTCAAGTTTATCTTACCACACATATTAGACATATAATAACACATGTAAAAGTTCTTTATGCATTAGTGCACAATTTCATGCTCTCTATCCATTGTTTGATCTCTCTCATGTGGAATATTCTTTATAATCATATTGATATACAAATTATAACTCCACTTACATGAATTTCATCTCATATACATGGTTTCTACCTAGATATACCTAACTCCTTAGCTACATGGTTTTTACATAAGCTAACTACCACATGTCAAGTTTTGATGTCATATCTTATATATAGGAAAGAATTTACTTCTCCTCTCCCTCAAGAGGGTGATAGCTAATTTCCCTTTAACCAAGCCCATGCTATCACGCCTTCAAAAGGTTAGGAAAACTATAATATTATTCCTCATACATATATTCAGCCTATAGCTTCTTCCAACCCTCTTCAACATATGTGCTTACATGTGAAATCGAAAGCAACTAGGGTTCGCACTTGTGAGACTCTAAGGGATCAAATAACTAATATGAGCAAGATAATTTGATATTTATAAATATAGAATCAGATATTACATGAAAATATCACAACATTGGAAACTTATATTATAATACAAAATCCTCAAATGCACCCTAGTGTCAATCATGTATATTCACCTTCACCTAGTCAATTGGTTGCAAGCAATGTTACATATCAAAATAAGAAATCACAACAAACTAACTCTACAACTAGTGATTCAAAAATAATTCAAAGATCAAATAATATTTTAAGTGATGTACTTAGGGAAATTATTAAAACTAAGTTGATCAAACTACCTCCTCTACATCCAGTGAGAAGATCCATATATTATTATGTATATCATAGAATGCATAGACATCACACAGATTCATGTTTGGAACTAAAACAACATAGACAATATATAATGGATAATGAGGACCCTAAATAAGGTAATTCAATTAATCAATGCATAGTGACACAAAAACATATTCACAAAGGGTCAAATTAATAAACAATACAAAAGTGGTTACCAAAGCATATCTCAGAACAACAAAAGGATCAAAAAGCAAAATCAGAGCAACAAAAGTAACACAAGCATAGGTAAAGACTGATAAAGATGAAAATATACTTCTCCAAAATAAGGCTCAAATTTCAAATTAGTATGGGTTTGGTCAAAAATATCTACAATAGTTTGATTATCAAGGTCAAGGGTTGGGTAAGCATGCTCAAGGCATCACTATTCCTATTCTAGTAGTTGATAATGTTTGTCGCCAAGGTTTTGGATTTATTGAAAATCCTAGGGAAAATCATTCACAGACACAATTTATCAAAGGAAAATATCTAGATGCAATTAAAGTCAACACTAACATTATATTGGTTGAAAATCAAGATGATAATGATGAGTGGAACATACGGGTTACTATGATTTCCAAGATATTGATCATGAATCCAAATATTCAGCTTTATATTCACATTCATTCCCTCATGATTCACAATCATGCATGATTTATTTGTTTGGTACAAGACACCATGATAGGGAGTCTCCCATAAGACTCATTAGTTAATATCATCTCTTCTCAGCCTTGTACATAGTTTCTTTTTGATTACTTGTACATATCTTCTTTTTAATTTATTGTACATAATATCCTAATGATTAATTGTACATAGATTATATTTCAACATCCAAAAACATTTAAATGTCACAAAACAAAAAACATTTCAATTGTATGCATCATCCATGCTTTACATTTCTACTATCATGTTAAACTTACATCTTCTATTTTATGCTATTGTTTGTTGATTTATCTACATTACCATGCTTCACTTGATCTTCTTTAAGTGTGTGTAGTGACATCTAACTCTTTGATTGATTCACTCTACTTATTGAAGGGGAATCCTAATTCTACATCAAGACACACATTGATATGCATAACCACTGGGAGAATCTTCTACATGACTACACCATCTAGGTTATCTCATTCCTACACCATACACTCTGGTTCTCATGCTAATGTACATTATTTAATATCTTACACATATTACTCTATCGACACTCACTAGTTTATATCACTTGAGTATTTCTTAGCATATACATAGTCTTTTACTAACATGTCTTGCATATTTTCCCTCTTGCTTTGATTAGTTAGATGTGATTATACTTATATTTCCTTACATGCTTTCTTTTCTTGCTTAGCATAGCTAGATTGTTTGTATTTATTAGTTCCTATTTGTCTCCTATATATGCCTTAGGACATTTTCCAATTTCCTTTGCTATTATTCATATAAGTTATTTAGGAAATTTTCCAATGTCCTTTACCTATACTCCTCTATATGATTATGGATTTTACACCAATTTTGATTATTTTAATTGTATCTGTATGTAATATTTGAACATGCCTTGTATGCTTGCTTTCTAGTTTGAGTGACATGTGCCCATGTCCCTTGTTTATGTGGTCCCTTGGACACCCTTGTATGCTTCTTAATTTTTTCCTTGTGTGCTTGTTTCTTGTTTGCTTCTAATTGTTTATAATGCCATGATTCACATCATGCATTTATCTTTCTTTCTTGGATGCCATGATGGACATCATGCTCCATCCCTCCAACTAAAAATTAACAACTAACACTTCTAGTTCTAGTTCAATATATTGCACATGATTTTACATTATTATATATATCTAGGCATACCCCTATTGATCTAAAAATATCTTAATATAAACCATGCTATAACTTGAGATATCTTGTCGATTATCATTGTTATATCATATATTTTACATCATAACACACTTGTAGGGCTCTTTCTTCTTAGGGAAGTCATTACAGGGTTTCCATTACTACCCTCAAAAGAGGGGGTAAGAAATAGGGGTTTTGTCACAAAGATAAAAGCTCTTATCAACCAAAAAATCTAGTTTCAAAACAATCAAAATAGCAACCAAATATCAAACTAGTTGAAATAGACCAGGTAGATAATGAATAATCCAAAATAGTTCCCATATTTGGCCCTAGACAATAACACCCAACTTGGACTATAGCACCAGTGGTGATACTATCCATTTCTAGTTCTCTTGTCTAAAAAACAAAAAAACCAAAATTTATAGAAGTAGGTTCAACTATAGATTTGCATAGCTAGACCAATTTAGAATCAGTAATTTTAGTACACATTTTTATTAAAGAATCTAGATATAGGATGCATCATGCATGACATGATGACTCTCACTTCTAGTTTCAAATATGATAGTTGGTATAACTTCTAGATTAGAATCGATGTTTTAGACACCAATGATGAGGGGTAATGTGTGTGGCACATTTAATTTATTTCTTTCTAAGTTTAGTATTACCTAGGCATTCTTAGTAGTTTCATGCCTTACACCATATACAAGTGGTTAACATCATTTTGGTTTGGTTTTCATACAAGCCTAACTTTTGAGTTCCCAAATTCCCAAGTGGATTTCACATAAAATAGATTCCCAATTTTGGAGTGCTTTAATATAAGCCTAATCTCTATCTTTTGGAGTGGCCAAGAGTGGCAGTTTCTAACATACATTTGACTATCCACACCAACATTGTCAGATCACAATACATTCATGTGCTTCAAGATCCATCTCATATGACATAAATTTCATACCAAAATCAGTTAATATCTTCACTTCATGGGGTAATTATGGAGCCAAAGGTCTAGCTAGCCTTTGTATTCTTGAGCCACCTATTCAAATAGATTAGTCACATAGTCCAAACATCGATTAACACATGCATGACCACCTAGATTCACTTAGTGGGTGATAATGGACCCAAAGGGATAGCCTTTGAATTTTAATCCACTTTATAGGGAATTAAGCACTTATCTCCTTTCATGATATTACTCTTGGTACAACATCATCCAACATTACTCAACATTACTTAGTATCATTCAACATCATAATAGGTTTTGTATTTGTCCACGCACCTAGTGAGGTATATTCCTTCCTTTCTCTTCTTCTTTCTTACCCAAATTTATACATTCATATTTTAGATATAGCATATCTAGTAATAATTGATCTACTCTTTATTTTATTTCTCAAATTTACACTTCACAACATGCTCTTTTTATGCACACCCAATATCACACAAGCTTTAAGAGATTCACCCTTGTAAGTAAGTTCAGGTACACTTTCTTTTTTTCCTTTATCCTAGTATTTCATGTTGTTGCATCACTAGAATAAAGTGGGGGGAAAATGTAGTCATATAAAATGAAAAAAATGGTAACTTGAGCATGGCTAATGACACCCAACCCATAGGTCCTCTTGCTTGTTCTCATGATCCTCTTAAGCTTATTTTTAATGATTCATAGTCATCTATAACATTTTAGACATAATCATAACTAAGCTAGGACCCTCTTTTCATGACCAATCCATCCCCCTAGGTACCATCTACTTAGGATAATAGTGCCACACTAGGACAATAGCACCAATGCCACTCTTGTCTACTTTTAACACTATTGTCCAAGCTCATTTATGGCCCCAATGGTCAATTCCTTATAGTTTCCCATCCTTATCCTTATTATCATAATGTGAGCAAACTAAATTCATGAGAAATAGATCCCTATAAAATCCCATTCAAAGATCATTTAAAAAGGCTTGGTAATTATCACTAAACAAGCAAGAATACAAGTAAGACTACTTAATAAATCTTCTCTATTCTCTGCATACAACCAGCCAACACACTTACAAGCTCATTCAAATCCTTACACCAGTCCTTGGCTACCTCAAGCACATCTGATTTAGCATAATTTTCATATTCATACACTCAATTACATAAATCATATCAAGTGGGAGAACTACATATGGCTTGATCCCTCTTCAGAGTATTATTATGTAGGTAGCATGCCCACACATAGGGTGTGAAGCACATCCAGTGCATCTTACACACACTAACCCCCCCTCTTGTTAAAAATTAGTCAAAGGATGATGGAAGATTGTGTTTGAATAAATAATTTTATCTATAGTGAGCTCTATTGATTTTCAACCTCCAAAATTTGGTGCATAGGCTCACACAAACCTATCAAACAAAACCTAGAAAGCTTAGATCTTTAGGACAACAAAATCAAATAAGGACTACAGTGATGATACTACTCCTATCCACTTTTGATGCTCTTATCCAATCAGAAAATGAAGTTCAGATCTCAATTTTTGATAGTCTCTTAGTCTTGCATAGTCAATATCAGCCTCTGTTTCAGTGAGATTAACATAGTTTCAAGTTAAGTTTGATTTCTCTCTATCCACTTGTTATTTTTAGAAATTTTAAACAATAATTAGAATTAACAAATAAATAAGTTAATTATGGCATAATTATTGTCTAATTTTAATTTTTAGACCCTTTAACTAAATTAAGAATAAAACCTCAATATTCCCAAAATTGATAAATTAGATAGTAGCACCATATAGTGATAGTGTCCCTATTTAGTGGTAGTGTCTTATGTGAAGAAATATTCTAATATTTTAGGTGCACCTGTGTCTAGGTTTTTCAAGTTTTCTCCTATGCACATGAGTTTTGAATCTCTATAAATGATCTATTTTGACTAATTTTATGTGTAAGCCCTAATCTTCCATGTTGTTGAGACATCTGGTTGACACAAGTGTTAAAGTGTGTTATTAGTGGGGTAGGCTATACATATTCAACATGACACTATGATGAGATTTTCCTACATACCAATATTCTAAAGAGGGATCAAGCCTAATGTAGTTCTCCCCACCTGAGTGTTGGAGAAAGTGAAACTAGTATGAATTTTGTCTTGATTTTTTTGAATTTGATTGAGACAAGAAACCTAAGTAATCTAAGCTTAATAATGTTGTAGATGGTTGTATGCAAAAGTAAGTCAGAATAAGGATTGATAACCTTGATTGTGCACAAATTGTTTTGATTTTATTTGTGTAATTTCCATCTAATATCCATATAGTGGTTAAAGGGCTAAAAGTTATGTATATATACTACTATGGTGCTTTTGTGGGTCTTAAAAGAGTTATAGGCTGACCCTAGGTATTCTTAGATTTGAAAAGATATCTATTGGTAAAAAAGGAAGGAAAAGGACAATAACACCAAAATTGGGATATTAACACCATGGGATGTTATTGTACTTATTATGATGCTAGTGTTTAGGTGGCATAACTTGAGGCAATAAGGGCCAATCTATCAAGATAAAGGTTTGGGACTACATTAGAGATATTTAGGGATGCTTGTGGTTCACACAAAGGCTGGATAAGTGTGAAAATAGGCCCTATAATAGGTCTAGGGCTAAGATAGGGATGGGTGGTCTCAATTAGCACTCTTAACACTCAAAGGTTATTTTTAGGTTATTATATATGGCAATTAAGAGTTATATAAATTTCATATTGTGAAGTAAGAGTTATAGAAGATCTATAAGTAACTAAAATGTTATTTGATAGTAATCAATATTTATGAAATGGTAAAGATGCCACTAGGTGGTAAGTGTTGACATGGTGGATTGCACCCTCTGAAGGGAGGCTAATCTCTCTTCATCCATGTGACACAATGGAAAGATACCTCTTGCTGTGGGTGGCAAACATGGGGGATGAGTCTGTAGATTAGGGGCTAGCTCCCTTTGATACACCTTGAGGCACTAGATCTCCTACTACTAATTATGGGGGGGATGAAAAGGGAGAGAAAATACTAAAAATGGGACCTAAGCTCAGAGGTGATGCACCAAAACATTTGGTCTACTCAACTTTGGAATACACTTTGAACCATGGACAATAATCATATACTTCATTTAGGTGAGAAAAAATTCCTTGCATCAGTATTTCATTAGGAAGTCATATGAATTTATAGGGAGGAAGAAACTAGCACAAGAGGTGTTTTAAACACACTACTAGGTAGCCAATTCACTTTCCTATACTCGTTCTAGACACTTCTTGTGACTTGAAAAAAAAAATCACTATGCACTAGATATACTAGAATAAAATTATGAAAGCATGAAAATAAAATGACTTAACATAAGATAAAACCATATACATATGCAAAAGTGCAAGCTCAAATGGAGGTAAAAATGCTTTTTCTAATTCAAGGTAAATTCCTTCAGGGATTTTCTATACAAGCTAATAGATATCCTCTCAAAATGAGAAGTTACAATTATATAGAGTAAGATGATGATATAATAATGAAAGGAGACACATGCTAGAGTCAAACACTTCTAAGACAAGAGATCATACTATTTCTAAATTCTTCAAACTATGTAGGGGGGAGCCATGCTGTAGATGTCCAAGTTACCACCCTTGCTATCTTGGGCCTATAAAAGCATGGGATACTCCTAAAAACTGACAAATCCATCCCCAATTTGTTGTGGCTAGACCGTGATCTCTTCAATACTGGGTGTAATTGGTTGTACATTAATGGTGAAGCATGAAAACATGGGATGCTCTCCTCTATAGTTTGAAAACCAATTTTTTTATTGGTTTTTGATAGATATTTTCCACCCAAATGTATTAAATCCCTTTGATGAGTTGTTCATGCCACTTTTTTTGTTCTAATTGGTCCTTAATTCTACCCTTTATCTTTGTCAGTAGCTAGAATAGTTCCATGTTTTGTATTTTTTACTTTGTCTTTGCTCAGGGAAATTTTCCTTTAGGCTTGGCTTTTCTTTTCTCTTAGGTTCCTTTTCTTTCTTGCTAATTCATTTTTTCTTTAGGATTTTAGTCTTTTGTTTCTAAATTCCTTTAGATAAAACATCTAAAGGAATTCCTTCAGACATTTTATCTGAAGGAATTCACCATTGATCTCTCTTTTGTTTCAACCCTTTTTTCCCAAACTTTCCTTTAGATAAAATATCTGAATTCTTTCTTTCTTTTGGTGCTAGATTTTCCCAAAGGGGAAGTTCCCTTCGAGCTTTTGTCATCATCCCTTGCTTTCTTAAAGTGCCCTCTATAAAGGCTTCTCCCATCCAAAAATACCCTTTGGGATTATGAAAATGGTCCTTGTCTTTCTCAAAGTCCCCTCCATAAGGGCCATTTGAACTCAAAAGTAACCTTCAAAAAAATGGAAATGGTCTACTTTCTTGACCAAGTGGCCTCTGTAAAGACACTTACCCTTTAGAACTTTTGTAGTTTCCCTACACACAGTCAAAGCTCCCTTCAAGGAAATTCCTTGCCTTTGCAATCTACTTAGACTAAATTGGGTCCTTGGAATGAACTTACTCTTAAAGTTCCTTAAATAAGGCCTCTTGATAAACTCAAAATACACTTGGTTACATCAAATGAGGTACACACTTGGTTTTTTCATATAAGAGGTCTGACAGGGAACTTTGATGGATGATTTTAGCCAAAACATGGATACGAAAGACTCTTTGGAAATAAAAAGGAGGGGGTGCCCAATTTTGGCCTACAGGACCAAAAATTAGTCAACACATTTGGTGACTCATAGGGGAAGCATGCCTACTATGCTTGGGAAGACTGGTAGCCTTTAAGTCCATTGGGCATGGAGTCAAGATGCATCTTGGAGAAGTTAACAACAACCTTGTAAGGACCTATGAAACATAATTTTTTTTACCTCAAACACAAAGGAAAACACACACAACAAAGGATAAAAAACTACACACACATGTGCAATATAACTTAGGGGAAATGAAAGACACAAAATTAAAAACAAACTAATATGTACAAAATAGATACATTTTCCTTCCTCCTAGATCAAAAGGAAATATTATTAAGTCTTCTTCATGGCAAGAAAACTTATGGTACCAGACAAGTGGCTGAATGGAATAGAGACTTAGTGACTTGCTCTTCTTTCTTGCCACCTTGATTGTCTTATATCCAAACAAATCAAGGTCAACTATGCTTCCAAAATATATGTATTCATCTTGATCTTGAAAGCTTTCCTCATGTTGGCCTTTCATGCTAGTGTATCTCACCAAGAAGTCAATATATGCTAGCTCATTACCATAGGGCTCATCTAGCTCATAACCCCCTTGATATTCATCATGGATTGACTTGTTCCCTTCTACCTCATTGAATATCCTGTCAAACTGATCTTCTACTTCATCATGGCTTTCTTGAATAAATGTGACTATTGTGATGTCTAAAATGAGATCACAAACTACTTGCTCATCCCATAGAACGTCACCTTATTAGTCAAGGATATCTTCTTCAAAGCTTTCATCAAGATGGATAGGATTCTCTTGCTAAAAAACAAGAGTCTCTAGTTATTTAAATACATGTTACTGATCTTCATCCAACTTGGGTCCCATGTCATGGTCATTCTCCTCATTAATGCAACAAGGAAGTTCATCAAACAAGGGAAGAGAGAGCTCACCATGCTTACATTCCTTATCATCCATTGTTGATAAATAAAGTTTATCAACCTCTTCTTCATATTGTTGGAGCATCTACATGTATGCATGGCCTATGTCTTCTCTATTATTGATGATGTCTTCAAAAGGATAATCCATGATGATCTCATCCTCATTGTCACTCATGATAGCCTCTTGGGAAGCTATAAATTTGATCCTCTCTTCTTCACTTGCCTCTTTCAAAATATGTTTCTCCTTGAGAAAGAATGGAGTGGAGGGTTGATGGACAAACTCATATGGAATATAAGGTAATCCTTGAGTTAAAATTGAATGATTCTCTTCCTTCCATTTGACCAACACTTCATCTACATCAGATATGGCTTAATATATCTCTTGAAGGAGTGTAGATGGGGTGTGTTCAGACATGGAATTTGTTATTTGGTCTAAACCATCCATCACACCTTGGCTGAGGAACCTCATTTTGGACTCTAACTCTATAATTTTCCTAGCTATATTATCTTAGAAGATCATTTCTTGGAGATTATGAGGATCACCATGAGCAAGAGCAGCTTCACCTTCTTCAAGGTTTGGATCAAAACCTTTCTCCTTCTCCTTCCTTCCCTATGATTCCATTGTTTCCTTCTAACTCATGACCTTAGGACTGAAAATCTTCTGTTGAGAATAGGTAGGAACTTCATCATTTCTAAGGCCTTGATCTAGTTCATGATATTCCCTCCTCCATCTTGGAATGTTGACATCATGTTGAAAGACTTGAGGAGGATGAGGAAGACTAGGAAGAGACTAATGCTACATAGGAAGAGTTTCTTAAAGAGAGACGTGCTATTTTTCAAAAGGCATAGAATGATTCCCTTCAAAGGAGGATTCACAATATAAGGAATTAAGAAGGTTCATTTCCATGGGAGGCTGCTCTAATGCCCTTTGGTGTTGAAAATATAGGTGCAAGGGATTAAGAATAGGAGTGGTTAATGCATCAGATGAGCTAGAGTGAGCAAGTTCTATTTGGTAGAAAGGATTTGGTGCAAAAGAGGGGGCTTTTTTTAGAATAGAAGGGGGATGATTTAGAATGGGAGAAGGCATATAAGGCTGATTTCCTTGAATGAATGGAATCTTCCATTTTTGTACTTCCTCCTTCATGGATTACAAGGCTTGAGCTTGCCTAAAAAATCACTCCTCTTTGTATATAAGGTCTTGCTAATATCTATTCTGCTCATCCAATCTATTTATCTCCATCATTTTCTTCTTAAAATCTAGCATTATTTACCTCACACTCATAGATTGACTAGGTTAAGGGCAAATAGGAGAGTTGCTTGAGGTGATTCCATGAAAAAATTGAGCTTGATCAAAACTATATGAAGAAACACAAGGCCCATGTTGCTCAGTAATGGGATTATACATACCAAAATGTGATTTCTTAATGGAACCAAGACTACTTAACTTGCTAATTCAACTCAGAGTCACCATTGGTGTTGATTGAAATGTCTCCAAAGGTTGATTAGTTAAAGAACACACCAAAAATCCTTAAAACCCTTGGAAAAGCTATCCCACTGAGCATGCCAAAAACTATTGACATGGTGGATTGCACCCTCTAAATGGAGGCTTAACTATCTTCATCCACATGACACAATGGAGACATCCCTCTTGTTATGGGTGGCAAACATGAGGGATGAATCTCTAGATTAGGGGATAACTCCCCTTGATGCACCTTGAGGCCCTAGATCTCTTAATACTAATTATGGGGGGATGAAAAGGGAGAGAAAATAATGAAAATGGGACCTAAGCTAAGAGGTGATGCACCAAAATAATTGTTCTACTCATCTTTGACATACACTTTGAACCATGGACAACAAGCATATACTTCATTCAGGTGAGAAAAGCTTCCTTACATCAATATTTTTTTAGGGGGTCCTATGAAGATATAGGGAGGAATAAACTAGCATAAGAGGTGTTTTAGACACACTATTGGGTAGCCCATTAACTTGCCTATACTCACTGTAGACACTTCCTGTGACCTAAAAAAAAGAAAATCATTATGAACTAGATATGCTAGAATAAAATTATGAAATATTGAAAAGAAAATGACTTAACACAAGATAAAACCATAGACATATGCAAAAGTACAAGCTCAAATGGAGGCAAAAATGCTTTTTTTGATTGAAGGTAAATTCCTTTAGGGATTTTCCATACAAGCTAAGAGATATCCTCTCAAAATGAGAAGTTATAATTATATAGATCAAGATGCTGACAGAACAAGGAAAGGAGACCCATGCTAGAGTCAAACACTTCTAAGACAAGAGACCATGTTATTGCCATATTCTTCAAACTGTGTAGGGGAGAGCCATGCTGTAGATTCCCAAGCCACTACCGTTGTTATCTTGGGCCTAAAAAAGCATGAGATAATCCTTCTAGCAACTGACAAAGCCATCCCCAAGTTGTTTTGGTTGGACCATGCTATCTTTAATTTTAGGCACAACTGGCTATGCATTAATGGTGAAGCATGAAAACATAGGCTGCTCTCCTCTATAGTTTGAAAACCAATCTATTTATTGGTTTTTCATAGATATTTTTCACCCAAATATATTAAATCCCTTTACTGAGTTGTTCATGTCACTTGTCTTATTCTAATTGGTCCTTAATTCTACCCTTTATCTTTTTCAACATCTAGAACAGTTCTAAGTTTTGTCTTTTCCACTTTGTCTTTGCCCAGGATAATTTTACTTTGGGCTTGGCTTTTATTTTCTCACAGGTTCCTTTTCTTGCTTACTCATTCATTTGTTCTTCAAGATTCAAGCTTTTATTTTTAAATTCCTTCAAACATTTTGTCTGAAGGAATTCACCTTTAATCTCTCTTTTGTTTTAGCCCTTTTTTCTTGAACTTTCCTTTAGATAAAATGTTTGAAGGAATTCTTTCTTTTGGCATTGGCTTTTCCCAAAGGGAAAGTGCCCTTCAAGATTTTGTCTTCATCCCTTGCTTTCTTAAAGTGCCCTTTACAAAGGCTTCTCCCCTCCAAAAATACCCTTCAAGCTTATGAAAATGGTCCTTATATTTCTCAAAGTGCCCTCTGTAAGGGCCATTTGAGCACAAAATTACCCTTCAAAAAAATGGAAATGGTCCACTTTCTTGACAAAGTGGCCTATGCAAATACACTTACCCTTCAGAACTTTTACAATTGCCCTATATGTAGTCAAAGTACTCTCTGAGGAAATTCCTTGACTTTGTGAGCCACTTAGACTAAATTGGGTCCTTAGAAAGAAATTACTCATTGATTTACTTAAGTAACACCTCTTGACAAACCCAAAATACACTTGGTTAAATTAAATGAGGTGAACACTTGGGTTTTTCATGGAACGGGTCTAACAGGGAACCTTGATGATGAATGATTTTAGCCAAAACATGGATGTGAAAGACTCTTTGAAAAGGAAAATGAGGGGCTGCCCAATTTTGGCCTATAGGACCAAAAATTAGTCAACAGTAAGGGCTATAAATAACAAGAATATAAAATATAGTAGTAAAGTAACAAGAATATGCTAATCTATACTATCTAATACATGATAAAAATAATCATGTACTAATACTAACCAAATTATAAAATAAATAGTATAGTGTAATATATTACACCTTTGGCTGACTTATCATCACATTAATGTCCCCTTTGGCTTGTAGAGATTTATGCGAGATTGTTGTAGGTGAAGTTAGGATGTATGGGATAATATATAATTAGATCAAAACTAGGGACACACAAAACTAGGATAAAACTCATTAGTATAATTCTTAATCTTGATACCTTCAAAGACCTTGTGCTAACTTAAATTCTTCTATGTAAGCTCAAATTAGCCCTAATTCCTCTTCATCTTCCTAAGGTGGATTTATGAGTGCAATAAGAGTGGATTATGTCTTATATATTTTAATAAATGTATTAAGGTAACCTTATAAATAAAATCCAAACCCTAAAATCAAAAACTTAGTTTTATCTAAAATAATCAACATGAATGATTGCATATGAATAATTTCATAAAAAATAATACATCATTAGACCAATTGATAATGTCAGCTAAAATGAGGGATACTACAAGATGTCATCGAATAGGGAGATGATGTTGGATAAGTGTATGTTAAGGTGAAAATAGGGTCATAAGGGGGAATATAAATATAGGAGTACAAATTTGTTGATGTCATGATGATAATTTGAAAGTGGTATAGGAAGTATAATACATAAAAAAATATTTCATAAAGTTTAGTGAGTGATGGCTCCCCATGAAAAAACAATAGAAAAATAAATGTAAATTATTATAATAAAATAGTGGAAAATATAAAAATGAAATATACATGCCTTGACTTACGTCTCTATTGAATTGAATGCATGCATTTAATTTATTTTTTATCGAGGTAAGCACAACCAATGTTTATTTTATCATAAAAATTTACTTATTTTAACCCAATTATGTATGAATATATGGAATAATGCAACATTAATATATGTAGATGAGTCTAAAATGAAAGTATATGTAATATGACATCTCTGAAGGAAGGGATATCTATGATGGGTCTAGATAGACACAAGGGAAATTTTAGGTTAGTTATGGAAGGACCAAACATAGTAAGGTGTCGAGACAAGTCTAGATAGCCATAATGGAAATCCTATATTAGGTTTGAGAGACCAAGTTGATGATAATGTGATAGGATGAGTCTAAATAGCCACAAGGGAAATTATATATTATGTATGTGAGACCCAAGGGATATTAATTAGGAAAAATCTCTCAATCTCAAACATAACTTAGAGGAATTTGATAATAATAAAATAATGATCAAGAGATAATATTGAAAAAAACCAAAGATGCAATAAATATTCAAGTAGGGATGTGTCAAAGGGAAAACTTGGTTGATTTCCCAGGTGTTACAAGCCGAAATCCTTAAATCCTAATGTCATCATGATGCTAGCATGTATGAAAGAGATGAAGAATACAAAATAAATAAATTGGTGAGATTTGGAACAAGATTGTTCTTCAAGTGATAAATAATTAAAGGATGGAAAATAGAGCCATACCAAGGCAAATACATATTATTTATCAAAGAAAATACACTCTAATCAATTTAACAAGACTAAAAGTTTTTGACCTTGAAAAATTGACCTATTTTGTAAGGATTTGGTTTGGTTATTTTTTAAAAGTATAATATATGTCTCATGAAGTCTATCAATGAATATTTAAAGGTTCCTACCCTCCTGCAACATGTTTATTATTTCTTAGGATATTACTAGATCCACCAATCAACTACAAAGATTGGGTACTTATGTGAAAATTCAAGTGACATCAATGATAGATATGAGGCCTCTTATCCTAATATTCTAGTATATAACACTCCATTGGACCTCCAAATTTACTATGAGGTAAATTTTTGAGTTTGAGTTTTCAACTAGGATAAAGGCATTCTAATGATTTTTATTGCATATTATTTTATTGTGATTGAATATTGAATTATTAGTTTTTTTATTTTTATATATGGATTTTGATATTTCCCTCTTCCACATGGATTCAAAATTCCAACTATGGGTTCCTAATATGGAGATATTTAGAGATATTACACCTAGATATTATAAAGGTTAACCTATATATTATTTGCCTTGTACCTTATTAATGAGTGTGATAATGAATCCAACCTAGGTGTTCCCAATAGGGAGTCTAATATAATATGGATATATGATAATGAATTGGTTTTATCCATAAATATGTCTATATTTATGATATGATGGAAAAAAACATGAGGTTGTTGTCATAGTAAAGGGTAAGCGTGAATAAAGACATGCATATAGATAATAGTAGTTATGCTACAATGAGTATGATTGAATTTAAGAAGAAAAATGACACTCTCAACCATTACCATATCTTTCTAAGAAACACATATGTATGGTTAGGAGTGTAATTTGAAATTTATGTAACATAGAAGGTGGGTTCTTGGGATGAAATCCTAGTTACTACCTTAGGGTCTTAAAATGTTAAACTTACAACCCAAGAACTTAAAGACATATTGAAGTGGTAAAATGATCTAGGACCCAAGAGAAGTGGTAAGGAAAGAATGAGACAATAAAAATGGTAAATTAGTAATTAAACATAGGAATCAAGGTATATTCTAAAGGAATAATAATGGTGGGATCCAATGGACATGCTAAAGTAGTAATAAGAGGTAGGAGCAAAGGCGTGTGCTAAAGTAGTGATAAAATATAAGAGCCATAAGCATGTTAAAGGAGACAGATTTATTAGCATGCTAATACACAAATTAAGATAAGATGAAACATTTAAATAGGAGTACTATTATGATAAAATAATTATAACATGAAATGCATAACATAAAACATGTTTAAATAAATGCAAGAAATGAAATAAATGAAAATAAATACCTTAAGAATAATAATTTTTAAGAAATTAAGAAATAGTAAGATATTTAAATTTATATCCTTCATTGGTTTGAAGTCATTAGGTGCATGGTCCAAATATTCATTTTATAATATATGTACCCCACCAATTTTGGGCATATTTTCCTTCTTTGTTGTGAAGGTTATCCAATTTTAAGACTAAATAGATAACATTATATTTTTTGAATTTAAAAAAATTATTATGTTTCTTAGAGATAGGATTTTTGTATTGATGGTTATGTTGGAGATTGAGAATTCATCTCTCATTAAGGAGGTATAAGGTGTGAAAAAAATATTCATGGAGTTATTTTTTAGGAATCATGTTTTAAAGAGAGATGCATAGTGGAGGTAACTAAATTTATAGAGGTAAGACATATTTTGAAATTTAGACAAGAGAGAATGAAGTTTCTATAGTGGTAATCTAATTGTTAGAGATATAAATCCAAAGTGCATGGTAAAACTTGAGATGTTAGTATATTAGGGAGTTTTGAATGGTATTTTGTGAGATTTTATTGAGGAATTTGTTACTTAATTCGGCTTGGCTATTGTATTGTGGATGGTAAGGGGTTAAAAATTTGAATGTAATTTTTAATGGTTTAAGTAAATATTTTTGAATCCACCATTATAAAAATTAATGGTTTAAGGAATTCAAAATATAAAAATAATGTGGTTAAGAATGAAGATGGAAATAGTGACTCCAGTGACATTGATGAGGGGCATAACTTTGACCCACTTGGTGAAGTATTCAATAGCCATTATAATGGAGATGTGGCCATATTGTGATTGATGGATATTTCCAATGATATATAATATCAACATGAAGAATTGATATTGAGATTAAAGTGTTTGAAGCTCAACTAGATAGGTATGGATAATAACATCATGTAGTGGGTAAGGATTGCATTTATTAGTGAATGTGCTGGAGTATTTTTTTAATGTTGGAAAATAATAACCAATGCATAGGCATTTATGGGATATGGCATGTCCACTACAAAGTCCCCCATAAATCCCCCCATGTTATTTATCAAGAAAATGGGATACCTCATCTTCAATAATGCATAAAAGTAGTGAGCACTCAAAATTGTGATGGTAAAGGATATTATTTTTGAGGATGTATTTTAATGTTTATTTCCAATTATAGTTTTTTTTATGGTTATCACTGAGAGGGTAGGTTTAGTTTTCAAGATATTGGATGATGTTCTTGTTCCAAATAATTTTCCTCTATGTGATAAATTTGATGTCAAAAATGAGGTAGTCATCCTTTGGAGTTGAAATGTAAGGATATTTATGGATGTGGATAATAATTTTTTTATCATGTAATGCTTTTTGTGAAATAGAGAGGTCGAGGAGGCAAGAATATAAACAATTCCATTTTGTTCTCATGGAATTGACTTAATAGTGAATAATGTAAAATCTTTGGTAAGGCTAGAAGAAAACTCATGATATGAATTGAGGTTTTTTTATTTTACATTGGTATTATCCACTTACTTGTAAACATAATAATTGAGATTCATCTAAATCATGTACAAAATTTATGCCCATGTTGATTGTGCGGTAACCAAAATCTAGTCATTAATACTTGATCATGTCATTTTTACCCTCTTTTATCTTTAAATAATTTGTGCACTTAATTAATACATGTTTTCCAACTTCACCCTATATTAAGCATAAGATAAAACATATTTTTATCTTAAGACTATTATCCATCACATATAGAAATAAAAACACCATTATGCATATGTATGCCTTAACCCAAATCTAAATTTAAACACTTTTCCTAGAGGAAAATAAATACAAATAAGGAAAATAGTCGTAAATGGTATTTTCCATATCTAATTTTTTTGTACTTATCCTACCAATGGTCAGATTTACAAATTAAACCCTCCCTTAGGTTGTCATCCATGTTTTAGGCTTCCTCGCATGTGGTCATCCCTTTTTAATTGCTATAAAAGAACACTCATGTAACTTATTGATTCACTTGGAAATTTAAATTTTGAGGCTTAATTACATAAATTCACTTTGAGAAATATTTCCCTTTTATTTAAAAATAAGAGTCTAATCACCTCAAGCAATCCTCAACAAGGTTACAATCTAGTTTTATGCAGCCCTAATTGAGTATGATTAAGTATTCAAGCTAATTATAAATGCATTCATATAGTAAAATGAGTATTATTAAACATAAAAATATGGGTGGGATAGATAAATTGGGCTTGATTTATCTCCTTTGAGTATTATATATGTAGGCATCATTCAAGTAACATCATAGTGATTAGGGTTAGCTCAACCCAACTACACTCTTATTTTTTATATTTATAGGTCACTCAATCATTGTATTACATAATAGGGTTTATGCTTTCAAGAAGATATTTCTAAGTCTTTCACACACTTTCAAAGGTAAAATAATCACACATAGACCTATTTTTAACTATCACATGTGACTGTGCCCTAAATTCTAGTTTTATGAAAAAGGAAAAAATTCGCTGACAAGGAAAATAATGGTAAACATTCATGTCCATATATAGTGTTCTTGTTCTTGCATGGTTTCATATCCAAATTTTTATTATATTATAGACTTGGTTCTATTTTATTATTCTTGTAATCTATTAGTCTACAGAGTTAATTAGAGAGATCAAAAAGCTAAGTTCATATTTCATTTGTAGAGTGGAGTCTTATTTATAATAATTTTATTTCATCTATTTCAATATTTATGTTTAATATGTTATTTATAAGTGTATTTAAAACACCCTACATTATTTTATTTTATTTTTAGAATTATGGTTAATTATCATAATTAATTCAATTAAAGATAAAACATTTGGTGAACCCTTTTATTGATCAAATTTTGTCAAACCCTAAGTATTCCTTAGGGTTCCAAATTTATAGTGTTTTCAATATTTTTGTCCTAGGGTTTATAATTTTTTTTCTTTCATTTCTAGAAATGATTAATATTATTTGTTTGTAATATATTTATCATGGATTATATATATATATATGATGATGATGATGATGATGATGATGATGATGATGACTATTATAGAATAACTATTAAGCTCTCTAATAATGTTTCTCTAATGATTTTTTTTTTAATTCAAGTATAACATGGGAAAAAGAGAATTCATATATTTAATATATAATAAGGCCTCATCCTAACCCTCAAGAACATGATAGCTACTTTCTCTTTAAATAGGTCCATGCTATCACTATCCTAAGAGGTAAGGTGACCCATCCTATAGTGTCAAATGAAAATAATCAACATGTCATTTTTAAACCTCATCCACCTCCCACATATCTTGATGGTGTTTTTACATATATTTAATCAAAAGTAATAAAGGTTTATGCTTGTGATGCCCTTACAAATTAAATCATCACCATAATCAACTCAATAGAATAACTACAAAATAAAAATCAATATTTCATTTCAAAGATCAGATCAAATATATTTAGAGTAAGAACACACAAGAACACACAAAGGGAAATATATCACAATAAAAAAACTAGTACAATCATAAAAAATGCACATGGTATAGAAAATATGGAATAAATAAATAAATTAGAATGTTCAATACTATAATATGGGGTAATTGGTTTTTCATAAATAGATACTATTGATGTAGGTTTTGTGCACACCCCTAGATTTAATGAGGTTACCTCTAACATTTTAGGATCTCAATGGAGGTAAACTCCACTTCAGGGCATGAGTAATAGGTATGGGTTAAACAACTAGGTGGTGGAATAGTAAGATGAGCATATAGGTTATTAACTGGGGGTACTTGTAGTGAAATGAATTCTAGTAAGGAAATTAAAACCTAGTTGGGTTAGATGGATACTAATCTAAAGTAGGTAGATCTTAATTAAATACACCTCAAAAAGAGGGAAGGGTAGAGTAGAAAATAAGGCTATATGTTATCCAAATATTACTTCAAAGGTTGGTTTTTTTATGGAAAAGTGTTTTGATAACTAATTATTGCTATTGATAACTATTGCACACTCACATACAAACATAATTATGTAGTCTAGGAAGATACAATATAGGAAACTCATAGATCTCAATTCAAGGTTGCTTCTTTTAGATTAGCTATTGCATACACGTAGGAGATTACAACATGGACCAGAAAGGTATATAGTGAAGCTATGACTCACATCTAGAAGACTATATTAAAGGGAACACTCTTGCACACTCTAAGAATTGAGACAACCAACAAATTTATATAAAATCAATAACACTTACTAATTATTTAATAGGTATTGTACATCTAGAATCTATTTGCTCTCCATATATCACCCAATAGAGATAAGATTTCTTAAGTTTGACTCATACCTAGAGTAACATGGGAATTATCTAAGGCCATGGAATGCCTATATCTAGATTAGAACTATAGATTTTGATGAAGCTAACTCCTCTCAAATGTATATTTTGGGATCAATTACTAAACCTACTAATGTTGGGGTGAAAAGAGTAAGGAATAAAATAAAAATGAAACCTACTTTATCTTTAGTGATGCACTTGAATAATTATTTATCTTCTAAAATATTTGAAACTAAATCACACATATGGATCAAAAAGAAATTCTACAAACTAGTCCTAAACATTAGTGTTTCAAAGGAAGGCTTGAAAGAAGATTTACATATTGAAGGTGTGTCCATGAAGGTCTATAAATAAACTACATACAAACAATCTTCAGTGCAATTTCTATTTTTAGCTCTTTAATTGACCTATTGAGGATGAAATTATAGTAGTAGGTGAGGAAATGACTTACAAAAGATGACAACTATCACACTTATATGAAAACACACAATCAAAAATACACACTACCACCATAATCTGATCTATAAACAAAAATCTATATTGATTTTATGGTGCAAATTATAATTTCTATATCTTTTCATATACCAACTTCAAGGATCCCCCTGAATGGTTCTAGGAGCCTACATTTATATAACCCAAAAGGAAAGACTCTAGCTAATGTGGTGTAAAGGAAATAAGGATCAATCTTGCTTTAATTAACTCAAGACTAAAATCCATTTACAACATTAAATCAAGTCTTTAAATATCCTCAAAGTCTTTAAACTCATGAATGATCTTCAATTTTGTCATCAAAAGGAATGTTGTGAGCCTTTGTTTAGTTGGCAAACCCTTGCATGAAAACTACACCCATCCTTGGTTGTTAACTCAAGCTTGAAATTGAGTTTGAATTATTTAAATGTCCTTTGCATGAAAAAAAATGAATACACATGAGAGTGGTTATAGTCAACTGAGAATGATTTGGTGCTTGATGACTAGTTAAATCCAATTTAGCCTTCCCCTGCATGACTTGGTACTTAATGATTGAAAGTGCATGAAAATATCCATGTGAGGAATAAATGAACATCATAGAAACTATAATTAAACTCCAAGATAAACACTTCAACACCAAATATTTACTTGCCTCTATTATAAAGATAAAGTCTTCATATGCATGTACCTAATAGAGCTATGCCTATCTACTTTAAGTGGCCATAAGTCTATCTACATGTTAAGGAAATGACCATATCGATTGTTAAGATGTTTCTCCAAGATCACATATCTACCCCCACCTCAAAATATAAGCATAGGTCTTCTTGATAGATGGTATTTGATTGATCTTTAATGGTGATGAGTAAACTTGTAGAGCTTGATTCTTGTTCATCCCAAGTCACTTCCATTTTCCATTGGCTTTTGAATTTTAATTGTGACCACTGATCTTGGTTTAGGCTCTCTCATATTATGCTTAGTGTCAATTTTTTATTTATTCCTCAAAATCCTATTGTTAGTCTTTTAATTACTTAACATTATACACATCATATATATATTTATATATGAATGAACATGATTCATTGATGTTCTACCAGTCTAACACCATTGAGACACTTGAAAACTTCTCATTTGGCTTTAAGATTCATTAAATTATTGATTCATTTCTCATTGTTAGATCTCTGTGTATGATTGCACACACATCATTGATCTATTTGGGCCCACAAGCATCTATTAGTTGATGCTCAACATTGGATCATATGATAGGTACCTAAGATCTTTCCACTTGGAATCAATGCATTCATGTTTAATTTTTGACTTGATGCTCGCTATTGATCTCTGAGGTGCGAATGAATGTGTATCGTTAGATCTTGGGACCCATAAACATCATCAAGTTACCCACTCACCATTGGATATTAATCTTAATTATTGATATTTTGACACTTATCAACTGCTCACTCATTCCCAAGATCAATTAAATAAAAAAGGTTAGTTCTTGTGGCTTAAGTTTGACGTCCCCACACATGTCTCATTCTATAGGTTCAACTTTAAATGCTTGTAACTTGAAATGGAAGGTTCATCAAGGCACCAAATTTGTAAGGGGTGATCTTGGGACAAAGTACATCATTCTCATGCAATATTTTGGATTTGGTTGATTCCATAAGTGTATTTATTAAATGTACAACTGAGATAATCTATTCATCTCTACCTAATGTGCAAATGATGGTCTGACTTTTCAAGGCAATGGTTATAAAAGCCTAAAATGATAGGGGTTAACATTTGGCCTATGAGGCTAAAATGTTAACATTTATGGTGGCTCGTAGGGGATCACCAACCTACTGGTCAAGTAAATATAAAATTTTTGGTAAAAATAGGCCTAAAATATATATAGAAATGGGGAAAACTTGTAGACACAGAAAAAATAGATAAATTGAAATAATAACATGTGAACCTATGCACTTAGAGATAAAAACCACAAAAAATTAAAAGTGAACAATAACTACTAAAAGCATGTGCACATGTACACTTATAAGAATGAAACTATGACTATGTACAAAGGAATGACTCTCCTAATAGTAGTACTTGAGGAACATCCCATTCATAGGAATGGGAAGTTCCTCTCTACTCAATTTGGATAATTGGAAATAATTTTTTTCCTTAAAATTAGTGATAATATAAGGTCCACTCCAAATGCTATCAAATTTAGAGTGATTACCTAGCTTTGCATGCTCTTCATCCCATTTGAGTTCTATGTCTCCTTGCTAGAGTGTCTTTGATGAAGCTATTTTATCAAAATTTTTATTGAATTTCTACTAGGTTGAACACATGGTATGCAAGGAATCATCTCTTATCTCTTCTAGTTCTCTCATTTCATTCATCTTAACCTCCATTGCATCATTTTATAGAAGCTCTAGCTGATTTGCAAGGTCCAAAGCTAGAAGCTCCAATAAGATAGTTAGCCTTGCTTATCTTCCATAAAATAAGAGATAAAATGAATGACCAATGGATCAATTCAGGGTGATCCTATCAGCCCATAAAAAAATCTTCAACTTTATATTCCAAGATATATGATTATCTTCCAATGTTCTTTTGATAATTTGAATCAGTTTCTTGTTAGTGGATTCAGCTAGTCCATTGCCCCGTGGATAGTAATTTGATGAATATGTCAAATAAATAGCTTTTTCAAGATCCCATTCACATACTTTTACAATATTGAATACCAAAGCATTGCCGATATTATATGGGAAGGTAATCCAAAATAGGTTACTAAAATTTCATAGAACTCAAGTACAAAGTTCTAATTTGCCTCTTTCAAATGCACTGCTTCCACCCACCTAATAAAATAATTTGTAGCTATCAAGACCCACTTATTACCAGCACTAGATAAAGGATTTTTCATGACAATTAATTCCAAACCCCACTGCATGAAAGGCTACTCAACCTGAATAGGCCTCAGTGGTATAAAAACTAGTCTCTATATTCCTATAAACATTACACACTTTGCATACTTACTAGCCCATGTATGTGCATCCCTAAATAAATTAGGTCAAAACTAACTATATCTAATTATTTTTTTAGCTGTGGTCTTGGATGCAAAATGGCCTCCAAAAAGACTATCATGAAATTGCTCAAAAATCTTATCAAATTGATTAGTTTTAACACACCTTAAAATCATACTTCCAATGTCACTTTTGAAAATTATTCCATCAATCATAATATATGGTATTTAATGTAACCTAAAATGTCTTCTCTTTGATGCATCGAAGCCCATTAGACATTCTCCTATTTGAAAGAATTTACTAATGTCTTATGTCGAGTTGGATGGAGAAGTAGTTTCATCTTCTTGTTGGGTGTCTTGAAGTGTCAAAACCATCTCTTTTTCTTATTTTACATCTTCTATATTATTTTCACACAAACCTTTACCTTGGACCAACTTTTTGACTTTTAATTTAATATCATGTTCTATGCACTTAATGACCCATGTAGCTCTCTTTTCACTTAAATCTCTATGGAGGATGAAATATTTCACACTAAGATGAGATACCATTAGTATAATCTTGTTTTTTGAAACCAAATATCTAATTTTTTTCAAACCTCTTATAACATCAAATACATGATTTTAAACAAAATAATACCTCTCCTCATAGTCTTCCAATGATTGACTAAAAAAAATAATGGGTTGTTCCAAACCTTCACTATTCTATTTATATATGAATGAACATGCATCATTGATGTTATACCAGTCTAAAACCATTGAGACACTTAGAAACTTCTCATTTGTCTTTAAGATTCATTGACTTGTTGAGTCATTTCTCATCATTAGATCTTTGTGTATGATTGCACACACATCATTGATCTATTTGGGCCCAGTGACATCTATCAGTTGATGCTCACCATTGGATCATTTGATAGGTACCTAAGATATTTCCACTTGAAATCAATGTAATCATGTTGAATTTTTGACTTGATGCCCACTATTTATCTATAAGCTCTGAATGAATGTGTATCATTAGATCTTGGGACCCATGAACATCATCAGGTTAGCCACTCACCATTGGATATTCATCTTAGTTCCTAATATTTAGACACTTATCAACTGCTCACTCATTCCTAGGATCATTTAAATAATTAAGGTTAGTTCTTATGGCTTAAGTTTGACGTCCCCACACACGTCTCATTCTATAAGTTAAACTTTAAATGCTTGTAACTTGAAATTTTCATCAAGGCACCAAATTTGTAGGGGGTGATCTTGGGAAAAACTACATCATGCTCATGCAATATTTTGGATTTGGTTGATTCCATAAGTTTATTTATTAAATGTACAACTGAGCTAATCTATTCATCTCTACCTGATGTGTAAATGATGGTCTAACTTTTCAAGGCTTGTGTTAGTCATTTTTTCTCTAAATGAGGACACTATGGGCCTTAGAAAATAAAGATGAGGCAATGATTATAAAATATTAAAATGATAGGGGTTAACATTTGGCCTATGAGGAAAAAATATTAACATTTATGGTGGCTTGTAGGGGATGACCAACTTGCTGGTCAAGGAAATGCAAAACTTTTGGTAAAAATAGGCCTAAAATATATATAGAAATGGGGAAAACTTGAAGACACATAGACACAATAGATAAATTGACACAACAACATATGCACATTTGCACTTAGAAAAAATAACCACAACAAATTAAAAGTGAATAAAAACTAATAAAATCATGTGCACATGTGCACTTAAAAGAATGAAACTGTGACTATGTACAAAGGAGTGACTCTCCTAATAGCAGTACTTGAAGAACATCCCATTCATAGGAATGGGAAATTCCTCTCCACTTAATTTGGATAATTGGAAAGCATTGTTTTCCTTAAAATTAGTGATAATATAAGTTCCACTCCAAATGCTATCAAATTTAGAGTGATTACCTAGCTTTGCATGCTCTTCATCCCATTTGATTCTATGTCTCCTTGCTAGAATGTCTTTGATGAAGCTATTTTATCAAAAAATTTCTTAACTTGATACTAGGTTAAGCACATGGTATTCATGGAATAATTTCTTATCTCCTCTAATTATCTTAGTTCATTTATCTAAACCTCCATTGCATCACTTTCTAGAAGCTTTAGCTAATGTGCAAGGTCCAAAGCTAGAAGCTCCAATAAGATAGTCAGTCAGCCTTGCTTATCTTACATAAACTAAGAGATAAAATGAATGACCAATGAAATTCATAGGGGAGATCCTATCAGCCCATAAATCAATCTTCAACTTTATATTCCAAGATCTTTGATTATCTTCTAATGTTCTTTTGATGACTTAAATCAGGTTTTTGTTAGTGGATTTAGCTAGTCCATTGCCCCATGGATAGTAATTTGATAAAGATGTCAAATAAATAACTTTCTCAAGAGCCCATTCACATACCTTCACAATATTTAATGCTAAAGTATTATCTTATATTATAGTGGAAGGTAATCCAAAATAGGTTACTAAACTTTCATAGAACTCAGGTATAGAGTTCTCATTTGCCTCTTTCAAAGGAATTGCTTCCACCCACCTGATGAAATAATTTGTAGCTATCAAGACCCACTTATTACCAGCACTAGATAAAGGATGTATCATGCCAATGAAGTCCAAACCCCACTGTTTGAAAGCCTACTCAACCTAAATAGGCCTCAGTGGTATAGAAACTAGTCTCTATTTTCCTATAAACATTGCACACTTTTCACACTTACTAACCCATGTATGTGCATCCCTAAATAAATTAGGTCAAAATTAACCATCTATAATTATATTTTTAATTGTGGTCTTGGATGCAAAATGGCCTCCAAAAAGACTTTCATGAAATTGCTCAAAAAGCTTATCAAATTGATTAGTTTTAACACACCTTAAAACCATACTTCTAATGTCCCTTTTGAAAATTAATCCATCAATCATAATGTATGGTACTGATTTCAACCTAAAATTTCTTCTATTTGATGCATATAAGCCCATTAGACATTCTTATATTTGAAGGAATCTACCAATGTCTTATGTCGAGTTGGATGGAGAAGTAGTTTCATCTTCTTGTTGGGTGTCTTTAAGTGTCAAAACCATCTCTTTTTCTTCTTTCACATCTTCTAAAATATTTTCACACAACCCTTTACCTTGTACCAACTTTTTGAATTTTAATTTAATATCATGTTCCTTGCACTTAGTGACCCATCTATCTCTCTTTTCACTTAAGTCTCTATTAAGGATGAAATATTTCACACTAAGATGAGCTACCATTAGTATAATCTTATTATTTAAAACCAAATGTCTAAATTTTTTCAAACCTCTTATAAAATCTGTTGGGTGAATATTTTGTCACCAGCTAACTGATGACCAAAATAGGTCTCTTCAACCATAACATAGGGAGATTGGTCATCCAGATGTACAGGTTTACCACATTAAAAGGGGATAAATCTCTCCTCTCATCAAGGGGAGGTTTCCTTATAACTATGAGGAGCTATATACTATATATATAAGAGAAAAATAACACTCAGGGGTAGGATAACCCCATCCATCTCTCTTTTTTAAGAGATGATGTTCACAAGCAAAGAATAAATCTTAGTGAAGACACTGAAGGCACTTCTCTTTTTTCAGAAGTGGTCTGGTAGGAAACAATAGGAGTTCTTTCAGGTAGGAAATAAGTAACTAGTAACAAGGGCGTAGTAACCAACAGACTAAGGTGTAGCACAAAGTCTCCACCTCAACTACCCAAGAGTGAAATATGAAGAAAAATGGGGACACAAAGTCATCCCAAGGTCCTTTACAAAGGAACCAAAAATAGACAAACACACTAAAGGCAATTGTAGATAGCACAAAGTCTTCCCACAATTGGCTTCAAAACACCTTCCTAATTACTTCCACAAGTTCTACTTATTTCATTAACTGGACAAGAATGCATTCAAAAGATAGACATAAGGACAATCTCCTAAAATGACACAAGCTATAACAGCACAAAGTTTGAAAGCAACTTGCTTTCTCATTCAAACAAAGAAATATGATTAACAGTCTAAGCTCAAAGTCTTAGTAATCACCTCTCAATTTGGGTAGAGTTTTACTTCTATAATAGAGAGATCTCCCTTTCCATAAAAAAGGAGTTTATAATATATAGCAGCCAAGAAAGGCTTGGTGCTTTGTTCCATAGAACAACCCATGTTGCATTTAATGCCTTGAATGCATTTTTAGATTTGTCAAGGGACCATGCTAGAACAGGGTGGCTGTCTTAACTTTGGCATGTCATTTCATCTCAAATGTCTTCTCCTAGGTTTGGATCATCTAGCTATCCCCTCTGATGTCTACACAGTTGTCCATTTTGTCTTTACTCCAAGGGAGACAAATAGGCCATGTATTCAATGTTTAAGGGCTCAAAAATCTACCTTGTGAACTGTTCCACCTACTGGAATAACTCTTACATAGATATTTCTAGTCTTTCCCTTTTTCCTGTTATAATTTGAGCTCTTGGGCTATCTTTTCCCCTTTCTGGTTATTTTGGTTCCTCCTCTCGATGGTTCTTCCTTTCAGCCTAAAGGTCTTTGAATGCCTTCAGGTCCACATTTAAGCTTGTAAAGATCAATGGATACTTTATTACCACAAATTTGATGTCTTCAAGTCCGTCATCATTTGAAAGCCAATGACTAATTGGTTGCCTTGAATTTGATGGCTGTGGGGACATCATCAAATGTCTAGATCCCAATGATTATTTCGTGATGCTCAACTTTGACGTCTACATGCTCGTCATCTTCTTTAGTAATTCTTTCAGCTTTGTTGTTTGATCCTTTTTACTATGTCTTTATATTGGGAGTGTTCTGCGTTTGACATCTGTCATAGTCTGCTACTTTGAAACTTTATCAACTTATAAAAAATGGGACCCATAACACTTCTTGCCTGAGTAGCTTCAAAAGGGGAATGGGGACAAGTGGCACTTTCCACTAATCTTAACAAGTGACACATGGCATTTCTCATTGTGAAACAGGTGAGGACACTTGGTAGTATCCACTTGACTTATAGAAGCTTTATATACCTTTTGAGAGTTATGCAGAAGATGACACATGGTAGCTTCTGTTGAGCTTTAAAAACACTATAAAAATATTTGGGACTCATTTATATTCACATGGATGATGACACTTGGCATGCTCTGCTTACTTTGAAAACTCACTTGGGTCCCACCACAGTCCTTACTCAATAATGAAATAAAAGGAAGAAACTGTGGATGTTGACACTTGGCAACTTCTATCGAGCTTTACAAGGGACACATGCTAACTTCCACTACATTTAGAAAAACATATTAAAACCTTCCACAGTTGCCACTTGGCACCATCCATAGGACTTTGAGAGAAGCTTATTAAAAGAAGCTTTGAAACTTAGAAGAAACTTAAAACATGGATGCAAACACTTATCACGCTCTGCTGAGTTATAATGGGACACGTGGCATGTTCCACTACTTTTAGAAATAAACTATAATGTGTCTTGACAGATGACACTTGGAAGCTTCTGCTTGACTTTGAGACTTAGACAAAACTTTAGGCAAAATAAAAAACCCACACAAAATGAAAAACTTGTGCCCTGTGTCATAACCCTTACTGCCTCAAAACTGAAACATGTAGGGATAAAACTTAGAGCAGACAACTAAAACTCAAAATAAAATTTAGAGTATTTTACTCTACAGAGGGAAAAGAGAATTTTTTGTCTTGTATGACCAAAAATAGTTCATGTGTTGTCCCAAAAATGAGTGATAGACTTTGGGAACAACAACTGGCTCCAGTTGGGGAACTTCCTTCAGTTGAAATTTTGTAACAACTAAGGGGAGTAGAGACCAGAATCTTCAGTGCCTTGAAGTGTGCCATTAGGCTATGGAGTCATGCTAACCAACAAGAAATCAAGGTGCCAAAAATGAAAATAAAAAAGAAAAACACAAAATAGAACTAAAGACTATACAAATATACACATGTACAGATGATCTTATTTGATACTTCAAGAGTTGAAGTGCTTCAGATGTTGCCCATTTTAAGGTAGAGAAAAGGGCGTGCCATCTTGATACTTCAATAGGAAAATATTTTAACCATTGAGCTCATGGATAGTGAATGGGCCTCTCTATAGGGAATCAAACTTCCCATGCATTCCCTTTGGTTCCCTTCTCTTGTCCCATAACAGGACTTGATCTCCAACCTGGAAATCTCAAGTTTTTGCTTTTTGGTTAAAGAGCTTATTTACCAAACTTTAGTGTGAAACAATTTAGTCCACCACCATAGTTCATTGCTCATCCAGCTCAGTCAAGCACATGATCCTTTTATCAATGGATCTTTCATATGTCTGATCTTTAACCGCCTTTACCAATTTGAGTGCTGATAATTCTAAGGTGATCGATATCTCTACATTGAGACCATATAGAAGTTGGAAAGGTGACATACCTATCACCCTCTTAGGTGTAATTCTATCTGCCCATAAAGTGTCAACCAATGCTTTAGGCCATGTCCATTGGTTTTCATCCACCATCTTCCTAATGATGGTCACCAGGGTCTTGTTGCTTGATTCAACTTGACCATTTCCTTGTGGAAAATAATCAGAGGAGTGGGAGAGGGTAATCCCATAATAAAAATAAAACTGAGTGATCTCATGAGAGGATAAATAGGTAGCATTATTTGTCACAATCTTAGTTGGGACCCCAAACCTTGAGATGATGTTTTCCTTGAGGAAATCACATACTAATTCTGAAGTAACATACTTGGTTGGGATTGCATCCACCCATTTAGTGAAGTAATCTATGGCTGTGAGGACATAATCATGTCCAATGCTTGAAGATGGGTTTACAACACCAATTAAAATGATTCCCCATTTTGGAATGGCTCTTCTATCACCACTAGTTTGAGAGGCAGAGCAACTAACTTGGGTCTTCCAATGAACTATTGGCATAATTCACACCTTCGTACCCATTTGTATGCATCCTAAAACAAAGTAGGCTAGTAATACCTAGCTCTAGGAATCTTGTGGGTAGTTATAGGAGTAGAAAAATTTCCTCCATAGACCAGATTGTAGAAGGACCTCAAAATTTGGTTTTATTACTCTTTATATATGTAGTGAAGAAACACTCCATCAAGGCTCTTTTTGTACAGACTGTTGTCCCAGAGGACAAAATTGGCAGCTTTTAGTTTGACAGTCCTCCTTTATTTATGAGACAGATGGGTAGGAAACTCACCATAAGTAAGGAAATGAGCAATACTTGAATACCACTCATTTGTGGTGGAGACAAAGAGGACTGCCAGCATGTCTTCTACTTAGTTTTCTTCGTGCCCTACTTCTTCGGGTTTGTTCTCAGCAATCAATTGACAAAGGACCTTTCCTCACACTAGCTTCATTAGTTTGATAACTAGATCAAACTCCTAGATTTTAACAATCCAATTCCCCCTTTTGGTTCTAAACTCCTATTGAGTTAATATGGCTTTGACTGTGGTGTCAAGAACTAGGGCAGTATTGGGAGAATTTAGAATGTAAAAGAAAAAATGCTTCACTACCTTGACCACTGCATAAGAATGCTTCTCCATGTTTAAATACTTTAGCTCATGAGCTTTGAGAGGATAGCTCATAAAGGAAATGGGAGATTCCACACCTTCATTTTGCTAAATTAGAATGGCTAAAAGTGTGTGTTTAGAAGCATAACTATACATGATGAAATCCTTGGTATAATTTGGACAAACCAAAATTGGGGCATGAGCAATGGCTATCTTGATGTCCTAGAATGCTAATTTGCCTTCTTCAATCTAGCTAAAAGTCGCCTTTCCTTTTATCATATCTATAATATGATGAGTTTTCTTAGTGAACTCAGGAATGAACCTTCATAAGAAATTCACTTTTTTGAAGAAAGAGTGAACCATAGTCTTACTCATGGGTAGAGTAAGCTCTTGGATGGACTTGACTCTTTCTGAGTCAATCTTTATGCCTTCTCTAGATATAATGTGTATGAGAAGCTTCCCTTCTATCACTCTAAAGACAAACTTTTTGGGGTTAAAAAAAATGCCATTTTGGCAGTAGCGTTCTAACACTTGTTGTAAATGGCGCACATGGTCAGGGCGATACTTGGAAAAAATGATCAAGTCATCAAGGTATACCATAATTAACTTACCCATTTCATCTTTTAAAATAAGGTTTATTGCTCTTTGAAAAGTAGTGCCAGCATTTATCAAGCCAAATGGCATTCTTCAATATGCAAAAGTGCCCCAAGGTGTGGTGAAGGTAGTCTTGTGCTGGTCTACTTCACAAACTTCTACTTAATTATATCCTGAGAAACCATCTAACATTGATAACATCTTGAAACCAGTCACTGTCTAAAGTACTTGGTCCATGAGGGGAAAAGGATAGTTATCCTTTAAGGATGACTGATTCAGATTCCTAAAATCCACACAGAGGTGAATTTCACCATTCTTATTTCTCACAGGTACTATGTTGGCAATCCATGTGGAATTATGGATTGGGAAGATTATCTTAGCATTCAACATTTTCTATATTTTAGACAAAACAGTACTTGATATTTTTAGATTGTACTACCTAGATTTTTGCTTGTAAGGTGCTGAATCATCCTTGAGAGGAATTTCATGGTGAATTTCTTCAGGCCTGACGACTTTAGAACATCATAGGAGTACGCTAGGACATCTATGTACTAGCTGAGTAGAGAAGTGAACTTGAACTTTTCTTCCTGAGTGTAGCACTTCTCAATGTTCACGATCTTAGGATTTTCCTTGGTACCTAGATTTACTTGATCAAACTCTTGAGAAGATCTTGAATCCATTTACTACTGTTTGACAAACCTGTCATGCTTTTCAAACAACTTCTCAAGGGAAACCAATCCTTTGGGAATTTTATTCCCTTTAAGTTGCAGGAAATCTTCACCTATGTCTGAATTTGATTCAGGGGCTGGTTCACTATCTTCAAAGTGGAGCTATTTAAAGTTGTCTTTTCATTCTAGGAAGGCAATGATTTGGTGCTCACCATTAAATACTTGCCAATGATTGGCATTTTTAGGCACACTTGGTCAAAAAATTAATTTGATAGTGTACTTATCTCCCTTAAAATTAGGGTGAGAAACCAAAAGAGTGGATGAAATGGCCAAAGCATCACCTCTATCATTAAATTCCCTGGGAACTGTAGAGATGCTAAAAGCATCAAAGTTTTCCATTGGTCCCAAACAAGATTGTAGTAGTGATGCAATCTTTCATTTTTGGTTTGGTACAAGTTTCTTACCTGACAAACTGCCAATTCAACATCTCCTTTAGCATGAAGGAGCTTGACACCCTTGTCTTTAGCAACGTTCAATCTGAGCAGTAGAGATTCATATTCGGTAGTATTCTTAGTATTGCCAAACTACAACTTGTATGATGAGGGAAAAATATCTCTTTGGGGAGATATCAATACAATCCCAGCTCCTGAACTAGTTGAGGAACAGCTGCCATCAAATTCTAGCATCCACACCTCATTTGAAACTAGTTTTTTTTAGATTTATCTTTGCTTGGAAGGGGAATCCTTATGAATTTGCACCATATTCTCTCATGTCTTCTGCTATTTAATCTAAACCAATTTTTAGACTATCATTTTCTAAAGTTTCATCAATTGAAACATGAACATCCTCTGTGGTCAAGAAATAATTACCCATGCCAAAAGACTCAAATAAAATTTGAGCTTCAGGTGCTGATGTTTTAGTGACCACATATTTTTCTTCCTTCTCAGGGAGTAGCCTCTACATGACACCTTTGACTAGGATCCTTACTTTAGATAGGTTTATGCTTAACTTTCCACCAACATCCTTCCAAAAAAATTTCTTGAGAAGAATGCCGTATGAGGCTGGGATGTCAGCTACCAAGACTATCATCTTAATTCTTTTATCTAAGAATGTTGTAAATGCAAATTAGGTGTCCTTAGTTTGTCCCAATAGTGGCACTTGTTTGTTCTCCATGGAGAAATATCTCCTAAATGTCCTAGTCAGTGTGAGACCAAGGGATTCAACTACTTTGGTAGGCATGACATTATCTGATGCACTTGAGTCTATGATGCAATTATTCAGTTGATGTCCATTTATCAGTAGGGAGACATAAAATGGCTCAGTCTTTTTGGGGGCAATAGGAGTAATGACAAGGTTATTCTAATTAGGTGTGGGAGTGACCTTTGGAATATTTGGTCTTGAAGGGATGATTTTATTCCTCACACACTCCACTAACTTATCCAACTGCTCAGGGTTAGACTGAAAAAATTCAAATTCAGACATTTGGATCTTAGTTTTCTTGACATGGTCAAGTATGTCAAATATCTGAAATGAGGTATGAAGAGGGGAAGGGAGTTCATCCTTCTAATTTTTAGGAGGGAGAGGACTGATCTATGAATTTGAAGTTGAAGGTGAAGGCAAGTTTGGAGTACTTACTTTTTTAGCAATCACTAGGTCCTTTGGCTAGAAAGGCAGAGTGGTTCCTTGCTTAGCAATTGAAATTACAGGGTGAGATTGCTATCTTATTTTGTCCTTATCATCTTGCTAAGTTGATTAGTTCTTAGACCATGTGAATACAGTGTATGATCTCTCAGCTACTTTACTTTCACTTCTGGGTTCATCTTGATAATTCAAAAAACTAATGTTGGAGTCACTACCTAATTCTTCTTCTACTTCTGTGAATAGATTAGCGTCATCTTCTTAATTTAATTTAGGATGAAAGGAGAAATTTGATTCTACTTCAAGGTATCCCACTATTGAATTGGTTAGAGGCACTTTATTAGCTAGGTTTCCCCATGGGGGAGGAAGACAATTCACTTGTCCTTGATTCTTGGCAGCATTGCCTTGGTATGACTGATTTTGAAATGTTCTCTTTGGCATATCTCTGTATGCAAGAGCAGAAGAGCAAGTAACTCATTAGCCAGCTTCTACACCATTAGATCAATGGTGGTTTTAGGTGAGTATTAAGAAGATGAAAAGGATTTACCTTTATTAGGGTATCTCCTTATCTTTCATGCCAAGATGAGGTCATCTTCTACCTCAATAGCCAAGTTCTATGTGTCTAGCCCGTCTTAGCAAGAAGCTCACTTCAGGCAGCTATGAGTTGATGAAGAAGCATTTGAGGTTTTCAGGTGTTGGTTGAGCAATGGTAGGAATCTAATTCCTTAGCTTGTCAAACTTGGTAATGAAGTCTGTCATAGGTTCATGAGGTTCTTTCTTCATCTGTGTGAGCTGGGCTAGTAGTGCATGTGCATATTCTATAGGCTTGAACCTTGCTTCAAATTTGGCTTTGAGTGTATTTCAATTAGTTACTGACTGAGCATGCAGGTGGTAAAACCAATTTGCAGTAGTATCTTGCAATGTTTCTATAAATAACCTAACTACCACATCCTCAAATTCCACACCTATCACACCATAGGCTATGCTGAAGGTTACAATGTCTTCATCAGGGTGAAGTCTCCCATCACCAAAGAATTTGAGGAAATTCTTCCTTAAATTGCATGGAAGCTCATGTAGAGGTGGATTTAGATTAAGTGGGCCAAAAGAGTTACCCCAGGGGCCTTGAATCTCCATGATTAGATTATGGAAAGCAGGGATAACAAATATGGGTGGAGTATGTATAGGTAAAGCTCTGGTGATAATAAAAAAAGAAGCTCTACCTTATATTGGTGACTTGGTATGGATGGGAAGAACACTCCTAGATCATTAAACTTGAGGTTGTGGAGGAAACAAATCAAAATTTCCTTACTACAACTAAAAGACTAGGTCAATAACACCTTGGGTTTTCTGACTTCTGGTATAACATAGATTTGCCAGATTATAGGATAAAAATGGGAAAGATATGGTCCTACTTCAGGTTGAAGCTTGAGGCTTCAAATTGCTCATTCTTCTCCAACAGATCTAGTTTGTAGATCAGATAATATAACAAAAATGGATAAGGCTATAATGATAATGGGTAAGACACAAGTGATGCTTCAATCTGAAGCTTGAGGCTTCAAATTATGCAAAATTGTTGTATCCCCAGCGGAGTAAATGGATAAGGAAAAGAATTGAAATTGTTCGTTCTTCCCCAGTAGAGAAAATGGATAAGGAAAAAAACTAAAATTGCTTGTTCTTCTCCAATGGAGAAAATGGATAAGGAAAAGAATTGAAATTGATCATTCTTCCCCAGTAGATCTAAATGGATAAGGAAAATAACTGAAACTACTCATTCTTCCCCAGTGGAGTCACCAAAAACTATTGGGTGAATATTTTGTCACTAGCTAACTGATGAGAAAAATAAGTCTCTTCAATCACAACATAGGGAGATTGGTCATCTAGATGTGCAGGTTTACCACATCAAAAGGGGACAAATCTCTCCTCTCATCAAGGGGAGGTTCCCTTATAACTATGAGGAGATATATACTATATATATAAGCAGAAAATAACACACAGGGGTAGGATAACACCATCCATCTCTCTTTTTTTAGAGATGATGTTCATAAGCAAAGGAGAAATCTTGGTGAAGACATTAAAGGCACTTCTCTTTTTTCAGAAGTGGTCTGGCAGGAAATAGCAAGAGTTCTTTTAGGTAGGAAATAAGTAACTAGTAACAAGGGCATAGTAACCAACAGACTGAGGTGTAGTGCAAAGTCTCCACCTCAACTGCCCAAGAGTGAAATACGAAGGACAATAAGGGAAAAGAGTCATCCCAAGGTCTTTTACATAGGAACAAAAAATAGACAAACACACTAAAGGCAATTGTAGATAGTACAAAGTCTTCCCACAATTAGCTTCAAAACACCTTCCTAATTACTTCCACAAGTTCTACTTATTTCATTAACTAGATAAGAATGCATTCAGAAGATAGACATAAGAATAATCTCCTAAAATGACACAAGCTATAACAGCACAAAGTCTTAAAGTAACTTGCTTTCTCATTCAAAGAAAGAAATATGATTAACAATCTAAGCTCAAAGTCTCAATAATCACCTCTCAATTTGGGTAGAGTTTTGCTTTTATAATAGAGAAATCTCCCTTTCCATAAAAAATGAGTTTACAATATATAGCATCCAAGAAAGGCTTAACACTTTATTCCATAGAAAGACCCATGTTGCATTCAATGCCTTGAATGCATTTTTAGTTTTGTCAAGGGACCATGCTAGAACAGGGTGGCTGCCTTAACTTTGGCATGCCATTTCATCTCAAATGTCTTCTCTTAGGTCTGGATCATCTGGTCTATCCCCTCTGATGTCTGCGTAGCTGTCTATTTTGTCTTTACTCCAAGGGAGACAAATAGGCTGTGTCTTCAATGTTTAAGGGCTAAAAAATCTACCTTGCAGACTGTTCCACCTACTAGAATAACTCTTCCATAGATAATTCTAGTCTTTCCCTTTTTCCTGTTACAATTGAAGCTCTCAAGCTATCTTTTCCCCTTTCTAGTTCTTTTGGTTCCTCCTCTTGGTAGTTCTTCCTGTCAGCCTGAAGGTCTTTGAATACCTTCAGGTCCATGTTTAAGCCTACAAAGATCAATGGATACTTTATTACTACAAATTTGATGTCTTCAAGTCCATCATCATTTAAAAGCCAACGGCTAGTTGGTTGCCCTAAATTTGATGGCTGTGGGGACATCATCAGATGTCTGGATCCCAACAGTTAGTTCACAATGCTCAACTTTGACGTCTATGGGCCCATCATCTTCTTAGGCAATTCCTTTAGCTTTGTTATTTGATCCTTTGTACTATGTCTTTGTGTTGGGAGTGCTCTACCTTTGACATCTATCACAGTCTACTACTTTGAAACTTTATCAACTTACAAAAAATGGGACCCACAACACTTCTTGCCTAAGTAGCTTCAAAAGGGGAATAGGGACATGTGGCACTTTTTACTAATCTTAATAAGTGACACATGGTGTTTCCCACTATGAAACAGGTGAGGACACTTGGTAGCATCTGCTTGACTTATAGAAGCTTTAGATACCTTTTAAGAGTCCTGTGGAAGATGACACATGGTGGCTTCCACTGAGCTTTAGAAACACTATAGAAACATTTGGGACTCATTTGGATTCACATGGATGATGACACTTGGTGTGCTCTGCTTACTTTAGCAACTCACCCAGGGCCCACCACAGTCCTTACTCAATAACAAAACAAAAGGAAGAAATTGTAGATGTTAACACTTGGCAACTTTTTTCAAGCTTTACAAGGGACACGTGGTGACTTCTGTTGCATTTAGAAAAACATATTAAAACCTTCATAGTTACCACTTGGTGCCCTCCACGAGACTCTAAGAGAAGCTTATTGAAAGAAGATTTGAAACTTATAAGAAAATTGAAACATGGATGCAGACACTTGCCACGCTCCATTGAGTTATAACGTGACATGTGGCACATTCATTGCTTTTAGAAATAAATTATAATGTGTCTTGACAGATGACACTTGGCAGCTTCCACTCAACTTTGAGACTTAGATAAAACTTTAGGCAAAATGAAAAACCCATGCAAAATGAAAAAATCGTGCCCTTTGTCATAACCCTTACTGCCTCGAAAAGGAAATGCGTAGGGACAAAACTTGGAGCGCACAACTAAAACTCAAACTAAAATGTAGAGTATTTTACTCTACAAAGGGAAGAGAGAATGTTTTGTCTTGTAGGACTAAAAATAGTTCATGTGTTGTCCCAAAAATGAGTGATAGACTTTGGGAACAACAAAATCAAATACATGATTTAAAAAAAAATAATACCTCTCCTCATAGTCTTGCAATGCTTGACTAAAAAAATTAATGGGTTGTTCTAAAACTTCACTATTTTATTACATAAGCATGGCTGAAATTATACTAAATGTAGAAAAAACATACATAAAGAAATCCTAACTAAAATCTAGATTAAGAAAAGTAGGAGATTGGTTGATTGCTTGTTTGATGGATTCAAAACTTCTCTTACCCTCTTTACTTCAAGTGAATTCTTGATGTTTCTTCAACATTTGAGTGAGTGGTCTTACCAACTCTGCAAAGCCAAAAATAAATCTTCTGATGAAATTGAGCTTGCCTACGAAGCTTTGCAATCCTTTCTTATGTTTTGGAAATGATATATCAAGGATTTATTCTATTATCTTTGGATGAATAAAGAGAACATATATGAACACCACATGCCCAATTAATCTCCCCTCATGTACTAAAAAATGCACTTCTTTGGATTTAATTAAAGTCTAAATTGTTTGCATCTATCAAAAACAACTCTCAAGTGTGTTAGATGATCATTAGGATCCTTTGAAAATACAATAATTTCATCAAGATAAATTAAGACAATTTCACTCAAAATACCATGAAGGGCAACATCCATTGCCCTTTGGAAAGTGGCTTTAGCATTAGAGATCCCAAAAGACATCTTTTAGGCATAAGTACCCCATTTGGTTGTGAAAGCTATTTTATATTGATCTTGTTATTTAACCAATATATGGATGTAACCTAAGTACCTATCTAGTAAGGAGAATATTTGTGAACCTGATACTCTCTACAAGATTTTATCCATGGAGGGAAGAGGATAGTGGTATTTCAGTGACACTTTATTCAAATATTTTAAATCCACACATAGTCTTATCTCTCCATTCTTTCTCACTGGTACAAGGTTTGCTACCCATGTTGTGTGATTGATAGGAAATATTATATTTGACTCAATCAACTTGGTAAGATACTTTATCATGATAATTTCAACCTTAGGGTTCATGAGCCTTTGCTTCCATCTTACTAGTTTTGCATCTTGTTCTATCTCAATAATCTGTTGTGATAACTTGGGATCAAAACATTTCAAATCATGGTATTCCCAAGAAAATAAATCCATAAAATATTCAAATAATGAAATTAAAGCTACTCTCTCATAATTAGTGTTCACTTTACCCACTTGAGTTACTTGCCTTCAACTATGTGCACTTGCTCATAATGTTTTTCCTTGGAAGAGATGCTTACCTTGTGCTTTATAAATTGATCATATTCATTGAAAATACTTTCTAAAGTTAATAAAACTTTAGGCATCTTATTTGATCTCAATTTCACAATATAATCTTCATATTGGCATTGAAATTTATTTTAATTCTTTGAGCAAAATTTTGCCTCATTCTATAGGAAATAGGCTATCTATTTGTCACTATCAAAGACTTGAAAACTTACCTCATTGTTTAGAACTTAAGGCCTACATACAAATTTGATTTTGGTCTAATTTTTATTGTCCTTAAGCTTCCACTATATCACATTGTGCTCCAATGACTGCAAGTCTATCTACATGTTGATTGGCATGTCTAGGAATGAAGTAGATATCAAATGTTAGGAAATTGTCCATGAGGTCCCAAACTCTATGCTTGTAGGAATTTAGGAGAGGGTTCTTTGATACACTTAAACCTTTGACTCATTTCACTACCAACTCACTATCAAATTTCACCTGCAAAAGCTTAATACCTCTCTTTTTATCCCATTGAAGGCCATAAATAAGAGCTTCATACTCTACTGTATTTGATGTAAAACTAAACTCAAATCTACCTAAAGAATAATACCTTTGATTTTGAGGTGAAACCAAAATTATACTATCCCCACTCCCATTATTTTATTTGGATCCATTAAAAAATATATTACACAACCCTTCTTGATCCTAATTTAAGTTGGTGAGACTAGGTAATGAGTCACCTTCTTCATGCATGTTGTAGACACCAAAACTAGCTCCTTCATACCCATGGTTATCAACAACCGACTCATCCAAGAGTATATATGGTATGCCTTCAAGTGGTTTAGAATATTCTTGATCAATAGTATCCTCATCTTCTTCTGAAATACTATAATTCATATTAGACTGGCATATATGGTTTAATGTGAAATCTAGAAATAGGTTATGATCTTATGGTGACTTTGGTTCCATATCTAGTTCTAAAAATCATGTATGACCAATATGAAGAGAGGTAACCTCCTATTCTAGTAGTAAAATCTATGGATAGGTGTAGTGTAAAATATGGAGGTAAATTAATAACTATATCCTATGAAATGGTGAAATTTGGACAAGTAACAAGTAAAATCTTAAGATCTTTGAGGATGCCCATAGTCTTCATAGGAGAACCATCCAATTGTAACCCTCCTTTTTATTTAGGTCCATACTTGAGTCCTAGTTTGTCAACTATGGATTTAGGCATGATAAAAGTACTAGCTCTACTATAAATCATATACTTGTGGACAAAACAATCTCCTATGATAACTAAAAGATAGAATGGAGGAGGCTTAGTCACCTTAGGAGATTAAGGCTCAACAACTAGATTAGAGTTGGTTAGAATAAAACTTACTCTTTCCTTTATGGGTGATCTATTAGAGATATTGAGCTTTGAAATCTCTTCTTACAGGTACTCCTTTTATCTTATGATTAATAGTGTATCCTACATAGAGATTGATACTGATGATTTATTCACATGATACCCAATACTGAGTGGATAAGTGGTTGTATTTGGATGAAATTTAGGAGTAGGAGGGGATATTAAATGTTGTGTGAACTGAGGAATGTAAGGCCATTTCACATTCTATGCCTTTGGATCTTGAACTTTCTAATTTGATGTGTTTTGAGGTAGCTCATAAGTGGTGGTCTTTTGTGATGGCTGAGAAGGAAAAGGAGCTGCTCTATTAGGACCTAAACCTTCAATAATTTACCTTTTCTTGGACCTAGTATGGATTTAAACTTAATTATTGACATTAGAAATTTTTTGACTTTGATTTGTAGCCATATACTCAAAATAATTCTCACCTTCCTGAAAGTTCAAAAATGTAGTTTTAGTTGGTGCTTTACCACTACCTTCTTATTGATTTGGCACTTCTACTTGAGTGAATGAAGGAATGTCTCCATGTGTTAGAGAGGCTTCCTTATTCTGAGAAAGTGGTTGGTTTTCATATAAAGGATGAACTGAACTCTGTTTCATATAAGACTGATGTGAGGTCTCCCTATTTGGAGCCATTGTCATGTTATTTTCTTGATCCCATTGATTGATCCATTTTCCTTCTTTAGCATGATTGCTTTGAGTTGGCACTATAGCTTTGGAATTTATTGGAACATTGGGATTGTATTACCTTGACTAATAATTCTACCTTTGTCCTTACTGATTGGACTGATAAGATGGCCTATTATGTTGGTAATTCTAATTAGTATTCTGATATGGCCTATATGGTGGATCTTGTTGTCTTTAAATTAAAACCAACTTGTTGTTATGAGTCTTGAGAAGACTCTCTATCTTCCCTAGGATATTAATTTAATCACCTTCTATTTGATAAAATTTTGTTAAATCTAGAACTAGAGCAATAGTTAGAGTAGGAGGATGGATCTCTAAAAAGAGAGGTGGTGATGGCCTTGGAGACAACTTGCCTACTTGTATAAGGTAATTTTCAGCCTTGATTGATACTTAAAAATATTTAGGTAGAGTGTTCCCTCCCATGGATTGAATCATCATAGCCACATCCAAATTGAGAGCCTTCAAATATTATAGAAAAGCATAGTTGGGTGTAGGCTTGATCACTACAAGAATTCTATCCCACGTCTTTTGGTACCTATAATTGAAATCTACCATGAATTCATTATTGAATATCTTGATTGTTTTAAGCTACTCCACAAGTGAAATATGATCACTATTGTCTTCAAAGTGATTACATAAAACCTATCCAAATTCATCCAAACTTTTGATTGATGTAGGAGCTAATCTTCTGTACCACTTAAGTGCTTTCCCTTTGAAAAAAGTTTCTAACAACCTCATTGCTACATTTTCTCAAGTCACATGATGTACTAAAAAAGGTTAGAAATATATGAAATATGTTTTATAGGAGTAATTGGGTTTTCTCCTATAAAATAAGGAAGAGAATTTAGAGTAGAATCTGGAATATCATCCCATTGAGTAAGATTCAGAGTACTACCATCATTGAATGACACAAAGTATTTTCTTTAGGGAACAACCATTTGAGGTATGGAATTTATAATAATGTTTGGATAAATATTGGCTTGAACAAGAGGATTTAGTGTAACAATAAGGGAAATAGAAGGTGTATAATTTAGATTTGACTAAGAGGCTTTCTTCTTCTTTTTTGATTAGAAGTGTAACTCAATGTAAACTACTTCTTTCCATTTTATAGATGATCTTGTGACAACTCTTGGGGGCATGAAAAGTATGAAAATATAAAAATGATTCATCTTGTGTGAATAAGTGGTCCCAATGGACATGATAGAATTGTTAGCTCTCTAGATAACACCCATTAGGGATCATATTTATGAAGTCGGAATCTTATCTAGACTAACATGGGAATGATATAAGACCATGGGATGCCTATATCTAGATAAGACCTATAGATTTTGATGAGGCTAACTCATCTGAAATGTCTCTTTTAGGATCAATTACTAAACCTACTAATGTTGGGGTGAAAAGAGTAAGGAATAAACTAAAAATGAAACCTAATTTACTTTTAGTGATGCACTTGAATAATTATTTATCTTCTAAAATCTTTGAAATTATGGCACACATATGGATAAAAAAGAAACTCTATAGACCATTCCTAAACATTAGTGTTTTAAAGGAAGGATTGAAAGAATATTTGTAGATTGAAGGTATGTGCATGAAGGTCTCTAAAGACACTACATACAAATAATCTTCAGTGTAATTTCTATTCTTATCTCTTCAATTGACATGTTGAGGATGAAATTATAGCAGTAGGTGAGGAAAGGACCTACAAAAGATGACAAATATCACACTTATATGCAAATACACAATCAAAAATACACAATACCACTTTAAATTGATATACAAAAAAAACTTTTTATTGATTTTATGGTGAAAGTTATAATTTATGTATCTTTCCATATACCAGCGTCAGGGATCCCCCTAAATGGTTCTAAGATCCTACATATATATAGCCCAAAAGGAAAGACTCTAGCTAATTTAGCATAGAAGAGACAAGGATTAGTCTTGATATAATTAACTCAAGACTAAAATAACTTTACAAGATTGAATTAAGTCTTCAAATATCCTCAAAGTTTTCAAACTCATGCATGATCTTCAATTTTGGCATCAAAAGGAAAGTTGTGAGCCTTATTTGAGTTGGTAAACCCTTGCATGAAAACTATGCCCATGCTTAGTTGTTAACTCAATCTTGAAGATGAGTTTGAAATGTTTGAATTCCCTTATTTACATGAAAACAAAGGAATACACATGAGAGTGGTTACACAATCAACTGATAATGATTTGGTGCTTGATGACTGGTTAACTCCACTTTAGCCTTCCCCTGCATGAATTGGTACTTAATGACTAAAAGTGCATGAAAATATCCTTTTGAGGAGCAAATGTACAACATGGAAAAGCTACTTGAAATACAAGATAAGAACTTCAATGCTAATATTTTACTTGCCTCTACTATAAAGATGAAGTTTTCATATGCATGGACGTAATAGAGCTATGATTGTCTACTTTAAGCAACTGGTAGTCTATTTGCATGTCAAAGAAATGACCATATCAACTATTAAGATGTTTATCCAAGATCACATATCTACCCCTACCTCAAAATTTAAGTATAGGTATTCCTGATTGATGGTATTTGATTGAGCTTTAATGATGATGAGTAAACTTGATGAGTTTGCTTCTTGTTCGACCCAAGTCACTTCCATTTTCCATTAGATTTTGAATTTTAATTTTGACTGTCTATCTTGATTTGAGCCCTTTTATATTGTGGCAAGTGTCAGTTCTTTATTTGTTTTAATAGATACTAATGTTAGTCCTTTAACTCCTTGACATCATATGCACTGTAGATCTATTTTTGTATGAACAAACATGAGTCATTGATCTTTTGGTAGTCTAATTCCATTGAGACACTTGATAGCTTCTTATTTTGATTTGAGATTGATTGACTTGTTAACTCATTACTCACCATTAGATCTCTGTGTATGATTGCACTGTCTGGATCTTGCTCCACCAATTAGAGCATATATGATTACCTCTTGTATTAGTAACTAAACACAGAATTTAACCAGAATGATAAGTAACTAGAAATATGAAACAACACAGGATATGAGAGACAATACACAATTGTATTAATAATCACTCAGAAGAAAATACAATAAAGAAGATGCCACTTCTTCTTCCACCTCAAAGGCTTGCCACACCTCAAGACCTTCTTCCCTCTCTCTCACAGTCCCAACAATCAACTCCAATACAGAATTGATGTTCACCTCCACCAGTCAGTAACACACTGCCAGTACACCAAGTACACAACCATACTCCAAGTAGATCTCCTGCTCTCTGCTGCTACCTACAAATCACCAAACCTTACTCACCATTATAGATCTCCAAAATAAGCCATGCACACCTGATGACCAAGATCATACATACACAAAGAACCCTTTTGATTCTCCAAACCAGCACCCACACTTGGTACTGTGGCACTAGGAGGAACACACCATTGCTCTCCTCTCTCTAAAGGAGCTTATTTTGCTCTCTTACTCTCTAGCACTAGTTTGCAATACAGCCCATGAGTCTATTATATAGATCTCATGCTTACAATAATTAGACGTGCAACTCAAGACTATAACTAGCCTTTAACATGCAAACTAATAGTCCAAAAATAGACTCTCTAGAATTTGCATGCAAACTGCATGTTCACACACAAGTTGCCAACGTCAGCTCCTCCTGACCGATGTCAGCCGACTTGTAACCAATGTCAGTTGCTTCTTCACTGCTATCTGACTGACGTCAGTTGATTAGACCGACGTCGGTTGCCCTACAACTCATTCTGCAACTCTCCACAACCTCCACAACCTCTGTAACTCCTCCTATTTGCATCCTAGTGAAGCTTTTAGCTCCATAACCTAACAATCTGCCACTTAGAGTTAAATAGCTGCACCTATACCTGTACACTATATAATTTATTCCCTGGCTTGTATCCCTCTTCAAGATCAATCTTGAAGACCAATCACCACACAACCTGTGATGCTACACCTGTCATCCAAGTAACCTACCACATCTGAACCTAAATATCCGTGTAGTGAAGACCTTGACCCTGCATAACAAGAATCCCTACTGCTAGTCCCTCTCAGATACCTGAGAATCCAATGAACTACTCTCTAGTGCTCCTTCTATGAATTGGATCCAAACTCTTTGACAACTCCCACTACTTGGGAAAACTCAGGCCTACACTAGACCTCATGTGATTTCGAACCCTGTTCTAAGCTTAGCTTGAACTGTCTATCCCTTGGTGTGCTTACCGATTTTGCATCTTGCTTCTTGAACCCCACCAACACCATCTTCACATTAGCTCCCACTGGAGACAAAATCTCCATGTCTCTTATGCCAAAGAATTTTGCTGCTCCAAATTCTTCATGACATACCTCTGAACTAACCTTACCTTTAGCTCAGCAAAACCCTGTATGTACAAACCTGCTAGCAAATCATCCACATACAGTAACTAGATAATGTCGTGAATCATCATCCACCTGGTAAAGACAAACACAATAGTTACACTGACATTGACTAAAGCCCTGCTTTGTCATCCACCTATCAAAACTTGTACCACTATCCTGCAGCTTCCTTAAGACCATATACCTTAGCCTTCCATCTCACGTATCCATCCACTCTCTTCTTCAACTTGGAAATCCATCTGTCTCTCAGTGCTTTCTTCTAGCTAAAAATTCAACCAACAAACACCTATTTGGTTCTTCTCCAAGGACTCACACTCCTCATCCATGCCAAGCTTCCACTATTTTTGGATTCTACCTACATTGCCTCTTCACATCTTCTTGGTTCTCAACCATCAGTAAGAAACTAGTAAGAAGGTGAACAATGAATATGAGGTCCACTTACCCTTTCAGTCCTCCATATGAGCATTTGAGACCTTTTGATAGCTTGCTGTCTGCCCATAATCCATTCTAGTGACCGATCTCAGCCATCTCCCAGTCTGCATCCAACTGATGTCAGTTCCCTACACTAACCCTGACTACCAACATCATTTCCCTAGCCAACGCTAGTATCCATTCTACTAACATCAGTTCCTATATGACTAACATCAGTCTTCTTATTATTGACGTCGGTTACTGTCTAACTGATGCTGGTACTTGTGTTCACATGTGAGTGATGAATTTTTACCCACGAGCTCTCTATGGATCAAAACCCTATTCAAATCAACACAACGCTACTCAAAATAATTCAGTCCCCTCAACTGATCTCTATCCATCATCTCCTCCATGAACACCAAGGCTTTCTAGTTCTTAAGTTTGTCAAAGACATCTGACCTCCACTTAAAAACTTGCATTCCCCTCCTACATATGTGACCAAGCCTACAAAGCCACATCTCTACAACAGAAGGTGAATCAGTAATATAAGTAGATAGATAAAGGATACTTAATTTCTTACCACCATCTAATTCAAGTGCATCCACTGTGAGAGTTACTGTGCATCTCCCATCACCCAAATTTCTTGAAGAAATTAGACTCATCTCCAAGACTAGAACCTGCATGACCTTCTTCAACACCTGTGTGTTACCCGTCTACAATTTCAGCTTCACTTCCCCTTCATCAATAATCTGACAAGGCTCACCAACCCCTAAATAAATTTCTCCAAAGTCTCCAAAGACATACCCATGAAAAGATGCTCTATTTCGGGCTGCATGGAAAGAGGCAAAATAATCTGTAAACAAAGATTCTACTTTATCCAGAGCAACCTGTGCAACATCACCTACAACATCTGCTTCTACACGCTGTACCGACCAACAATCTTCCTTTACCTACTCTTTCTTTCCATCAATCAGACCATTCATGCTATTCAATTTCTCCATTTATAGCTTACTTTCTTCTGCCATTGCTATACTCCCACTCAATCTGAAACCCCTAAGAGTGACCTGTAATCAATAAACACTAGCTAGATCTAAAACCATCTGTTAGTCAACCCAACCTAAAGCTCTGATACCAACTGTCAGGATCTTGCTCCACCGATTAGAGCATATATGATTACCTCTTGTATTAGCAAGTAAACACGGAATTTAACTAGAATGATAAGTAACTAGAAATATGAAACAACACAGGATATGAGAGACAATACACAATTGTATTAATAATCACTCAGAAGAAAATACAATAAAGAAGATGCCACTTCTTCTTCCACCTCAAAGGCTTGCCACACCTCAAGACCTTCTTACCTCTCTCTCATGGTCCCAACAATCAATCTAATATAGAATTGATGTTCACCTCCACTAGTCAGTAACATGCTGCTAGTACACCAAGTACACAACCGTACTCCAAGTAGATCTCCTGCTCTCTACTGCTACCTACAAATCACCAGACACCATTGTAGATCTCCAAAAGAAGCCATGCACACCTGCTGACCAAGATCATACATACACGAAGAACCCTTCTGATTCTCCAAACCAACACCCACACTTGGTATTGTGGCACTAGGAGGAACACACCATTGCTCTCCTCTCTCTGAAGGAGCTTATTTTGCTCTCTTACTCTCTAGCACTAGTTTGCAATACAACCCATGAGTCTATTATATAGATCTCATGCTTACAATAATTAGACTATCTTAATTATAATAATTAGACGTGCAACAAAAGACTATAACTAGCCTTTAACATGCAAACTAATAGTCTAAAAATAGACTCTCCAAAATCTACATGCAAACTGCATGTTCACACACAGGTTGCCGACGTCGGCTCCTCCTGACTGATGTTACCTGACTTGTAACCAATGTCAGTTGCTTCTTCACTGCTATCTAACCAACGTCGATTGATTAGACCGATGTTAGTTTCCCTGTAACTCATTCTGCAACTCTCTGCAACCTCTATAACCTTCGTAACTCCTCTTATTTGCATCCTGGTGAAGCTTTTAGCTCCATAACCTAACATGCACACATACTATTAATCTATTTGGGCCCATTTGCATCTATAAATTGATGATCACCATTGGATCATCTAATAGGTACATGAGATCTTACCACTTAGCATCAATGTGTTCATGCTGGATTTTTGACTTGATGTTCATCATTAATATTTGAGGTACAAATGAATGTGTATTGTTAGATCTTGGGACCCATTAACACTATTAGGTTTCCCACTCACCACTGGATCTTCATCTTAGCTCCCAATATTTGGATACTTATCATCTACTCACTCATTCCTGGATTATTTGAATCAAAATGGTTAGTTTCTATGGCTTAAGTTTAATGTCCCCATGCATGTCTCATTCTGTAAGTTCAAATTTAAATGCTTGTAACTTGAAATGGAAGGTTCATCAAGGCACCAAATCTATATGGGTTGATCTTGGGATAAAGTACATCATACTCATGTAATCTTTTGGCTTTGGTTTATTCTATAGGTGTATTTATTAAATGTACAATGGAGATAATCTATTCATCTTTGCTTGAAAGGCATATGATGACCTAGATTTTCAAGGCTTGTGTTAGTCATTTTTTTCTTTAAAATAGGACACTATGTGGTATATAAAATCAATCTCAGACAATGGTCATCAAAGCTTCTAATGATAGGGCTTAACATTTAGCCTATGAGGCCAAAATGTTAACAAAATTAACATACATCAATGATAATAAAAATAATTGTCTATAAATATTGCACACTTTAAATTACTAAATCAAAATAGGCAAGGAAAATAAAAACTTAATTACATATAATTAGAAATAAAATGCATATACATAGTTTCATGACAATTGAAAATGACTTCTTCCTGTATTAATAATTCTCTGACCCTTTAAAATGATGGATTTACATATATAAATAGACTTGGGGAGGGGTCACCTCATCTTCCAAGTTCATGCAAAACTCAAAGTTATACTTAGTAATTAGAACCTTAATTCTAATTTAAATCCAAAAATTGCATGTACAATGACAATTGATCAAAACTGTATCCAAAAATAGATTTTCTTGCATGATGCCATATAACATGTGCATGCTTAAAATTTAATTAGGTTAGCTACTACATGCATACATGAAGTATGAGTAAACTAAAATTACATTGGATAATATTATGTTTAAGGTTACATACAAAATTAACCTTTGATAACTAAGGCTTATTCAAACCCAATGGTTACATGGTTTCACTTGACATAGTGGAAGGCACTAAAGTTATTAGTAGATATGAGTTATGAGGTGGTGTTGAGATTAAATTTAGATTTAAGATGGAACATGTGGCCTTGGCCATATTTATTTCTTCCAATTATTGATAATACTTAAAACTAACATCATGCTGATATCTAATTATTGTTCAAAAGTGGCAGTCAATGCACCCTGATTGATTGATCCTTTAAACATACATGATCATCCTTGGTGATACTAAAATTAATTTGAAAGATCTCAAATTCTATGACCTTATTCCTTGAAAAATTGATCTTAACCTCAATCTCTTCTAATTATTATCATTGAGGATTTTGTTTAAATTTTTTTGAAGCTTGCTAAAGCAGTTGATCAAAACAGACTCTACTTATTATTTGCCTTATAGAGTCTCTAGCATGGGAAAGATTCAACTCATCCAAAATATGTAGAATAAAGTTCTTGTGATCTATGAATTTTGGAATTATTGATTCTATACATGCTACCCATTCCATTGCCTCCTCTATTCCATTACATGAGCTGAAGTGGTAGTAGAAAGGGTATGGTCTTCAAAATCTAAAGAGTTGATACAAATTAGATCATCTTTAGCTCTCCTAATGGAACTTGTAATGATGGGAACTTATTTCACCCTAGGCTCTTGATTTATAGTTTTCATCCCAATTGATGATGTTTGCGATGGTTCCCCTTATTCCAATGATTATTGAGAAGGCCTATTATTCTAGAAGTTTGTTTTAGTCCATCCACTTGAGGGTGGAATCCTATCATGTGCATTTGTAATTGAAATTGAGGGTTACCCTTGGATTATTTTCAAAATTTCTTCACTCAATCTAGTCATTTGAGCCATCTATAGGACACGAGCATCACTCTTAGCATTCAAAAATATAAATTCATGGTTGTAAGGATCATGTTGGTATAGAATACCAAGACCTTGGATATGCTTTTGAATTCAACCATGAGGGTCTCAATATTTATGTGGTAGGGTGGACAATGAATAATATTACTTGAACTTAATAACATGTAAAACGTTTTTGTGATTAACATAAAACATCCTATCGATCATCAAATGGGAGCCATGGAATGCACTCTTCTTATTCTTCTTTAGATCCTCATCAATCCCCCACCATAAATAGTGTGCTATCTCCTATTCTGCTAATTTATTTGGAACATACTAAGGGAGACATATTGGAGTAACATTGTGCCTTGTAACCATAATCAAATTATAATTAGTGTAGAGATAATAGTAACCTTTGGGCATCAATGTATCAACAATTTTATTTGATAATCTATGTAGTGTCACCTCATGAATAGCCCTCCAAACTTGAGGATATATGTATTCTACAATTATGACTATATTTATTATGTAGGTGTATATGTGCATGAAGGAATAAGAGTCACATAAATTATTCTTAAAGTAATATGGAGATGGGATCCAGAGTGATCCATTATGAACATATAATCTAACCATCATTACAAGGTAAGACATCATGTAAAAATGACATCCCATAGGCCTCTTATCTTTGTGCTATACTTGCTCCTATAGCCTAATACTGATTATCTATCCCATATCAAAAATTACCTTTGAGGTCATCAATAAATATAGAAGTGAAACCCAATTGAAGTGAAAGAATTAGATGCTAGGATAACCATATAACCTATTCATAAGGGCCATTATAATTTGGACTCCCATTCAAAACTTTATTGATATTGGTTTCTTCTCATTGTGGATGACAATCTCTACATAAATGATTTACTTGCTCAGTGTTTTATCAATTGAATTTTTCTTCTTCCATGTTACCACTCTATGAAAATAAAAGGTAGCATCTTAAATAGGTAAGATAGGTAACTTTAGAAGGCATATCCTAAATTTTAGGTGATGATGGTATTTTTCTCCATGTAATGTAATAAAATGCCCCTAATCACCTTACTTGTAAAGAAAAAGTCCTGCAACAAGTCAATACATGGCATTACTTTAGGATTAGATGCTATGAAATGTAATCCTTATCACTTTATGGGGAGTAAATATTCAACCAATTTCCTCTATGCTGATATTAAATTATCTTCACAAGTATGTGCATCCAGCTTTTTAATTTTGTCCCATAGAGCTGAGTAGTTAGGATACTCATCATTGAACACTATAAAGTAAAAAAAAGATGTTTGTGTACAATGTAGAGTCTTAGATATAAAACTTGGATGGTGGATAAGCTCCCTTAAATGTCTTAGATGAAAAATCAATTGTTAATTTGCTTTGCTCACATAGTTCTAGTTATTTGATTTTACTAGCTTACCTCCTCTAGATGCACTTCATAGTTTGAATGCAGGTAGCTAGGGCTTTGATTTCTCAAGGATGCAAGTTCACTTAGGCTCACTTGTGATTAATGGGCATGATGTTCACTTTCAATTTTTTGATAGAGATTTTGGTATTTAATTCTAGTTAATGTGCCATTAATGTCTAATGTCTCTAAACTTTATTTACTCATTCAATTCAAACTTTGTTACTTTATTTTTTTAGGTATGCCACATAGATATTATAGGAATTTGGAGGAATGCCACATCATTACCTTTGAAAACTATCATATTTTTAGTCTTTTTGATCTAATTTAGTTATGCCATAGAGGCTTTTGGTATTCAAGAGTTGGATGTTGTGTTAGAATAGGGCCAGTCTAAATTCTTGAAAATCAAACACATCTTGTTAATAAAAGTTTTGAAAGCCAATGTTGGATGCCCTTTTTGAAGGCTATGAATATTTCCTTTTCCAAAGGCAAAGTTTTGAATCAATAAGTTACAAAACTTGATTTCTAAACAATTTTTTTGAAGACCAAATATTGGTTGAGACCTTCCATACTAGAAGTTTTGAAAACCCCTTCCGAAGGCTATCTCCAACTAATTTTTTTGAACACTTTCATTGAAGTGCATATTATGAAGATCAAATGCTGACCATTTTTTCTAAGGGTAAATGCCAAACACTTTTGCCTAAGTTCAAATTTTTAAAAGACCAAAAATACCAAAGAACAAACTCATAATGAAAATATATACCAAAGAAATGCATACATCTTATATAAAGTTGCAAAGACCCAATCTACAAAAAAAATTTATGAACAAAACCTATGAATAAAATTTATGAAGAATATTTTCCATGAAAGTTTAACATAGGTGAAAAGGATTGAAGAATGATGAAGGTTAAATTCCCAATAAAAGTTATAAAGACTTAATTTATGTGAAGCCCAAGACATTACAAACTACACATGTTATAAAAACCTATACATATGCAAATTTTTTTACGAGTATTAATAAGTTAATCGAGTAAGCTAAACATGTGAAAATGCATGCTGGCATTTATGTTGAATAGTGAAGCTAGGTGCACATATAAATCTATATGAAAGAATATTTTCAAAATAGGCCTAAACCTTTTAGAATATAGTGGGTCCCTATTAAAAAAATCATGGGGGTATGTCAAGTACAAAAAATGGTGACTCATAGGAGGAATAATCTTGAGTATTTGAGAACTCAAAACCTTTGGTTAGAAGTTTCAAATCAAACATGAACCATTTTACAAGAGAAAAATTGAATCAAAGACATAAAAGAGACTCCTAATAATAACATATAACATACTTGTCTTGTTCATATCCTAGATCCATGCATGAGGGAGTGATTTTACTTTTACCCCTTGTAAAAATTTTAGCAAAGACTTGGGATAACTGTAGGTTTCATTTTGGTCTGTTTGAAAACCTATTTAAAACAAGAGAAGCTCAGACATTAATCTACTTCTAGCTAGGCATCCATAGCCTCAACAGAGATACCTTTGGTTCTTCTTCTTTCCTCCTCCTATATTATTAGATGATGGATAATACATTGATCTTATTTCATCATGTGAACCTCTGATCACCTTTAAATTTTATTTAAGTTTTATTAATCAATCTCATAACATGCATCCGTCCTCATTTTAATACTTTTATTTTTTTTATAGAATACGGTTGGAAGGAGAGAAGAAAGCAAAATGATCTATTATATGTGAGGGTATAATTTCACTAGATTATCCCTACTAACTACATATATATCAATGGTTATTACTTTAAACAAGTATTAACATTATAAGTAAATTTGATCTAGTGAAAGTGAGAAATTTTTCTAAATTTTTATGTAGTAATGAGAGAAGATTTTATATACCTGATAGAAGTGTTCAATGGTAGCATGACCATGATTAATTTTATTATTACATACTTGAATTATAAAAAAATTAAACACAAGGGTGTAAAATCTACAAACTGATTTGTGTGCTTTGTTTGATGTCCTTCCCACACTAGTTCTTTCTTTTGGAACCTTTCTCATAGATTAAATGTTTAGAATTAAACATGAATAAGAAGTCCAATGGATTGGGTATTTGCTTGAGTATACTAGGATAAGTCAATCAAATTTCCATAAAACAATAAACATCTAATCAAGAAAGCCAAGAACTAAATCAGGGAAAGCAAAATTATGAAAACAAGAACACTAATCTAAAAAGTAGGGAAATTAACTAAGAAAACAATAAATATATTCTACTCCTACCTTTACCATAATACTTGTTATTCAAGGACATCTCTAGATGGTACAACCATGAAGTAGAGTTTCAAAAACTATCCATTGACTGGATATGTTAATTTATTACCTTAGAGGTATCTCAAATAGAAAGAATTATTACCTAGGATCTCTGGAATCTAATAAGGTCCAATCCATAATGAGGTAAAATTTTCATGATATCCTTTATTTTCATGGGATTTGTCCCATAAAAGCACCAGGTCAGATAATCTAAATGCTTTAAATTTTGCTCTTTTATCATACCACCTTTTGACTATGTCCTGATGTTTACTTAAATTTTGTAAGGCTTCAGTCCTTAAATCTTCCATCTCTATTATATCTAATAATCAAGACTCTACTTTTTCACTTGGTTCCATGTACTCCTACATAAATTGATATATTGGAATTTTAATCATGATTGGAAAAATTAGTTGTCATTCATATACCAACAAGGTAAAGCCTTGAGGGCCTAAATGTATCTTGTTTGATCAAACCATAGTGCATATTTTAGTAGAATATGCCAATCTTTAGGTTTATCTGCTATTGAATTTTTAATGGCATCAATCAAGTTTCTATTTGTTGAGTCAACTAATCTATTTCCTTATGGGTAATGGTTAGAAGATGACCTAATGGTGATTTGATTATCATGGGCCCATTCAGTGAATTTAGTTGATTAGAATGCTAACCCATTGTTATAAACTAAAGAAATGGGAGTACTAAATCTAGTTGTGATGTTTTTTATCCAGAAAGATAATTACATCTTATGCTTTGGAATTCCTTGTAGCTACTAATTTAGTCCATTAGGTGAAATAATCTATGGTAGTGAATACAAATTTATGTCTAGCTAAATAATTAATTTTAATGACACCAATGAAGTCTAATCCCCATTGAGAAAATGGTCTTCCTTCAATAATCAACTATAATGATATTGCTGTATGCACTTGTTTTTTACCAAGAACTGACATTCATGCTATATTATTACATGAACATGTGCATCTTTAAAGATAGTTAGCTAGTAATAATCTATTCTAAGGATTTTATGGGCTATGATGATTTCAGAGGGATAAACACTACCTATCCTCTGCTTCAAGTTATCTAAAAATTCTTGAGCTTATGCTCGTGATATGCATCTCAGGTAGATGCCTTCATAATTTATTCTATAGAGAATCCCCTTTCTAATCATGTAGTGATCATCTTTAAGCCTCAAAGCTCTTCTTTGTTGTCTATTGAGTTTTAGGGAATAAGTACTTGTGAGTAAATATTGAATAATATCAACATACAAATCTCCTTTAGATGCATGGGTTTCACAAACCTCCTCAATGGTGATGTATGGGTCAGGATTAGTCATGAGCTGAATGATGCTTTAAACTCTACCAATCATGGTAGGCTTGATTTCTATGTCAAACTCATATAATTTTATCATCCATTTTTCTCTATGATCTCTTAGTTCATTTTTCCCCATAGTGAGCTTGAAAACAAAGTTTGACACAATGGCGATGGTCTTATTACTCAAGATGTAATGCCAAAATTTATTTACCATTAGACAAAGGAAAATATTTACTTATATATCATGGAATACTTGAGATCTAATTATTTTAAGTTTGTGTTCATGAATGCATTAGGGTTTTCACTTCCATCCTTATTTTGAGTAAGCATAATGGCAATGGTATGTTCTAAAATGATTGAATACCAAAATAAATATTTAGTGAACTCTAGGCTTATCAGTACTAGGGCTTGAGATATTACATCTTTAATGTCTTGAAAAGACTTTTGGGCCTCTAATGTCTATTCCAATTTAGAATCTTACTTGAGAATTACATTCACGGGTCTAATAATTTTTGCAAACCCTAAGATAAACTTCCTAATGAATTTTATCCCCCCAAATAAAGACTTGAGCTCCTTCTTGTTGTTTTATAATGCAATCTTTTAAATCCCTTGAATTCTCTCTAGGTCAATTATAATCCCTTATTTAGTGATGATGTGGCATAATATCTTTCCCTCAGTAATGCCAAATATGCTATTCTTAGGATTTAGGGAGATGTCAAACCTTATACATATTTCAAAAATTGATTTTAGGTGGCCCACATGACTAGTTCAGGTCTTTAAGAAAATAGTGAGGTCATCCATGTAATTGATTATACAATTACCTATTAGCCCTTGGAATGTATAGTCCATTATCTATTCAAAGGTGGCTCCTACATTAATTAGGCCAAATGGCATCCTTTTGTATGCATAAGTACCCCATTCTATGGTGAATGTAGACTTCATTCTATCTTTAGATTCAACTAGTATATGGTTATATACTAAAAATCTATATAAAGGTCATCATTCTTGAACCACTTACTATCTAGATCATCTAGTATAAGGAAGGTAAATAATAGTTGTCTTTCTTAAAAGCCCTATTCAGGTATCTAAAATCAATACATAGTCTAATTTTTACCATTATTCTTATTGACTAGAATTAATTTTTAAACCAAGGTAAAATGTCTAACATGGATAACTATTTTTTCATTTAACAACTTTTTCACTTCATGCTGAATGAGAGGATCTAGGATAGGATTGATCGACCTTTGCTTTTGCCTAAATGATTTGTGGTCTGGATTCAGTGAGATTGTATGGGTTATCTTTATTGTTGTGATTTGGGACAGAAATCAAATGGCCTTTCCAAAGAAACCATTCCTAAAGGAATTCAATTTTATTTCAACTGAATGGTTCCTTCTCCCAATTCCTCCTAACATAAATAACTGATCTCCTTGACATCAATGATATGAGACTTAAATTATCTTGACTTAGTCAATAATTAGATTATCTAATGGTCATCATCAAAGGATTAGAAAATTTCCATGTTATTAGGAATAGATGTATAAGGTACTAGCTTTCTAGAAAACATCTGCACCTCTCTTATAGTGGTGTTACTAAAGCAACTAGTGAATCAACAAAATGATTTTGTTCTCTAGGAACTATTGAATATTTTAACCTCAATTTAAAATAATTAAACCCCCTATAGTTTAAAACTTGTATAGGGGTATATTAGGATATTATGTGGTGTGTCATGGTCCTAACAATGTCATTTGTTGTGTCATTAGCTTTGTCATGGTCACTTTTAGTCCCTAGATAGTCTATGTCATGTTAGGGGTCATTTTTGAGTCATTCATATAGGTTTGTATGGTTTTCCTAAGTATACCAATGTGTCTAAATGTTTCTCAACATCCTTCATGTTAGGTCCTTATTAGACATGTCAGTCCTAACTAAAAAATTATAGGTACTACATTGAAATCAAGAAAATGGTTAGAAAAAGAGGAGGTTTTGGTAATTGTATAACTTCTATAGGAGTTATGGCATGTGTAGAAGGATCTAAAGTTTCCTTTCAACTCTCCTAATATCACTTATACATTTTATCATCTTTGAAACACCTAAAAAGGGCCTAAAACCATTTCATTCCTTCATCACTCTTCTTTGCATGCCAAAAAGATCAATCAATTTTAGTTTAATATAGATAGCAAAGTTGAACTAGTTCAAATCCACTTGGTGGTATATAATACTATTATTTTAATTCCATTTCATGGTAGGAGTTAAAGGATTTATTGTTTATTCTCTATGAACCATTGTTTATAAGTCTACTACTTTTTTTTACTTGTTTATTCCCACACGTTGTAGCTTTCCTCATTATTTAAGTTAAAACATACAAACTAGGTACTTCATAGGGTGTTGTAGAATGTGGAAATTATTCTCATGTGGTTATTAATCTAGTTTTAATGTGTGGGATGAAATAAAAGAGCATAAACACTTCATTATGCTAGCGAGAGCTCCATTGCTATGTTACAAATAAGTTTCACTAATTGTAAAGGGTTTTTGTTATTGTAGTGGTTTCAAATGGAGGTGACATATATTTCATGATTCTCATGTAATGTTAATTCCCCCTATTTCAAAATATCAATCTCAAAGGTTAATATCAATGAATTCATAGTCATATATAATACACAATCATAATTTCTTATAAGTATTCATCTATAGGTAGGTAAAGGGAGATCTACTCAACCACGGTGATGTAATGAGGAGGTTTTCAAAGCATTAAGATAGATCCTGAGGTGGAAATGATATATTTAAACTATAAAATGATGGTTTATGATTTGTTGAGATAATCAATTTTCCATACATATAATTTTGCCTTGTATACTATTGCTGTACACTTATAAGTGTCCCAACAAAGGGGTTAACAATTGAATATGAGGTGTTTGAAGTTTGTTTTAATCTTAATTAAGGTATTGAAAGATGGAAATAACCATATAATCAATGGTGGAGTATTAATATTGGTTTTATAACCAACCTACCATGCATATAGTCACACACCTTGATGTCACCTATAAACCTTTTGGATATGAACCTATAGGTGGTCCAAACAGAGGGGTAAACATTCAAATGTATGTGTTTTAAACTTGTTTGAACCTATTTAAGCTTTGAGAATAGGAATGTCATGGTGATCATGGTGGATCAATAAAATGGAAAATAGTCTTGAATCCATGCCCCTTAATTCAAGAAGGTTGCTTCAAGAATACATTACCTTAAAGTCTACAAAATAGGGACTATACCTTTCTTTTTATCCTTTCATGATAAAACATATTGAGGTACAAAATGATCTAAATGTTTCTATTATGGAGCCTTAGAATAGGGTCAATGCTTTGATAAGAGAGTTTGGTTGTTTGGAATTATAAGCAGAGTGTAAGTAGGTATTCATTTTAAGTATTATCTCACTATATAATTATAGTATTCTCTACAGTAGGTTGAATCCAAATAACTTTACAACACTGTGAAATTAAATGGAGGCATAAATGATAGACAAGTTACCCCATTTAAATGAGGGTAATACTAATAACTCAAATAACATTAAAATAAATTTAAGTATAGGGTTTTGACCTATACTAACACCTACAGGGTGGTCCAATAATGATCATCTATAGTTGATTATAGGGTGACAATGCAAGTTGAACACAACAATTTGGGTGTTGGTATAACTTAAATTAAGGCACGATATGGATAAGTTTAACTATGAGATGATCCTAAAAGACTTAAATAACATATTAGAGCATGAAACACAAGGTCAAACACTGAGTGACACTTATAGGTATGCCTTTTCTCAAGTAAAAAGCATAGTCTCATAGTCTACAAACTAAGCCTAGGCAGTGAAGAAAGTACCTATTGAGAAAGTTAGAAAAGGTTAGGATGATGGATATGATAGGGACCACTATCATAGTGGTTATGACCAAATAATGTGATATAAAAGACAAGGACCAATCCCTAAAGTTTAATATACATCCATCCCTAGAAACCTTGCACAATCAGTGAGTTCAAAAAGCATATCATAAGGTTTTTTGAAGAATTGAGGAATCTATGGACATGACCAAATCATGAAAATTGGTACATAATGTCCCTATAACCTACCCAAGACTATCATAACCTAAAAATAATTGAGAAGATAGGGGAGATTCCCTCTATTCTATCTTAGATAGAGGGCACTCCTAGGGATGCAAGACTATAGGCAAAGGTAAGTAAGTGATAAAGAGGTGAGTTGGGAGGTGTTGGAACACTACAGAGAGATGTAAAATGGTGAGTTAAACATTAAAAAACATATAGGTGACCTCATAGTCTCAAAAAACCACACAATATGATATAAACATACATACACATAGTTCAGGCCTTTAGGCCTAGTCCAGGCCTAAAGCCCTAACGGGGTATCAATACCACTTATAGGGACAAGTGAGCCTTATAATGCATTGGAGGAATTTAATGGGGAGATATAAGGTTGTTTGGATCCATTAATTTGTATACAATCCTCATAGAGAGGTCATTTTTGTCTTAAAAATAAATCAAGGTACAAAAATTGCAAAGAAGGCTCAAGAGGCCATATTAAGACACACATACTAGTAAAAATAATTAGAACATAGGTCGAAGGAGTTGGGAGATGTTTAATAGGGGTTTAAGCATGATTTGAGTGGAATTTTTTTGAGGTTTCAACATTAGGATTGTATGAACAATCCTTAAGAGTCAAAACTACTCAAAACCCTCCAAAACCCTTACTCATGACCCAATTCAAAAGAAGTGGCCATAGATACATCTAGGATGGATGGTGTGACTTGGAAATTATTTTTTACTTGCATATAATTCACTTAGGCTCCTTAACATTATATTGGCTTGTACCCTATTTGTACAAATAGTGTACAAAACTATTTTCTTGATATATTTTGGTGTTTTACAAGTACAGGGGGTCTTAAAGGATGAAGATCAATTTGGGAGATCAAGTGGGACCTAATATAACTCTTGATATCCATTTATTTCTTTAGACAAACATAAGTATCTCTGAAAGCACCTGCACTTTAGGCAGTCTATGGAAGATAAAGAGGATAAAGAGTGATCACCAAATGAGAAGGTGATAGGTTCAATTGGGAGACCTTTTAAGGTATATCTAATGGATTTAGGGAGAAGAGGACTATTTAAATGTGTCATAACACCTCATACATGGATTTTTTTTGAAAAATGAAGGTCACTTGAATGACAAGTGTGAGGAATGAGTGAGAGAAGGATGATGGTGAATGAAAGTAGTGAGAACACTTGTACAGAAGAATATCAATGGTTAGGGACACATCTAGTACATTTTGGAGTTTTTTATTAACCCCACTATCATATTAAACATGTGGTATCTCTTTCTAGTCTAATTTGGAGTGATTAAGAAAGGCTAAATGATGAATATAGTTTCATGAAGGTAGCTGAAGGGTCCTACACTAATTTTGAGGAGTTTTCATGCCTTGAAGGGATATTTATCCAAAGAGACCTTTCATGGTATATTTAATACTATACCCCTATGGAAAATAACTGATCCTCTTGCCTTGAAAATTATCATTGTGACCTTTGAGATCCACTTCTCTCTCCCCTCTCACACATTCGATAAAAACTAACCATTTTGGCTCTTGTTTTCTAATTCCACACCTAGTATGGTGAAGCCCTTATAGTTTAATGTTGTAATTTACCTTTAAATAATACTTTTAATCTAGGTTTTATTTCATAAAAATTTTGTCTAAGTGTGTGCAGTGTTGTATGGTGAGGTCTAGTGATAAGCTTTTATCCTTTCTTCTCTTTGTCCTTCCATGTTTAGTGAAAGAAGTTATCATTCTAATAGGTCATATGGAGTATATATAGTGTGTTTAGCTCCCTTAAAGTTTTAAAGTGTCCTTAGTACCTGAAACTAACCTTTTATCCACTTAATTTGAGTATTCTTAGGTGTGTCACCTCTATATTGAAATACTAACGTTAGAATATCCTAGGACTTTGAAGCTAGTGTTATAGGTATTTACTCTTAGTGAAAGAGTATGATAATATTTTGGATATATTCATGGTATATCACACCATTATGATAGTATAATTTCATGCATATTTATACCCCTTTTCATAAAATTAATCAGTTAGTGTAGGTGATAAACACTAAAAGGTCAATCTAGGGAGCTAGCCCTTAAACCTAGAGGTCTACCTCGACTATAGGCAACCTACAAGCCTAGAGGTATTCTAAATTTTTATAAATATTAGATTATAATTTAATAACCTCATATAGGGTGTGATATTTGGGGACAATATTTCTATCATTCCCGAAGGGACTAATTATCCTAAAGATAACTTGTCAAGGTGAATGCTGGTCTTGACAATATCAACTGCATATGGTGAGTTACTCAGCATTTGGTGATTCCATTCAAGATAAAATCTTGTTTTAGAATTTTTTTTGGTCATATTATTGTTTTTTTAATTCATTATCATTACTAGGTCCTTTTATATTAGAGTTTTCAATCCCACCAATCCACCTCTTCAACCTAAACTTCCTCTTGAAGTTTGACATCCTTAGCTTATTCTGCCCTTTGAAGAGCAAGAGGAATTTGCTATCCAAGAAGTTGAAGAAAGTGAATAATAAATTGAATAAAACATGGACAGATAACATTCCTTACCAACATTTAACATTTATAATCTAATTCTATGATGACATTCTCCCTAATGCTATAAAGAGTGTTCCTATATTCAATGGTGAAGGTCATGTCAATCATAATGAGCACATTAGGGATACATCAAAATTATATAGTTTACATAATGTCACTAAGGTTAAAATTTACATTATAATCCTTACCATGTACCTTAGAGGGAAATATATTTATTGGTATAGGACTTTTCCCAATGGATGTATCACAACTTGGGATGATTTTGGAGAGTTGCTAATTTCAAGGTTTAAGGACAAGAGAGACCACACTTCACTCATTCATCAGATCAACATGATTCAAAGAGCCTCTAAGAAGATAATAATTTTAATGATATATTCTAAAGGACTTGGCATAGGTTTCCTCCTCCCATGAGACCACCTACTGGCTTTGTGTTTCCTACATACTTGAGGGCCGTTGACACAGATATAACCATCATGCTACAATCCATGGGTTGTTTTACTTTACCTAAAGCATATGACCTTGCCCTTAGATTTGATAATATACTCACACAATCTAGGAAGTTTCCCTCAAAATTTTATATGACTTTATTACCAAATACTTTTACTGCTTCTTTAAGTGTTTCCCAAGTTCCTAATGCAAACATTAAGCTTATAACTTCCCTTAAGAAGGAAAATGATGCCATGCATAAAGATGAAATAATTAAACTCTTATAAGATTAGATTAGGAAATAAATAATGTAAAAAGGTGTGAATAAAAATCCCTATCAATATCATTGTAAATATGGTTAAAAATATGGGCAAGGGAGAGGTCAAAGGTAGCTTAATTTTAATAGGCATGTCAATGCATACACTCCCAATTTCACCTCCAACACAAGGGTAATGGTACCAGTGCATAACAATCTGATCCAAGGAAAGAAATGAAAATAAGTTCAATTAATGGATTCAAATTAAGGTAAAGAGAAATCTATAGTTTCTTAAAAGAGGAGTCACTCCTCTACTATCAATAGAAGATGAAGTCCTAATGCAAGCAAGTGAAGGGTGGTAGCCTCAAGGGGTAAGTTTCACTAAATTCCTAATTAAAGACACTTATTATTCATAAAGGAAATTAAATTAAAAAAAATAATAAATATAATATGAAGGATATAAGAGATGATAATGGTGTGCCTAAAAGTGCAAAAAACCCTTCTACAAGGCATCAAAACATGATTGCAAGCATGGCAACCCCTACTACTCCTACACATTCTCCAAATTAGAATATGAGAAGGTCTGATTAGATTACATCAATAACCCAAGATATAATAACTTAATTACCTCTAATAACTCAATAAAAATTAAGTAATTTTACTTTAAACATTTTGTATTCATTGAAAAGTGATAAGGCATATACTTCTCTTTGGGATGTCCTTCATATGCCTGGCCAAAAGGAGCTCTTTCAAAAAAAGCTGTTCACTATCCATGTGAGTAATCCATCATCAAGTCATATTCATAAATTTTTATCTCTTAATAATTCACCTAATAATATTGTGGATCCATCTACTAAGTCTTAGGAGCCTCCACCTTTGTACCTCACTCTCATTATGGGGGACAAACTAGTTCATAACTATATAGTTGATAGTGAAGCTAGTACCTTAATGATGTGTAATGTTTGAGTTGAAAAATTAGGTATAAATTATGAAACATATATTAAAGGGGTGATTAAATTATATGGTACACCTATAAATTCAATGGGATTGATCAAAGGGTTAAAGGTTTTCTTGCATGATTGTCTTAGCTTCCCCATCTTCCAAGACATTGTGGTTATTCACTTGCCTGCCAATTTTACTATCTACCTCTCAAGGGATTTTAAATCAAATATAGGAGGATACATATTATATAATCAGTCCTTATTATCATTTAGGAGAATACATGGATCAAAAGTTACTATTAGGACTCAACCACTTGCAAAATTTCACATTGAGCCCTATGTAGAAGCAATTTCCAACTTGAATTATGTCATCAATGAGAAAGAAGAGTATATTATGGATGATGATGATTATTACAAGATTGAGGGAATTTTTGATTTGTTCATAGATGAACATGGTGAAGATGCTTATGAACATGATCATTAAACTTACTTTGAACAAACTGACTTTGGCACCTACATCATCCATGAAGGAGCATTTGATCAATTTGAGTTATGAATTGAGCATTACTATCACAAGCTATTGAGGGAAATTATTTGATTCAAGTGTATGATGATGGTGGCTTAAATATCATGATATATCAATATGGTGAGAAGAACCATGTCGTTATTCCTATAATTGATGAATAAACCCTTGAAGATGACACTCATGAACAAGAAGATGACTTATGGCAAAGGTTTAATTCCATAAGTCAAGAGTTAGAGCAACTAGTTAAGGCTATTCCTTCTCCAAAGAACTGTAAATATGATGATATGTTTGATAATGAGCCTAATAATTAGGATTTTGAGCACCATATTAATCAAAAAAGAGAAAGGATAATCAAATATAAGAGTGTATGTCTTACTACTATAAAAGAAATTACAGTCATAGAGAGGCCTAGTGAAGTCAAGGTAGACATGTTTGTGATTGAAGAGAAATTAGATTCTCTACTTGAGGTTAAATATTTTATGGATGTTTTGAAGCAAGAAAAAGATGAACTTGATGATCATACACATCAAGTACATTTTGTCCTAAAAGAAAGCAAAGTTGAGATAACTGTCATGCTCCCTAATTTATAATTTTAAGAGCACCAATCATATATGATACATATCAAGAAAGATACAAACCCAAAAAAGATACTTGGGAGGAAAAGTGGAGCATATTTGAGAGTTCAAGATAGCAGACTTGTAGGCATGAGAAAACCTAAGGATGGCAAGTCATTTTACCATCTACATAGTCAAATGTTTGATGATGAGCATGCTTCACATGCTAGATTTATTTTATGGAGTAGAAAGGATGCAAGAGAAACCATATTTGACCCTAGTTGAAGCATGGTAAGTTTTTTTTCACCTCAAGTTTGAGGTCTTGTAAATATTAGGATATGTGTGTGTCTTTATTTTAATTGTGTGTGTGTTTCATAAGTGTTCTTGAGAACACAAGTGTGTTTCATTTTGCATGTCTTGTTTTGTGTATCTTTCCTTATTATTTGGTATGGTTTGAGAGGAAATTGAGTGTAAAACTTGTTCATATTTTACTCCTTAGCCCAATGGATTGGAGTAAGCTATTGGTCATAGGCATAGCTAGCTTGTCATCCTTAGGAAATCACCAAGAATGTTGACTATTTTGACCTCATGTCAAAATACATCAACTCCCTATAGTTAAAAACTTGTATATGGGTCTATTAAGATCTTATATGGTGTGTCATAGTCCTATAAATGTCATCTAATGTGTCATTAGCTTTATCATGGTCACTTTTAGTCCTTTGATAGTCTATGCCATGTTAGGGGTCATTTTTGAGTCATTCATAGAGGTTTGTATGATTTTAATAACTAAACAAAGGTGTTCAAGTGTTTTTAAATGTCCTTAATTTTAGGTCCTTGTTAGATATGCCTTTCCTAACTAAAAAAATATAGGTACTACATTGAAATCAAGAAAATAGTCAGAAAAGGAGGAGGTTTTAGTAGTTTTACAACTTTTATAGGTGTTTAGGCACATGTGGAAGGATATGTAATGTACCTTCAACTCCCCTAAGATAACTTATACATTTTATCATATTTTAAACACCTAAAAATGGCCTAAAACCATTTCATTCCTCCATTGATCTTCTTTGCATGCCAAAAAGGTCAACTGGTTTTGGTTTAGTATGGATAGTAGAAGTTGAACCAAGTCAAATCCACTTGGTGATAGATATTAATATTAGTCTACTTGCATTTAATGGTAGTATTTCAAGGATTTATTGTTTATGCTCTATGAAACATTGTTTATAAGTCTACTACCTTTTTTTGCTTGCTTATTCCCATAGCCTACAAGTTTACTCATTGTTTGAGCTAATTTGTACAAACTAGGTACTTCACATGGTTTTGGAGAGTGTTGAAATTATTATCATTTGGTTCTTAATCTAGTTTTAATGTGTGTGATGAAAAATAATAGCACAAACACTTCATTATGCTAGTGAGAGTTCTATTACTATGTTGCAGATAAGTTTCACTAATTGTAGAGGGTTCTTTTTCTTGTAATGGTTTCAAATGAAGGTGACATATTATATTTCATGTTTATCATATTATGTTAATTATACCCTCCTTGAAAATCTTAGTCTCAAAGGATAATATTAATGAGGTCATAATCATATATGGTACACAATCAAACTTTCCTACAAATATTCATCTATAAGTAGGTAAAGGGAGATATACATAGCCATGGTGATGTAATGAGGAGGTTTTCAAAGCATTGAGATAATTATTGATGTGGAAATGATATATTTAAACTATCTAATGATGGTTTGAGATTGGTTGAGATAATCAATTCTCCATACATACAATTCTACCTTGTATATTACTACTATACACCTACAGGTGTCCCAATAGAGGGGTGAACAATTGAATATGAGGTGTTTTAAGTTTGTTTGCATCTTTATTAAGGTCTTGAAAGATAGATAACACCATAAAATCAATGGTGGAGTCTAAATATTGGTTTTAGAATCAACTTACCAGGCATATAGTCACACACTTTGCTGTTACCTATAAACCTTCTATATATGCACTTACAGGTGGTCCAAATAGAGGGGTAAACATTAATATTTAGGTTTTTGAAACTTTTTTGAACCTCTTTAAGGTTTGAGAACATGAATAATGTCATGGTGATCATGGTAGAGCCATACAATGGAAAAAAATATTGAATCCATGCCCCTTAAGTCAAGAAGGTTGCTTCAAGAATACATTACCTCAAAGTCTCTGAAACATGGACTATACCTTTCTTTTGATCCTTTCATGATAGAGCATATTGAGGTACAAAATGATATAAATGTTTCTATTATGGATCCATAACATAAGTTCAATTCTTTTACAATAGAGTTTGGTTATTTGGCCATATAAGCAGAATGTCGTTAGGTTTCCATTTTAAGTATTATCTCACTATAAAATGACAATATTCTCTACAGTAGGTTGAGTCCAAATGGATTTACAACATTATGAGACCAAATGGAGGCATAATATATAGATAGGTTGCCCCATTTAAATTATGGTAACATTAATATCTCAAAGAACATTCAAATAAAATTAAGTATAGGGTTTTGACCTAGACTACCACCTATAGGGGCCCCTTTTGGTCCAAGAATGATAATCTAAGGTTGACTATAGGGTGACAATACAAGTTGAACACAAGAATTTGGGTGTTAGTATAAATTAAGGCATGGTATGGAAAAGTTCAAATATGAGATGAAAATAAAATACTTAAATGTGTTAGAGCATGAAACACAAGGTTAAACATTGAGTGACACTTACAAGTATGTCTTCTCTCGAGTAAAAAACACAGTCTTACAGTCTGCAAACTAAGCCTAGGCAGTGAAGAGAGTAACTATTGAGAGAGTTGTAAAAGGTTAGGATGATGGATATGAATGGGAGCACTATAATAGTAGTCATTACCATCTCATGTAACCTAAAATATAAGGATCAATCCCCAAAATTCAATCTATAGCCATCTTTACAAACCCTGCACAATCAGTAAGTTCAAGAAGCATGTCTTAATGTTTCTTGAAGAATTTGAGGAATATATGAACATTAAAAAATCATGAAAATTTGTAGGAAAGGTACCCATAACCTGAAAAATCCTATCATAACCTCAAAATGACTGGGTAGATAGGGGAGATGCCCTTTATTCTATCTTAGATAGAGGGCACTCCCAGGGATACAAGACTGCAGGAAGAAGTAAGTGATAAAGAGGTGAGTTAGGAGCTATTGTATCACTAAAAAGAGATGTAAAATGTTTATTTAAACATGTTAAAACATATGCAGGAACTAATAGTATCAATAAACTGCATAATATGCTCTAAACATGCATAAACATATTTTGGGCCTTTAAGCCTAGTCTAGGCCTAAAACCCTAATAGGATATCAATACCACTTATAGGGCCAAATGAACCTTATAATTAATTATAGGAATTTCATGGGGAGATATAAGGTGAGTTTGAGCCTTTATTTTGTAGATAAGCCTCACAAAGAGGTCATTACTATCTTAAGAACAACTCAGGGTGCAAAAAATGCAGAGAAGGGCTCAAGAGGCCATCTTAAGACACTCACACTGGTATATAAACTTAGAATGGAGGTACAAGGAGTTGGGATATGTTGAATAGGGTAATAATAATGATTATAGTGGAATTTTTTTGAGGTTTCAACATCAGGATTGTATGAAAAATCCTAAAGATTCAAAACTACTCAAAACCCTCTAAAAAACCTTGCTCATGACCCGATTGGAAAGAAGTGGTTTTAGATGCAGCTAAGAGGGATGGTATGACTTGGAAATTATTTTGAACTTGTATAAAATTACCTAAAGATCCTTCCCATAATATTTTATTGTACCCTATTTATATGGATAGGGTACAAAACTATTTTCTTCACATATTTTGGTGTTTTAAAGGTACAAAGGGATCTTGAAGGATGAAGATCAATTTAAGAGATAAAGTGGGACATAATATAACTCATCATATCAATTTATTGATATATAAAAACACAAAAATATCTATAATAATTATTCATATCCATTTATTAATTTAAAAAAACACACAAGTATCTCTCCAAACACCTTCACTTCAGGTAGTCTATGGAAGATAATGAGGATAAAGAGTGATCACCAAATGAGAAGGTGATAGGTCCAATTGGGAGTCCTTTAAAGGTTTTCCTAATGTATTTAAGGATAATATGAATATTTTAAGGTGTCATATCACCTCCTACATGTATTTTTTTGGAAAACTAAAGGACACTTAAATGACAAATGCGAGGAATGAGTGAAAGAAGGATGATGGTGACTGCAGTCAGTGAGAACACCTATCTAGAAGAATACCAATGATTAGGGAAACATATAGTGAATGTTAGATTTTTTCAATTAAATTTACCATCATATTAAACATTTTTTTATCTCTTTTTAGTCTACTTTGGAGTGCTCAATAGAGGCCAAATGATGAAGGCTATTTCATGAAGGTAGTTGAAGGGTCTTATGCCAGTTTTGAGGAGTTTTCATACCTTGAAGGGAAATTTATCAAAAAATAAATTCCATGGTGTATTTAATACTATAAAAATATTTAAAATAACTAATTCTCATGCCTTTATAAGTGGAATTATGACCTTTGATCTCCACTTCTCTCTCCCCTCTCACAAACTCTATAAGTACTAACCATTTGGATATTGTTTTTTAATTCCACACCTAATATGGTGAAGCCCTATTGGTTTGATGTTTTATTTTAAATTTTAATAATACATAAAACATAGTTTTGTTTTTATAAACATTTTGTCTGTGTATAGTGATGTATGGTGAGGTCTAGTGATAATCTTCTATCCTTGCTTCTCTTTGTCTTTCCATGTTTGGTGCAATAAGTTCTCATTATAAAAGGTCATATGGAGTGTAGATAGTGTAATTGGTTCCCTTAAAGTGTGTAAGTTTCCTTAGTGTCTTCAAATAACATTTGGTCCACTTACCTTTAGTAATATTTTGCATATCACCTCTATATTAAAATACTAATGTTAGAATATTCTAGGACTTTGAAACTATTATTGTAGGTCTTTGCTCTTAGTGCAGGAGTATGATAATCTTATGGATATATTCATGGAGTATCACCCAATCATAATAGTCTACTTTCATGCATATTTAGTGTAGGTGATAATCACTAAAAGTTCAATCTAGGGAGCTAGCCCTTAAACCTAGAGGTCTACCTCTACTATAGGCAACCCACAAGCCTATAGGTATGCCAATGCTATCCAAATATTAGAATAGGCTTGAATAACCTCCTCTAGAGTGTGATATTTAGAGACAAAAATAACATACACTATATTAAAGGCCTCAAAGGACTCAATAAAATCCAAATATTTATGTTTATACCTCTTCAAGTATGATAACTTGCATTTGTATTTATTCCTTACCTGATTGATTACTAGTTTTAAATATCCATATACTAACAACTGCTTGACATTATTTTTTAGAATAAACTATAATCCCAAAATTAGTGATTCATAATATACTTTATTTTTTGTGTAAGGGAACTATAATATATATGTTTCCAAGTATTTTTTACCTTATGAATCAACCAATTTAACACCAACACCTGATCCTTGCTTGGATTTTACACCATCGAAATGGAGAGTCTATAATTGGGAAGGTCCCTAGACTTCTGATTCCTACACCTCATAATTTGTGATAAAGTTATAAATTCCAAGGTTAGGATATTTTTATCTTACATATTTATTCTTATTTTTGTATTCTATGATGGGGTGATTCATTCCATGGTAACCATATATGAGAGAAATATTTTGCTACATACCCATTCAACATCTTGGACCATTACCTATTGAGAGGAGTCTATATTCATATGAGATACCCATCACAAGTATGCCAATATTAATTTTTACATGTGGATCAAATTCTACTTGGATGTGTATATCATTTAATTCTCTAACTACATGACCACTGTCTGGTCTAGTTGCGAAACCATCCTCTTTGATGGGCTTGGAGTCAATCCAAGATTTTGACAAATAAAAGTTAACATCACAGTAGTCGAAGCTCCAAAATCAAATAAAAAATTATGAATGTTATTTACAAATTTTATAGTAGTTAATAAGAAAGGAGGAACTATATACATATAATATTTTCAACCTTTTATCAAATATTGATGCTTTACATCTTGCAAGAACCCATCAAGACTCAATCTCTCTAAGTGCATGTCTTAAAGGGTGCATCGAGAAAGGTGTGGGCAGGAAATTGGTGCTTCATAGGATTATTGTTCTTTATTTCCATATTATTACCAATCCAAATATATTTTAAAACTATTCCCTAAGTTATTACTCCTCCCTTGCACATTCTTCCAGTCTTTTTCATCTCTCCATCCCTCTTTTCCTCACCTTGATCCCCTTTAGCTAGTTAACTGTACTAGGTTGACCCTATATAGTTTTTATCCTCTAATTAATATATAGGGTTGAATGGGTTGACCCTATACTATTTTTTGGTATTTTCACTTGAGATATTTGTTATCCCTTCGACCAACCTAGCTCAGGACCTAGTGATTTATCTCTCGAAAACATATAGGGTCAACCCCACATAACCAACATATTCAAAAGGATTTAGTGTGATATCCAATTATAAATAAAAGATCATTTCATCATTATTTCAATATGAAATCAATAGTTATTATTAACTTATGCTTATATATAATATGTTCTTCTACCATTCTACTTGAGGAGTATTAGCTTAGGGTTTCTTCTTGGAGAAACTAGTCTTATGGATAAGTCTTGGATTATTTGGCCTTTCTTAGTTATCCTTACAAACCATAACAAATTCTTGTGAAGTTATTTTGGCCAAGGGAGAGATTGAATCTCAAATATTTCACATTCAGGTAAGTATCTTATAACTTTGTTATCCTCTCTTTAGTAGATAAAATTAGCATAAGTATTGGCTCGAATAATATTACTCTTCATATTCCATGTATTAGGGTCTTACTCATAATTAATATTCTAATATGCACATTTGGATTGCTTTAATAACCCCTCATTTTAACCCACAAGCTTTGGTGTACACTAGACTATATTTGCTTTCTTGTTTATTAGAATAGAGTAAACATTAAACCTAAGACTCTTTTAGGGTTGTTGTGTGGTTGTGTTAGACTATAGGCTTTGAAATCCTTCCTACATGGTGTATTGTGACAAGTGATCCCCTAATTAGTTTTAGTGGATCCCCATATTGGTCATTCCCTTGATTAACAAATGTATTCCCAATCATAAGTGTAGGTATGCTCTATCTTATTCAAGCCAGGATTGATTTATAAAAATGATGAATTTTTTATTGCATACATTTTGGTGAATCTAACATGAATCCTATCCCACCACTAATTGGATTGTCTTCATGTTTCCACTTTATTCTTAGCATTGTTTTCACTTTGGCTTCACCTTCATATTATATGCTAGTAAACCCGACATGAACTAACCCTTGTAGGATTTGTTCACCTTATTTCATTCTTTCATCATTATTTTTATCATATATTTACCATATTAGATCGAATATATCAACCTAATATATAAATTATGTGCATAGGTTTTTAGGTATAGGCTATTGGATCAAACATGTTATCCCAATACAGGCTTTTAGATTTTTAAATATCTAGTTCATACTACTAGGTCAACCCAACAACAAGTTTTTGAAAATCTTGATCGACCTAGTTAGCAAAATTTGCAAGCATATATTAAGGTTCTTGAATAAAAATCTTCATTATCTATATCTCTAATCCACCAAGGTTCCTTTCTATCTCTCTATCTCTTTCTTTATAGTCTTTCCTTTTATAGTTTGTAGTCTTTAAAAATGCCCTTGCACAGTCAATAGGTTTGAGCATGCCGACCTAGTTCTATGTTCTGTGTGCTATCTAGATAACTAGGTTGACTCTATCGACCTTATTCATTTTTAGAACTTGCTTTCACAGTATAGGATTGACCCTATTGAACCTATTATATATTTTGTGCATACATTATTGATTACATCAACATTGTGCCTTGTTTCGAAGTTAAAATTAACCTTATATGCTAGTAATTAATTCTCACTTTTTTCTTATTGATTGCAAGCTTATAATAGATCACATAGCTTAATTAGGTGTTTTTAATTAATAGTTTATTTTCACTATTTTCTATTTTATGCATACATGACTAAATCACAAAATCTAAAAAATTATTTTAACATTTGTCTACCCAAGGCTAACCTACGTGGATTTCATCACCAAGGGGAAAGTCAACTTGATGTTCTAGTCAAGTATAAAGTATGGTTAATGGTATATTTTGGCTAAACACCTGAAACCATTATCACTATAGTATGTGAAGTGAGGGGGGTAGGCCCTAATACTAAGCCTATATCATTACCACTATAGATCCCTTTCATCCCAAACTACCTAAACCATCTTTAGATTTCCATTCTAGTTCCTTGCTTATAGCCAAATTCCCATCACATTTAAAATCATATCTTAATAATCTAATAAGCATTCAGGTTGACCAATTAGTTATCTCTTTACTTTTAAAGTTGATTCATTTCTCTTTGCTCAATTATATTTTGTGTTACAAAGACTTGCATTAGCCAACATTGATGTAAGGTTTTATGTTATGTGCTGCAATTGGATTAGCCAGTGTTAATCTAATTGACTATTTGTTTCCCTTCTATTATTTCTTTTCAAATTAATTGAAAAATCTATGTTGTTTCAATTCACAATCTATTATAATCTTCTTAATTTTACCTTCTTATTGTACTAGGTTGACCTAGTCGATTTTGTATCTCTTTCTAGCCTCTATTAACTGTACTAGATTAATCGAGTTGACCCTGTACTATATTTAGGCTCTATTTTATGTGCTAGGTCAACCTAGTCAACCCTGTACTACTTTATACCTTTCTTATTTATCAATCTAGTTCTTTATTTATCCTTCTTTGCATTTTATTTATCTGTCTTTAGTCATAATGAAGTCTCTTATCATAATCTTATTGGATAAATTAAACCCATTTATATACTATATGGGATGTTCATTTATTTCTCTCTTTTCTTCCCAAGATCACCATCACTCTTGGGACACCTCTTCTCCTCCATCCATAAACTGTAATATGGTGAAAATAACACCTCAAGATGAAGTTGATGGATTTAATCCTTTCCTTATCAAAAAACTTCTCATCTTCAAAACATTTAAACTAATGTGGGAGTAATTGATACAAGTTTACTTAACAATCCTAATAACAATCCTTCTTCTAGTAATCCTCTCCCTAACACCAATTTGGGGAGTACTCCTACCAAAACCAACCCACCTCCTGATACAACTCAACTTTTAGCCAAATTTATCCAAAAAATGAACATAATGCAAAATTCTAACACCAATTAAATGATGCAACTTCAACAAAATTTAATCAATGTGGCTAATCAACCTCCAACTATGCATCCTCAAGCTAATCCCAATTTCATTCCTCCACCTCTTTGAGATGCCTCAGGTAATGTTATTCCTCAACACATAATAAATAACAAAATTATTAAAACTATTCAAAATGAGACATTATCTCCCTTAATTGTATCCATTGATAGTGGTAACATATCTCCAACTATCAAATATGATGGGACTAAAGACCTTGCCTCATTTCTCAAAGCCTTTGGCAACCATTACAAATAATGGATCCAAACTAATACCTTCACCACAACTAAAATCTTAGTGAAAACTTTCACTAGTGATGTATTAGAATGGTATAATAAAATTACCTAACATTCTATTTGAAAACTTGAATATTTGGTTAATCCCTTAGTTAAAGAGTTTCAACACAATGATCTTCCCAAAAGTCGTAGTCACTTCATCAATGCTAAGCAATCTCCCACTGAATCAACTCATGACTTTATCAAAAGATGGAAATTATCAGTCCATAAATCCAACCATAACATGACTAATGATAACTTCTTCAAACTCTTTATCATAACTTTAACTCCCACTCTTCAATATAATGTTTGAACCTTTACTCCTCAAATTCTTATTGAAGCTCTTGATCAAGTTAAACATCAAGACTTTCTCATGAAGTAATTTGAACCTAATCCTAAAATTATTAAAGTATATTTCCAAAAATATAATGCTATCACTAGTAATACTCCATAAACCAAACCAAGAGCTTCTAAAATCAATGTTCCTTCACCTTCTCATACCTCTTTCAGTTCAACAAATGAAATAATTTTTGTCACCCTCAAAACCTTTCATCTATCCCAATGCTCCTCCTAAGTGGTATGACCCCAATCTATTTTATTGGTTCCATTCCAAAATTGGGCATTCTCATGAATCTTGTAGAGGGATCACTAATTTTTTTTGTCTCCTATATTCTTGGTGATTCATTCAATCATGATGCTATGATCAATATTCATCATCAAGAATACACTATTGCTTTTAAAAATGAAAAAATTATAAAGATTCTACTTAAAATAACCAAAAATATTATTCTAATAATCAATGAAATACCAAGTATGTTTGTGCCATTGATGTTGATTATGATCAATATTTTAATGATTCTCCATATGTTAACACTGCTAAGATTAATTATCATCATAAATCAGCTCACAAATATCCTGTTACCAAGCCTAAGAAGCCTTCTTTGGAGGAAAAATTTCTTAAATATGCTACCACTACTAATGTTGATTTGGAATCCCAAGAGAAACCATCTCCTCCTAATACTCCAATTGTATCTATTCCTCCAAAGTCTAGTTTACCTCCTAAACCTTGTGCTATTTCTTCTAAGTCACATTGAAACTTTCTTGAAGAACTCAACTCTATGCCTTACAAGATTCCACTTATGGAGTTGGTTCCTACTTGTCCCTATCATAAGAAGTTCCTTATGTAACAACTCTAATAAATTAAAGATCCATCCTCCTTAGATAAATAATCACCTTCTATTGTATCTCAACCTACCAATGTAAATACCATTGAAACTATGTGTCCCTCTTCCAAACCCTCTATTGAATTCCTTGAAGAGGACATGATCAATGATGAAATTATTTTTCATGTTGATGATCCACAAATTTTTATCAAAGTATCCATTAATACCACTCTTATCCAAAAATTTCTAGTTGACAAAGGTTTTGGTATAAATTTAACATTTTTATGGCTCATCCAACAACTTGGTTATAACAAGGATCATCTCAAGGAAACCCATCTTACTTATCATGGTTTTGATAAAACTAATCAAAATCCACTTGGTTGTATTTGGATTCCATTAACCATTGGACCTAAGACTATTCGAACCAAGCTTATGGTCCTTATCTTACCCCTATCTTACAACATACTCCTTGGTCATCCATGGACTCATCGAATGAGGGCCATTACTTCTTCTGGTAGACAATGTATTAAATTCTTATAAAATGGAAAATGGTATAAGCATGAAGTTTATCCTAGCCCATGGATCATTCATCTTCCTAATCTTAAATCATAATATCGTATTCCTACCATTCTTAAAATCAATAGTGCTCCTTTGCCTAAGTTCATCAACATGAATCCTAATTTACAAGTTACTCTTATAGATTTCAATGATGATGAACCCAATGATTTGCAACATACTTACAATAATACCAAGTTACTTCCCTACATTTTGTAATGGCTTCTTCCTTATCTATTACCTAGGGATTGTAATATTCCTCTTATTGATGAGATTACTAATTTTTCCCCTCCATGTAATGCTAAAGAACCTTTTTTACCTAAAGATGCCTTCACTTACAATGATTTTTGAGTGGCCAAATTATTTCAAGATCCTCTCATCATCTCTCCTTATACATTTAGTAATATTATGATTTCACCATTTGAAACTCCCCTTGGTTCTCAAGCATGTACAATTTCTCCAACATATGATGATAAATATATGATATCCCAAGCTCAATCTAGAGACTTGGATGTCCAACATTATTAGAAAACCTTAGCCCAAATTCATGATTTTAATCAAGATATTCATACCATTTTTTTAGGTCATACCTTATATCCTAAGGATCATGTACCTTTGGTCAATTCTCCTCTTATCGATACTCCTTGGGTGGTAGAACAAATTATACCTTCTGAACCTCAAAAAATTTCTACATCTCCTTTATCACCTATCAATCCAATCATTACATCTAATCCTTCTCCCATCATTGAAACCATGGATATTCCAACCCCTTCTGATCCATCTACTTCTTTTACTCCTAAAATTACATTAGATGCCAAGGCAATCGATGTTTGTTAGATATATTCTGAGTATGATCACCATGGCAATCAAATTCTAGATCTTGAAGTAGATGTCAAGTATTATGGTCCTCTTCCTACCTTTCCTAGTGATGATGTTATTTTGGAGTTACTTTATGCTTGAGAACCTCAACTTCCTTGGCAACATCATAAACTTGGAAATTTTAAGACTAAAACTCCTTGCTTCAACAACTTCATTGCTAGCATTGATCCTAAAATAAATCCAATTTCTACCTTATCTAATATATTATACCACTTTAAAGACAAGAATGTCATGCTTATTGCATAAACCACTCACATCAAATATGGTACACCATCTTATCCTTAACTAATTACTATCTTTGGTGAACTCTCACCTATTGAACATGATAATTTTAGCTTATTCTTTGACAAATATTGTGAGGTTTTCTCTTGGTCCTATGAGGACATTCCTAACATTAACACTATCTTTGTGGTACATAACATCATTAATTATCTTGATGCTAATCCTATGCATTAGAAACAAAGAAATTTTTTGCTTGAAGTTTCCACTTTATGTCATAAGGAAATAATTAAATTACTTGATGCTAAATTTATTAAACTAGTGGATTATTTTGAATGGGTTTCCAACCTTGTTCCTATTCAAAAGAAGGTCACTATGGTCATTCAAATTTGTATTGATTTTTTTAATCTTAATCTTTCTTGTCCCAAGGATAAATTCCCTTTACCTTCAATAGATGCCATTGTTGATTACATGACTGGTTATGAAATGTTATCTCTTATGGATAGATTCTTGAGATACAATCAGATTCATATCTCTCTTGAGGACCAATATAAAATAAATTTCACCATAGAATGGGGTACCTATTGCTATGTCAAAATGCCCTTTAGCCTAAAAAATTCTAGAGCCACTTATCAATGATAAATGACTCACTTCTTTCATGATCTCATTCACAAAATTGCTGAAACCTATGTGGATGATCTCATTACTAAATCTAAACATCATAAAAATCATATTTTTGATCTCACTATCATCTTTGACCATCTCCTTAAATATAAAGTTAGACTTAATCCTTACAAATGTGTGTTTTGAGTCACATTTGGAAATTTTTTAGGATTCTTAGTCTCTCTCCATGGCATCAATGTTGACCCTACCAAAATTAGTGTTATCATCAACATGCCCATTCCTTATTTTATTCCTAACATTCATAATTATTTAGGCAAACTTGGGGAAATTAGATGATTTGTCCCTGAAATGGCATATCAAATTCACTCCATCAATTCCCTTCTCAAGAAAGGTACTGCTTTAGAATGGATGGATCTATGTCAAAAATCCTTTGATAATATGAAAGAGTCATTTTTTCATCCACCTAAACTCTATCCTCCTTCTAATGATAAACCTTTGATTCTATATACTTCTTCTATACCTATTTTAGTTGGGGAAATGCTTTCACAATAAGATGATATGAGAAGAGAGTATGCTATCCACTACATTATCTTAGGCCTTATCGATTATGAAATATGTTATAAAAAATTGAGCATGATTACCTTGCTATCTATTTTACAACTAAAATTCTTCACCATTATATGCTTTACCAAACTACTTATGTGATTGTTCATTTTGACCCCCTTCATCATTTCTTCTCCAAATCATTTCTTCATAGAGATAGAATTGGTAATTGGATGGTCCTGCTAATGGAATTTTATCTGTACATCATCACTCAAAAATATATCAAAGGGAAAATCATAGCTGATCAAATTGTTGTAGCTCCCATACTAGCCACTTATTCTCTTCAAGATAATCTTTCAAATGATAATATCCTCTACATCAAAGGTCTTAATCAAGATATTTCTCTCAAAGATTATTTTCATAGCTTTACGGCCATTCTTAAAGCCAATAATATTGATGACTCCACTACTCCCTCTAGTACTACTAAACCAAAATTAGTTATCAAGGAGATTTATAAAATTAATGTTAACTCACATGAGGATACTTGGACCCTTCACTTTGATGGTGCTTACTTCCTTCAAGGAGCCAGAGTAGGTTGCATTCTCACAAGTCCTCTTAGAAAGATCATTCTTTAACTTTTCACTTCACCTTTGATGTCACCAATAATATGAGCTGAGTACAAATATTTTATCTTATGCATGTAAGCTGATCTTGAATTAAACATTTAATACCTTCATGCTTTAGGTGACTCTTAGCTTATTTGTTGAAGTAAGTGGTGATTATCAATGTAAATGTGATAACCTCATCATGTATCATAAAATTGTAAGCACTCTTGATAAGGATTTCATCTCTTTCACTACTGAGCCTATTTTCAGAGATCAAAATTTCATTACTAATTATCTTGCCTCTTTCACATCTCTCTTTCATCCACATCAAATACTTTTTGGTTATACTTTTTTTATACAAATAAAAAATATCCATCCTCTAGTCAACCACTATATTCACTTATCTATAATATTGAAGATGTTACCATTTGATAAATCCCATGGTACCAAGACATCATTCAATTCCTCAAACATCATACTTATCCTCTTAATTTAGACTCTCATGAAAGACACATATTCATAAACAAGATTTCAAGTATGTATTTCAACTCATCCTTTATTATTGCAATGCTAAAGGTACCTTTCTTTGTTATGTTATATAAGATGAATTCCCTCCTCTTCTTGAACAAGCACATGGGGGAATTTTTAGTGGCCACTATAGTAGACATGATATATACCACAAATGCCTATATATGGGTTAATTTTGGCCCACTCTTGGAAAGGATGCAATCAAATATGCTAAAAAGTGTAATCCTTGTTATTTTCATGATGATCTAATCTATTCACCTCCAACTAAACTTTAAATTATCAAATCTCCTTGGCCATTTTACACATGGGGATTTGATCACATTGGTGAACTACCTTGCTCCTAAGATGGGCATGTCTTTATCATCACTACTACTGAATATTTTACCAAGTGGGTAGAAGCTATGCCCCTTATTAACATCACTAGTCCTACCATTTATAAATTTATTATTAATCAAATCATTTTTCACTTTGGTGTTCCCCATACCATGATTTTAGACAATGGTGGTAATTCAAAAAACAAACATGTTAAACAACTTTTTACTAAATTTAAGATCAACCACAAATTTTCCATACCTTGTCATCCTCAATGTAATGGCTAAGTTGAGGCCACTAAAAAAATTCTTAACAAAATTATCCAAAAGATAATCCATAAAACCCACATAGATTGGAATCTTCATCTTTTCCCTGCTCTTTAGGCCTATTAGACTAGCATATGTACTACCACTAGGGCAACTCCATTTTTGCTAGTGTATGGTTCTGAGTTAGTTCTTCCTCTAGAAGTTGATCTTCCCTCTCTTCGTATATATTTTCATGGTATTATTATTCATGAAGAATTGTATGAAGATCATCTTCATTCCCTTGATCTACTTGATGGATGTTGTCTTTCTAACATAAAATATAACCACCAATACAAGGATTGCATTATTAAATAACATAACAAACATGTTAAAGTATGCACATTTAATGTTGGTGATCTTGTCCTTAAATTATAATACACCCATGATAAATAAGGTAAATACACCCAAAAATGGTGGGGCCCATATTTAGTCAAAGATATTCTTGGTCTAAGCACCTACTGCCTTCAAACCAATAAAGGCCATATTTTCAAAGAGCCCACCAACACACAATTTCTCAAAAAGTACTTTGCTTAAACATTTCCTTATTTACATGATTTTTATCTACATATATCTAACACTTTTTACAAGTTACATGGGTCTCTTTCTCTATCACAAGTTACTTCCTTTCACAAACCTTTAGTCCTCCCTCTTTGGCCTTTTGGTTTTTTGATTTACCATAGTCTTCTTTATCTTCTTACATTTTCTCTTTTAACACCCCTTAGGGTTTTATTTTGTGATTTTCATTATAAGACTATGGATAGGACCCAAAAATCCTCACAAAACCACCATATTTTTTATTAACTCACTTAATATTTCACTTGCTTTTTCACATCCCTTGGGTTTCTCTTATATGAAGTTGTAGTGTAAAACCATGGATAGGCCCTAACCTTCCTCATAAAATTACCATCTTTTCATATTTTTACATCTTTGTTCTCAAAATTTAGTTTTTGATTCTTTTGTTAGATGGAATTTGCATAATAATCTATGTTAGCATGTTTTTCGTCCATTGTCCTCATTCTTATGATAAGGAATCACACTTTGCCATGATTTTATCCCATTTTACCCTCTATCACATTTTTTTATGATTTGAAGTAATTTAAATTATTCCATGTGTTATTAATCTTGATTTACCCTTTCTTTGACTCCACATTGGATAAAACAAGGTTGAAGTCAAGATAACACTTTTATTTCACCTAGATTTATGAGGCTCTTAAACCCCTCTCTTTGAAGATTTTTCTTTTAGCAACCTTATCCCAAGTATTCAAATGAAAGTCATCTTTATCACCCATGTTTAGTTTTCCAAATCCATATGGAGGAGGAATAAAAAAATCCTTCAATAAAGTTAAAAGACAAATCATTTGAAACAAAAGGCACTGATATGTAAAAAGGTAACATACAAATCTCAAAAGTCAAATCACACCAAAAGACATGATTCCAAGCACATTTCCTATCTCTAATTGAATCTCAAGCTCCATAGTTGGCCTCACATAGATCCAAGGTCCCTTAGGGTGTATTAGGCCAGTAGATAAGAATAGGGGAATTCAATAAACTCTATGGTGCTACCTACTTTCTCATGCAAGTACCTAATATTTGTAGTAGACTGATAACTCTATAATAGGTCTTAAGGAATAGGGAACACATTGTGAGAAGGTAGGTCCATTTTAATTTTCATGCATATAGCCTTCATGGGATGATCTATATACTTAATTTTTTGACCTAAGACTTGTGTGGCTAAGAGAAGTTCTTCAAATTCCTTAAGGTTGAAAGTCCTCTTATTTTGACAAAGTTTATTTGAGTGTCTTAACTTTGATAAAGAGTTTCTCGACCTTGGTTTTTCCTTCATTCTCCCCTCCACCCATCTCATTTCCCCCCTTGATAGGAAAATTATGATTCCAAATCTATTTTCCCTTTCTCTTTAATTCATTCTTCTTCACCTCTTAAAAACATGCTAGCATTACTTTGCTTTAGTTTTATCTATCCTTAGAGCAAAACAACATGTTTGAACAACTATGGATTAATTCTTTCTTTTTCACCATGATTTTAAATTTATACACTTGTATTAATTTAATTTTACCATTTGTCATTTTTTTACTATCATTTTATTATGTACACCTGAGTTTGTACCTTTTTCCATTGTTGAGTGAGGTTGGCTTGTTACTTCTCACTAGCCAATGTTGTTTTCCCCTTTATATGCACCTTATTCCATTGTTGAGTGAGTTATGGATTGCTAATACTCACTCATCAATGTTGTTTTACCATTTTATTTCTAATTTTACATTTTATTACCATCTTTTATTATATGTATCCTTGGTTTAACTTGGTGAGTTTTCCTTTCTTACTTAAGGTTAACTTGTTTAAGTTTTTTAGTCTTTAGTAGCCTTGGCTTTTTGGCTACCCAATTTACTCTTATTTTTGACTTGTTCATTTGGTTTAAAATAGAACTTATCACCCTAGCTTTCAAAATTTTCAAAGTACATCCCTTCTCATAACACCAACTATCTTGGCTTTTCTTGCATTTATTTATTTTTGCTCTTTAGTTTTGTATTCTTGGGTTTGTTGAAAGCAATCTATACACCCTAAACAATCAAAGATAATAACATATTAGATAAAAATTTAGAGATAAAGGTAAGACAATGTATGAATTACATTTAATTTTTAGTTATTTAATTTTTAGTCATTTACTTTCAATTATTTTTGCTTTAAAATACTACAACTTTTTTTTAGCATCAACGTTGTATGTTACTATGTTCTTTCTTGAAGCACCATCCCCTATTGCACCTTAGTGACACATGATGAAATTCAAGTGTGGAATATGTATACACATAATATTTTCAACCTTTTATCAAATATTGATGCTTTACATCTTGAAAGAACATGTTGAGACTCAATCTCTTTGAGTGCATGCCTTAAAGGGTGCAATGAGAAAGGGGTGGGTAGACCTTTGGTGCTTCACAAGATTGTTGTCCCTTATTTATACATTATTAATAATAAAAATAGTTCTTAAAACCATTACCTAAGATATTACTCCTCCCTTTTAAATTTCTCCAATATTTTTCCTCTTTTCATCCCTCTTTTCCTCACCTTGATCCCCTTTAGCCAGTTGACTATACTAGGTCAAACTTGTAAAATTTTTAGCCTCTGATTACTATATAGGGTCAATTGGGTGGAACCTATACTATTTTTGGGTATTTTTACTTTAGATATTTATTATCCCTTTAATAGACCTAGCTCGAGACCTAGTAATTTATCTATTGAAAACATATAGGGTTGACTGGATTGACCTCATACAACTGATATATTTAGAAGGATTTAGGGTGAGATATACCTATAAATACAAGATCATTTTGTCATTATTTCAATATGAAATCAATATTTATTATTATCTTATGCTTCTTTACAATCTTCTCTTCCACCATTATACTTGAGGAGCCTTAGCTTAGGGTTTCTACTTGGAAAATCTAGTCTTGTGGATAAGTCTTGGATGCTTTGGCCTATCTTAGTTATTATTACAAACCACAAAAACCTATTTTGAATCACCTTTGGCCAAGGGATATATTGAGTCTCGATGGGTTCACATTTATGTAAGTATATTCTAACTTTATTCTCCTTTCTTTAGTATATAAAAGTAGCATAATTATTGGCTCAAATAATATTACTATTCATATTCCATGTATTAGGGTCTTACTCATACTTAGCTTAATTAAGCTTCTCCTATGCATGTTTTGATTGATTTACTAGCCCCTCATGTTATGCCACAAGATTTGGTATGCAGTAGATTATATTTAATTCTTTGTTAATTAGAATAGAGTAAACATTACACCTAATACTCTTTTAAGGTTGTTGCATGATTGTGTTAGACTGTAGGCTTTGGAACCCTTCTTAACATGGTGTATTGTGATTAGTGATCCCCTAATTGGGTCAAGTAGATCCCCATATTGGTCATGCCCCTACTTAACAAATGTATTTCCAATAAAAAATATAGGTATGCTCTATCTTCTTTGAGCTAGGATTGATTTATAGACATGATGCATTTCTAATTGCAGATAAGAACTTCTATCTTGATCTTGTATATAACATTTGTATGAGAAACCTTGTCTTTTTTGTAGTAGACTTTCCTATGATAGACCTCCATAGGAGCTCCTTCTGTTTAATGATCTGAGCTAATTCATGAAGATTTATGTTGTAATTAATATTATTCATGTCTTAAAAAATGTTGTATCTTTATTTTATTTATCCTTCCTTATTTTGGGGATGTCCATTCCCTTTTGGGGGAGGTGGATTGTTATCAGCCTTTGGATTTGGTAAAATGGTAGTATTATTTGGAGGAGTGGATGTTGTAAAGGTCTATTTTTTCCTCATATTATAATTACCCTTTTGGTACTACTAAAATTAATGTATCTTATGAAAATTATCTTTTGGTTTATTCCCATTCTCACTTAGTAAATGATACTCATGAGTTTCAAATACCATAGCAGTGTTTGAGGAGCCAAATTTAGTATTAAAATCTAGTGGGTTGTTCATCAAATCCTACATCATCATATCCCTTCAAAATATCTCAAATTATACATAAAATTCAATACATTTAAGTTCACCATGATGTGATGTATTATGAACTCTACACCAATTAGATAGAGCTGTTTCCACTATATTAATTTTTGGCAACTTATTGGGCTACTTATATTCTACATTATTTGTAGAACAATTGAAAGGTATATTATATATTTGGAACTCAAAATTTTGTTTATTGTTTCAACCAATAAAATTATCCATCTTCCTTTACATGATCAATAATTTATTGCTCAAATTTTAGATCATTCTTTGTATAGAAACCAATTCTACAATGGTAGAATCCACACCCTAGGCAACTACAATATTAGATAGAATTGAATGATGGTTACGTTGATGACTATTCATCTATACATAATTATTGATATAACTAAGATTCTAATCTGATGTCTACTACATCATAAGAGGTAATATATATAATTTATTTTGGTTGAATGCTGAAACATTTTGATTCACATGAGGCACTTGATTTAGCATTGGAATGCTGGCATTGATATTGGGGGTGCCTGGTGTTTTAATATTTTAGGAATTAGATAGGTGTAAATACTATATTTATTAAAGAGTTAAGTATAATAAATAAAGGAAATAATATGCAATAAATACAACCACTAATTTGTTATAGAATTGAATAGCTTTAACTTTTCTACAAATAGTAATAATTAGTGCAAATAAAGACTTAGTTGGAAAACACCTGATACACTTGATATAAGTGATGTAAATTTAGATGGAATCTGGTCTAAGTGTCATAAAATGGATACCTATATTATAACTCCTTGATATTAGTGCCATAATTGGTAGTAGCACCATTATTAGCAAAGATAATGTACTGATATTGGTGGTAGTGTCCTCTATGTAGGACTATCTTGAGCTTTTGGGTGCACCTATGTTTGGATATCAAGGGTTTATTCTTGTAAACATAAGTTATGGAAACATATATTATGCCTATAATAATTGATTTATTGTATAAACCCTAATCTTCCATACAACTATGGCATGAGCTGAAAAAATGTGTTCATAAATAGGGTAGGCTAGACATCCTTAACACCCTACTATGAAGAGATTTTCCTATATATCAAAAGGAGGGATTAATACTTTTTGGTTGAATATTTTTTTGATCATCATATTGATAAACAAAATAGGTCTGATCAACCAAAGTAGGAAGATTAGTCATCCAAATGTGTAGTTTTACCACATCAGAAAGACACTGATCTCTCCTCTCATCAAGGGGAGGTTCCCTGTAGGTATGCTATATATATATATATATATAGAAAATAATACTCATGGGTGGGACAAACCATCCATCTCTCTTTCTTTAGAGATGATACAGATGAATCAAAGGAAAAAACATAGAGGAAATGATAGACAGTACTCCTCTTCTTTCAGAAGTACTATTCAACAAACCATAAGAATACTCCTGGTAGTAACAACAAAATGTAGCAAAGGATCCAATAACTATCAAATCGAGATGTAGCTCAAAGTCTTCACCTAGATTACTCAAGAGTAAGATACGAAGGACAATGAGGGCACAAAGTTGCCTCAAGGTCCTTTACACAGAAATGAAAAGAAAACACACTAAAGGCAATTATGGGGGCACAAAGTCTCTCCACAGTCAACTCTTTAGGACACTTTATTGACTGTTGTCACTAATTTTGCTTGTTGAATTAAAGGAATAGAAGATATATTGAAGAAAAATACATAAGAACAATTTCCTCAATAATAAAGATATTACAGCACAAAATCTGAAAAACCACTTGCTTTCTTATTCCAGTAACAAAATATAATTGGCAATCTGAGCTCAAAGTCTTAGTAATGCCTTACAATTTGGGCAGATTTTCATTCTAATTGTCAAAAAAGAGATCCTTATTACAATATAAGAAAGTCCCTTATATAGCCTCTTCAAGAAAGACTCAGGAACATTCAATACATCATTTTGCATTGGAAACTATTAAGAAGACACGCTAGAACTTAGGGGAGTTTTACCCATTTGATTTTATCAATGTAGGAAAATAAGTCATGCTTATTGAAAGTTTGTGACTTTCAATGTCCACCTAGCGATCTGATGTTATCTTCATCATTCCTCCTTCTTCGGTTAATTGAATCAGGTCCTGGATTTAGTTTACTGTTCTGTTCCTTCTCCACTTTTTACTGGTCTTGGCTTTGAGAACTGTGAATGTATTTTGGTTTGTATGTTTAAAGGATCAATGGATAATTCACTATGTTGAATTTGACATTTTTAGGCACGTCATTCCTTTGTCTTCTTTTGGCTTTTCTGTTTGGCACTTTTTTGGATTGAACTTACCCTTTCGGGCCTTAAGAAATGACCCATTTTGAGTTGGGAAGAGATTCCCGCAAGGGTATCTACCCTTCAGGCAGTCTTTGAATGGCCTTTAGGATTCTTTAGGAAACTCTTTGAACTTTGGCGATGAACCAATTGTTGAACCATTCCATTGAACCAAATGTTTGAACCACTCCATTGAACCAAGGATTTGAACCATGTGTTTAAACTAACTGTTGAACCAAGGATTTGAACCTTTTCATTGAACGAAGATGTTGAACCAAATAATGAATCAAAGCACTAAAACTGAGTGGATGAACCAAATGTTGAAACAAAGCATTGAATCGCTTGATTGAACCCACATTTGAAACATTTGATGTTGAAACAAATGTTGAACCTACTGCTGATGCTTGTTGATGGAAATTTCTACAGAAGTCATGAAGCTCATTGAACTTGTAGAAATGAGCCTGTTTGCAGTTCATAGATTTCTAAAAAGCTTAAAAAATGAGGAATTTGAATGTCTAAGACAAAATTTTGGAGAGGAAAGAGATAATTTTGGTCTATAGGACCAAAATCATTCAAATGTTATCCCAAATAGCTGATATTTTTAGGGGACAACAATACTGATGTAGTTATTCCCACCTAAGTTATGGTGTAATTGTAAGTGATGCTAGTATGATAGTGGCCTTTAGTGCCTTGAGTATGCTTGAGAATGGAAATCTAAAAAATCTAAGCTTAGGGTTATTATAGATGGTAGTATGTAGACATAAGGCATAATAGGGATTGATAACCTTAATTGTGCTCAGCTTGTTTTGTGTTTGGATGTGTATTTTGCATTTGATTTACATCTAGTGGTTAGAGGTCTAAAATTCATGTATTTATACTATTCTATTGCTTATGTAGGTGATAAAATATGTCTAGGCTGACCTTATGAGGATTTAGTTTTGAAAATATATCCATTTAAGAAAAGTTAGGGAAAAGGACATTAGCACCATTTTGGGGACACCATGTGGCACTAGTGTCCTTATTATGATGCTAGTGTCCAACTAGAAAAACTCTAGGCAAAAAGGTCTAAGATTAGGAAATGAGGGTATGAGACTACTTTATAGTTGGCTATGGATGTTTATGGCCCACACAAAGGCTAAATAAGTATGATAATATGCTCTAGGGATAAGCTAGGGATAGGTAGTCTTAAGTAACACTCTTAGCACTCAAATGCCAATTTTGGGAGATTACATTTACCCACTTTATTCTATAAATGCAACAAAGTGAAATGATTAGGTTAAAGTAAAAATAAGTGTACCTAGACTTATTTAGAAAGAGAAGTTTATGAAATTAAGTCTAAATATGTGAAGCATACTCCAATGCATATCTTGTAAATAAAACATGCATAAATCATTCCTTACTTAAGAGATATCAAAATCAAAAGGATGTAATGAGCAAAGAAGTAAAATTGAGTAAAATTAAGAAAAGAGATAGGAAAGAGGAAATGAACAAATACACCTCACTGAGTATGAAAACCAATGTATGAACCTGGTGACAACCTATGTGTGTATGTATATAGTGATCAATTGGTGAATATCTTAGATTAAGCTAATGAATTGATCAATAATCATGTATGGGTGTCGCAATAACTCAATTCAATTTTGATTCCATCATTATCCACCCTTGTTTGGTGGATTATGACCTCTAAATAGCTTGGATTGGATTGATAGTGTGTCCAACCCTCTCATGTGGGTGGCTCAAAAATTCAAGTAGGTTATGATTCCATTATTTTCCACCCATGTGTATTAGATGCATCTAAACTAAAATACACATAGTAATATACATTTATAACATAGTATATCTAACTTTGTATGTCATCTCAGTGGCCACTTAGGTATACTAGGTGGCTCTAAGCCACTTGGGAGTGCCAACTACTATAGATGGAGTAAGACATGAAACTAGTGTGCAACTTGGGATATGATGTTAGATTTATACAACATAGAGAATGGCATTGAATTTATCATTCCATCTAGTTAACTAGTGTGTAACTAAGTATATGAAAATAATGTGTTGTTCATGTGCCCCCAAATTTGATATCTATGTATATGGATTTGGATTGAGTTATAATAAACTATATCTAGGTATCTGAACTAAATATGGGAATGGTCATGCTGCATATAATTCCCCTAATCTAAGTAAACTAATATGAATCTGATATAAAATAGTATGAAATGAGCAAAACTAAGTATAACTAATAAATTTATAATTGAATTTGTGCAAACCTGTACTGTACCTACTATACTATTTCACCCAATTTGGGTTTTTTTAAAATTAAGGCTATTGGATAGTAGCACCATGTATCAGAAAGTATCACCATTTTTAAAAATGTGGCACTAGTGTCCTCATCTAAATTCTATGCAACTATACTGCTTTTTGGGTTTCTATTTTTCCATTATGTTTACCTGTGTTTGATTTTCTGTAATTGAGCCTGTGTGTTGAAAAATGTATTGTGAGTGTAATATAGGAGCCTGATCTCTATGAAAAACCCCTATAAATACCCCCTCTTTTGAGGGGAGTTGTTGAACATGTGAAATAACTATCCTTAAAATAAAAATCTCTATAAAAAGTATGTTAGCCAGAGCATATATGATATCTGTGCAATAATCTAATCTAGTGTACATACATAACGTCAAAAGGTTGTAAGCATAAGTATGTAATGTAAGATGTATGTCGTGTCTAACATTCACAAGGGTGTTAAGATAGATGTAATCAATGTATGTAAAAATAAATCTAAGTAAAATGGGGCAACTACCTAGGGGGACACGGTATGATGCCCATCATGAAACCTAAGTAGGAAGGGTAGATGCATGAGGTCCCTCGTGGCATCAAAAAATGGTGTGTAACAAGAAAAGATAAGTGACATGGACATGATGCATATAATAAAGCATACATAAAAAACACATGAGGCACAAAAAGTAGGCCAAAGGGCCAAAATATAAGGGACATGGGCACATGTTACTAAATCTACGAAAAACAAGACATACAAGGTCATGTACAACTATCCACATATGCAAGAAACAAGAAAGTTGGCTTACAACCACATAAAAGTACATGTTCAAATGTTTGCATATATAATTAGGAAAGCACACACAAGGACATGGGCACATATACAAAACATACATACTATGAATATAAGTGGCATAGAGCCAAAGAATAATGACATATTCAAATGCACTTGAATAGAAGAAGCATACAAATACAATCAATTTTAAACTAGGTAAGCTAGAAATTAAAGTATGCATGAATATAAAATAGAAATTTGTGTAATAGATATGATGCACATATGCTAAGTCTAAAGTATTAATAGCCATAAAAAAATATGAGTAAGATTAACATGATCGATATCAAGATATAATAATGCTAAATCTGGGTGTAAAGTAGAGAAGGATAGAACCTAGTAATCAAAACTATGTATATGATACCCCCAAGTGGGTGAAAATTTCAAGTGAATACCCATGTATTAGTTCATATGCCCCCAGTGGGTAGATAATAACAAGTCTATATCATTGTAGTAGACCTGAGTCCTATAAGAAATCTCCAAGCACTCAACAATAACAAGTGAAGCATGTATGTATGATAAAACCAACAATACTAAAATAGATAACATATGTAATGTCTATAAAATATAATAAATCTAAACAAGTAATGCATAAAATCTATAATTTTATATTTTCTGAGTAATATTTGAATGTTTTTGTGTTATTTGAAATATTTTATTATTTTTTGGAAATAAGCTATGTACAAACAACATAAAAATAAACTATGTACAAGGAGCAAGAGAGAAGGATGTTAGGGTGATTAATTCACCATTATAAAATAAATGAGTAATATTTAATTACTCAATATGGTTGTTTACCTTAGTTAGATTGTTAGGTTATTTAGGTAGGTAAATCTAAAATATCTTTTAATCTTGGTATTTGTAAATCCTAATTAATATTTGGGAGATTTTCTATTTTAATTTGGTTTTATCTCTCCTATTTTTAGGAGTTATTACAAGCTCATATTCCTATATAAGTATTTCTCAGTTAGAATAAATATAATTTATTTATTCTTTTATATCTGGTATCAAAGCTTCTTTAATCTCTGAACTTATGTAAATGAGAAGCCCATTTTCTTATCGATAAAAAGATTTAATATATAGAGCTTCATTGTGTGAGGATAAACCTATGCACTCCCACACCAAATTCTCTAGCTACAAAAAAATAAAAAAAGAAGCGTAGAATATCTATAGTATTTATTCTTTGGTACTTAAGAAAAATATATACACAACACAATCATTGAAAAAAAAGTCCCATCCATTTTGATCTGTTTGAAGACATGGTGCAAATATTCTTGATATATTATATTTGCATTCAATTACCCAACATGGAGGACGTGATCCAAATCATGGAAATTGGTGTTGGAGGATTCGTGGGTGACAAACATAAAGCATTGAAGCTAGATGCAAATCTTCTCCTAAAAATGGCATCTTTATCAATCTATAAATACTCCTTTGGCATTAAAAAAAAAGGAGTCTTGAACATTGAGTCTATAAAGAACAAAGAGCTTGGCATGTTAAGATAAAGGCATTCTTGATCAATTTTGGTACTAAGCTTGGCATCATCCTTGGAATTTTAGATATAAATATCTTGGAATTGAAAAACAAGAGGTTGGTGTTTATATTTTTTTGAGTTTATAAATCATAATCTGAAGTTTATAAATTCTATAATTCATGCCATAGTGCCCAACCAAACATTAAATCCCCAATACCCAATGTCTATAATTCAAAACCACCTTTTAAATCCTCAAAACCCCTTAAGATAAAATTTCTTTGTTACATATTTTATTAAAAACCACATATTTGTGAAATCCATGGTATTGGAAGGGAGTGGTTTTGATTTCAAAGAGCCATTAATAGCCTTTAAATACCAATTCATCATTTTCAATACTTAAAATGATGCATGAGCGAGTTGGTGGGAAGGTTTTTTGGTAAAGGATAGGTGGGTGGTTCAAAATCCCCAAAAGAATTTTTTAGTGAAATTTTTTGTAAGCCCTCCAAATCTAGCCAACCACTAAATTTAGTTATAACTAGTGAAAAAAGTTATATAAAAAAATTCAAAAAAGGCAAAAAAAAAAGTGATATTTTTTTTCCAAAAAAAGGCCAAAGAGCCCAAACACAAATAAAAGTGAATTTTCATTTTTTTCAAGCATTTTAAAATTTATTTTTTGTATTTTAATAAATTATAATTGTATTACACAAAATCAAAAGTTTTTAAAACTTGATGCAACGTTCAATCATATCTATGCCTCTAGCTCACATTTATAGGTAATGCCATCATGCTTAATTTAATACATACAACACCTAACATAGATGAAATAATGACATCTGGGATTTATCCCTTTTATTCATCAAGGATAAATAAGGCACATACACTTATATCCTTCCCTTCATTTACCTATTTGTTATAATAGAAGGGTATAAATCTTGACAAGTGGAATTTCCAAGTATATAGTGAGGTTATACATGTGTATGTAGAAATGTATCTAAGTAGGTGCTAGTGATTGGATGAACCCTTTCTAGTACTATCTAGGTACTAAGTATCAGATTCTTTCCTATATGTTACACCCCTTTCCCATACCACTGGGTATATAGAAAGGGTGAGATTATTCTTCATACCAATGAGTATAAAGGAAGGACACATATAAAAAAATATTTGGTATATCGGTCTAATGGTATATAAAAAGGGAGACTTGTATACCTAGAGTGATAAGGAACCAATCCATCACTCACAATCTTAATAATGGCTACATAGGATCCAAAATTATTTCTATTGAATTCACAGTTACTCAAAGGTGCCAACTACTTTGCTTGGAAGACAAAGCTCAGAATTTAATTAAAGTTTGAAAAAAATTGGTCTATAGTAGATGGATCATATACTTGACATGCAAAAAATATTGATTATCAATGTAATTTTGACAAATCTAACCAAAAATCTAAGTTGATAATCATGTTCAGAGTATCAAATGAAGTTCAACCACACATCTGTGAATCTAAAATAACTAAGGAAGATTGTGACAAGCTCAAAACTATATATGAGGCTAAAAATGGGAGTATCATTCTACATATGCAAATTCAACTCCACTTTCTCAAATTGAGAGTAGGAGAAATAGTGAAGGCCTTTTTAAGACATGTTTTTATACTGAGGGCATCTCTTAAATCCTTGGGTGAGATAGTTTTAGATGACTCTCTTGTACCTATTGTCTTGAGATCACTACCACCCTCATACATGATTTTTATGACCACTTTGACTGTCATAGAATGGAAACCAAGTTTTGAAAAATTATTGAATATGTTGTAACATGAAGAGTCTTTCAACACAACATGTATTAGCTTCTCATCAATAGAAAGGAAATAAACTAGTCAAATTTTCATCAAAACATAATTCAAAGCAAAATTCACAAGGATGAAAGTCATAAAAACAATGTCTCATTTATGGTTTTTAGGGACATAAAATAAAAGATTATTGGTATAATAAATTTATAAAAGGATCTTCTAGTGGTCATAAGTCCACTAACTAACAATCATCTCTTGACTCACTTAGTAAGACATAAGGACAAAAAAAGGGTACTTGGTATAATAAATCAAAGCAACAAGGCAATATTGTCAAACATGAAGAACATGATAAGAAAGATGACTACCTATACTCTATAGATATCCATGATGAATCCACATCATAAAGTAACATATGGTATGTTGACTTAGGTGCAACCCAACACATGATAGGTAGAAAAGATTAATTTTTCATTTGAAGGACACACCTAAGAAAAATCATGTTTATTTGGGTGATGATACCTCATACAGTGTACAAGGAATTGGAAACACTACCTTACCCCTCGACACACAAATATGTAAAATCATAGATGTTATTTATGTGCCTAGTTTAACCAAATTTATTTTATCAGTACGTCAAATCTTAGACCATAATTTGAAGATTGACTTTGACTATAAAGGTGGAAAGAAATTGTGTTTGATCAGAGACATCCATAAATTCCAAAATTGTTGCATGAGCATCTAATGTGAACCGTATGTTTCAACTTTATTTAATTAAAAAAATAATCAAGCACTCATAGCAAAGGACATAGACTTAGCACAACCGTGGCATAGAAGATTTGGCCTCATTAGTTTTTGATATCTCGCCACTGTCCACTGCTACAACATGGTAATATGTTTAGCATCTATTAAAAAGGGTATAGAAAAATGTCATGATTGATTAACAAGAAATCAACATAGAGTTCCATTTTATAAAAGTACATATAGATCCAATCATATACTTGATCTGGTTCACACCAATCTGTGTAGACCAATGACAACTAGCCATGCTAGATTTAAATACTTTATGTTCTTTATTGGTGATTATTCTATAAAAATATGGGTCTACTATCTAAAAATAAAGGATCAATCTTTTTAAACTTTTAATAAGTTCAAAGTGGCTATTGAAATAGATATAGTCAAAAAATCAAGACCCTCCACTTAGATCATGGGGGAATTCACTAGTAATGGGTTTAAAATTTTTTTCGTAAGAAAATGACATTCATCATCAAATAGACCCTCCACATATACCACAAAAAAATTAATTTATTTAATGGAGGAATCATACTATTATATAAATGGTGTGATATATGGTACATGATTCATGACTGACAAAGGCATTTTGGGTAAAAGATGCCAAAACTATTGTATATATACTTAATAGAGTACCCACTATAGATCTTAATGGAGTAACTCCACATGAAGCCTTGTTAGGTAAAAATCCATCTATAACACATCTTTGAGTTATTGGAGGTCAATAAAGTATGCAAATTACCAAAGTGGAATGGATTAAACTTGATATGAAATCCAAAAAATATGTATTCTTAGGGTACATTGAAGAAGCACTTTCCTATAGACTCATGGATCCAAAAACTATACAAATCTACACCATCAAGGATGTTGAATTATTTGAAAATAAATAATAAGAAGTTAATTCTACAAGTGATCCTAATAAATAAATTATTCCCATAAAAAATATGGAAGATGGTAATCCTCCATATAAATACAATAATGATGATGGGAATAATGGTGCAGTTACACCACCCACAAGAACTACTCAACATATGCCTAAATGGTATATAAATACAATCAGAGATGCAAAATTGGATGGTGTTCTAAACATATCTACCATTGGAACAAGGACTCATAATATGGCTCATGGTGAGGTCAATTTGGCCTTAATGAGTGTAGTTGTTGAATCTATCGAGCAATCTATAGTTTAGGAAGAACTACAGTTGAAACCTTAGAAATATGCCATGGATGCAAAATATAATTCATTGATGAAGAATAAAACATGGAAATTTTATATCTTCCACCAGAGAAGAAGCCAATTGGATGTAAATGGATCTTAAAAATGAATTAAAAAGTATATGGTAGTATTGATAAGTACAAGGCAAGACTAGTTGTCAAAGGGTATGCTTATAAAAAAGGCATTGACTATGATCAAAACTATTAGGATGATTTTTGATCTAACTATACAGTTTGGATGGAAAGTCCATCAAATAGATGTGAAAAGTGCCTTAATGAAGACTCATAGGAATAATTCTACATGACTCAACTAGAAGGTTTTGTCAAACTTGGAAAAGAAGATAAAGTTTTATAGACTTTTTAAATCACTGTATAGTCTTAAATAGGCTCCAAAGGCATGGTATATCAAGATTGATGAGCATCTCTTGAAACATGGATTGAAAAGGAGTCCATATGATCTGAATCTCTACCTTTAACAACAAGGGGGAGGTAATAATTATAGTTGTATATGTCAATGATCTAGTCATCACTGGTAGTTCAATGAAGATGATTGAATCAAAAAAGAAAGATTTAAATCAATCATTCAACATTGTATATCTTAGGATTCTACATTATTGTTTTGGCTTAGAATTTCGGCAAAGAGAAAATATTTTTTTTGTATCTCATCTCAACTATGATAGGATAATGCTCAAGAAATTTTAAATGATTGAAAAAAAACTAGTTAACACACCTATGGAGACAAAGCTTTAGTTGTCTTGAATAGATCCATCACCATAAGTAAATGAAACTATATATCATTAGTTGATGGGGAGTCTCATTTATCTGACCTACACTAGGCTAGGCATTAGCTATGTTATCAATTATCTCTTAAGGTTCATGAAAGAGCCTAAGATCATACACTGGAAAGCAATAAAGAGAGTATTGAGGTACATTAAAGGAACTATGGATTTTGGGCTAGAATACAAGAATAATAATAAGTTCTTGACATGATACTCAAACTTAGATCATGCAGGGAACATTGATGACAGGAAATCCACTTTTATATTTGTATTCTTTTTGGGATTTGGATAGATATCATAGGGGAGTAATAATTAAAATTATGTTTTAAGGTCCTCCATAGCATAAAAATATTGTGCCATGGGAGGAACTATTTTTGAAGAGATTTGGCTCAGATGTATACTTGAAGGATTCAAATTACCATAGTATCAACCAACAATTATTCATGTAGACAATGAAGGAATAATAAAGCTTGTTCAAAATCCAATATTTCATGAACACACTAAACACATTAAGGTGCAAGTTCATTTCATCCATAAACATATTCAGAACAATAACATCTAGCTCCAGTATTGCCCAACAAATCAACACCATGTAGATGTTTTTACCAAAGCACTTGTGTAGAAAAAATTTGAGGCATTCAGAGAATTTATCTCCTATCCAATTGAGACAATAATGAATTAATGGGGGAATGTTAGGGTGATTAATTCACCATTATAAAATAAATGAGTAATATTTAATTACTCAATATGGTTATTTAACATAGTTATATTATTAGGTTATTTAGATGGGTAAATCTAAAATATATTTTAATCTTGGTATTTATAACTCTTGATTAATATTTGGGATATTTTCCATTTTACTTTCGTTTTATCTCTCTTATTTTTTAGGATCTATTATGAGCTCATATTCCTATATAAATATAAAGCTCGACTATGTATTTCTCAATTAGAATAAATATAATTTGTTTATTCTTATATAAAAGAAAGTATGTACAATAAGGGAGGAGCAATACTAACTGATGGGTCTCATGGGAGACTCACTATCACTATGGCCTGTGTCAAAAATAAGAATGGTAATATCTCATGTAGTGTGATTTCTATGTTGGAGTTGAATGGTATTGTAGTATGAATTTGGGTATCGTTCATAGTCAAAATCATAATAATCATAATAGCCTAGAATGTTAGAGGTAAATGCCTCATACTTTGAATTTGACCTTTCTAAATTGTGCTTTGGAATATTGATTGTTATTTTTCTATTTTAAACTATGCTAATTGTAGGAATATGGTGTTATGGAGGCTCTTTTTCTAGAAAGCTTTTTTTGAGAATGCTTGTTGGCTTAACATGATTTTGACTTTACAATTTAAGTTCTTTCTCTTTCTAAAACATTCTTGTATATCTAGACTTTTTTTACATGAAAAAATGTATAATAGGAACGTTAATATCTCATATAGTGTGATTTCTATGTTGGAGTTGAATGGTGTTATAGTATGAATCTGGGTATTGTTCATCATTAAAATCATAATAACCTAGAATGCTAGATGGAAATGCCTCATACTATGGATTTGATCTTTCTAAATTATGATTTGGAATTTTTATTGTGAATTTTCCCTTTGAAAATATGCTTATTTTAGGCATATGATTCTGTTGAGGCTCTTTTGTTAGAAAGCCTTTTTTGAGAATGCTTGTTAGCTTAACATGATTTTGACTTTGTAACTTAAATTCTTGATCTTTATGTAACATTTCATTTGTATTTGGAAATTTTTCCATGATAAAACGTATCTATGAATGATTTGCCTTAGGTTGTTTAATAAATCCCAAACTTTGTTGACCAACATTATTAACTACTAGAATAGGAGAAGTGATGCATTGGGCCTGCTTACCCAGACCTTGATCATGATAATCAAATTGTTATAGATATTTTTACCAAACCCATACTGATTTAAAAGTTGAGACTCATTTTAGAGTGATAAATTTTCATCTTTTACTTGATTTAACTTTCATTTTTATACTTTTTCTTGTTGTGATTGTGTTGTGTGAACCTTTTGTTGTTTTGAGTTGTGCTTTGGTAACCATTTTTGTGCTCTTTTTGAATTTGACCCTTTTTGAATTTGTAGATATATCATTATATGTTTAATGGATGATTTGTCACTATGTGAGTAATTTGTATCCATTATCTATTATATTTAATTTTCAATTCTAAACATTAATTAGTGTGGTGTCCCTGCATTCTATGGTATGCACAATAATATCTAGATCTCCTCACTGGGTGTAGAGGGCGTAAGTTGATCAACTTAACTTTAATCATTTATATTAGTAACTCACTTGAAATATTATTTTATATTTTAATGTTTTTTGAATTAGTATTTGTGTATGTACTTTATTGTGATTTATGATTTGGATATGAAAGAGTTATATGCACAACTCTTCTATGTGTAAATGCATATACATGATTTACACTAGCATATTCTGAAGACTATGTACATGTAATGTATTTTACCAATAATGTGACCTAGTCACATAATAATTCATTTTGATTCTATAAATATGATATTAGCTTGCTCATACTAATATTTTGATCTCTTAGAGTCTCACGAGTGCAAACCCTAGTTATTTCTAATTGAACATGTAGGCACACACCTTGTAGGTAAGAGGTGTGAATAGGATGAGTATGGAGATTAATGACAATGGTATAGGATGTTTCATCTCATGGAGGAGTGATAACATAGACTTGGATATAGGGAAAGTATATATCACCCTCATAGAGATGAGGAGGAGAAGGAGATTCTTTCATGTGCATAAGGTATGACATTGAAAATTAAAACCTAGTTTTTAGATTATGTAATAGATATTCTATGTATGTAAAGATTTATTTGTTAATGAAATTACATATAGGATAAAGATAACATGATATTAAATATGACACATATTTAAATTGATATAGAACATCATCTATATATGTGTTTATGTCTTTTCTGAATTCATTTCAAATTAAAGGGAACAAACATGAAAATGAAAGTATTAAAATTTGAAACAAAAAGTGATAAACTTATTTTATCATTATGATCATGATTATATCAAATAAAATCATAAAATTTATGTATTTGGAATATGAATGCTAAAAATTTAAACCCTAGGGTTATCTAGGGTTAGAGTTTGTGTAATGTTTGAAATAAGTCAGGTTCACCAAACGTCTTATCCATTTAGGACTTAGCTAGTTGTAAATACTATATTTGTTGAATATCTGAGTAGACTAAATTTGGGGAATAATATGTAATAAATATTACCATTGGTTTGTTATAGAATTGATTAGCTTTGACTTTTCTAAAAATAGTAGTAAATAGTGCAAGTAAAGACTTAGCTAGAAAACCCCTGATACATATGATTTAAGTGATGGAAATTAAGATGGAAGTTGTTTAGAGTGTCATAAAATAGATACCTATATTATAACCCCTCATGTATAGTAGCACCATAATTTGAAAATAACACCATTATTGGAAAAGTGGTGATAATATCCTGATATTGGTGATAGTGTCCTTTGTGCAGGACTGTTGCAAGCTTTTGGGTGCACCTGTGTCTAGATATCTAGGGTATATTCTTAAGCACATGAGTTCTATAACCTTGTTAATAAATAATTCATTGTGTAAACCCTAATCCTCCATATAACTAGGGCATTATCTAAAAAATGTGTTCATTAGTAGGGTAGGCTAGACATCCTCAACACCCTATTGTGAAGAGAGTTGCCTACATATAAATACTCTAAGGATGGATCAAGCTCGATGTAGTTATCCCCACCTAAGTGCTATTTTAAGTGCAAGTGATGCTAGTATGATAGTGGCTTTGAGTACCTTGAGTTTGTTTGATAATAAAAATCTATAAAATTTGAGCTTAGAGCTATTATAGATGGTAGTATGTAGAAGTATGGTAGAATAGGGATTGATAACCTTAATTGTGCTAAAATTTATTCTATGTTTGGATGTGTATTTTGCATATGATTTACATCTAGTGTTTATAGGGATACAATTCATGTATTTATGCTATTATATTACATGTGTGGGTGATAAAAGATGTCTAGGCTGACCTTAGGAGGCTTTAGTTTTGAAAATATATATGTTTAGGAAATTTTAGGGTAAAGAAAATTAACACCATTTTTGGGACACTAGCATCATGTGGAACTAGTGTCCTTATTGTGGAACAAGTGTCCAACTAGTAAAACACTAGGCATGAAAGGCCAAGATTTTGAAATGAGGGTCTAAGACTGCTTTAGGGTCGACTAGGGACACCTGTGGCCTATACGAAGGTTAAATATGTGTTATAATAGGCTCTAAGATAGGTCAAGGGATAAGATATGGGTAGGTAGTATCAAGTAAAAATTAAATATCAATTTTGGGTGATTACACATGGTACATGAGGATTAATCTATCTATCAACATTGGTAGCTTCTTCATATGCTAATACTAGACTGTTGATAGTAATGAATATTCATAAGAACACTAAAATTATTGGATTAAAAGGATTCCTATACATATCCAATACTAAAATTGATCTAGTTTATATGTTAGACTCAGTTAGGTGTACACTTTCTAAAATCTTACATTGAAATCCTAGTTTGGCTCATTAATCTCCCTATTCATACTAGTTAAATGCTAATACACTGGACCATGGATGATGACTTATCCAAATTAGGAAATAAAAGTGCTTTGACATGCATTCTAAGAAGTAATTGAGTTATCTTGAAGACTAAGGTACGAATCATAGGTAGTATCTTAAAATGTGAAAAAAAGCCTACATGAAACATCTTCATCAGTGACAATCTTTAACCTCAAATCAACTTTGAAAGACTTGATATGTTCCTCTATCATTATCCCTCCTAAGGGGGAGAAAAAAGGTAGATACTTCTCTATATTCCTTGGTAGATTATGCACATATCCTAATATGAAAATAGCTAATACAATTAACCAAGGTATTTGGACCATAATATGATTAATACATTATATATTTATTACTAAATGTGTCCTAGATTGAGGTACTGAAAAAATAACCAATATAGATCTAAGATTTTGGTGTACTAATAAAGGTGAAACCAAAAGACTGGCTTGGGCCTTGGACTTGATAAATCTCTTGGGTGTTTTTAGTGTAACTCAAATTTAAGGAATAAATTCTCACTAAGGCACACAAGTGGCCCTCCTTTTAGTACCAAATTTATTCTATTGATGTGGGTCTTACACACACCTATAAATTTAATATGGTAGCTTCTAATGTTTTAGGATCTCAATGGAGGTAAACTCCACTTCAGGTATGAGTTTTAGGTATGGGTTAAATAATAAGGTGGTGGAATAGTAGGCTGAACATGTAAGTTGTTAACCAGAGGTGCTTGTAGTGAAATGAATCTTAGTAAGGAAATTAAAACCCAATTGATTGATTATCTCAATTTTTAGAGTGTGTAGGAATGTTTCTCTTTGATATAGTATCCTAAGTGTAAGCTATAGCTTCTCTAAATACCTTTAGGGTTTGAGCTATAATCTCCTAAGTAAGGGTGTGAAACAACTAATCTAAAAGGAACAACCTTCAGCTGAGATCTTTGAGTTTCCTATATTGTATCTTCCTAGATTACATAACTATGTTTGTATGTGAGTGTGCAATAGTTATCAATAACAAGCATTAGTTATGGAAACACTTATACACAAAGAAACTAACCTTGGAAGTAATCTTTGGAGACCATAGAGCCTTATTTTCTTATCTACCCTTCCCTCTTTTTAATTTTTTTTTAAATTAAGATATACCCACTTTAAAATAACAAACATCTAACCCAAATAGGTTTTAATTTCCTTACTAGGATTCATTTCACTACAAGCACCCCTAGTTAACATCGTGCATTCTCAACTTGTTATTTCACCACCCATTTTTTTAAACCATACTTACAACTTTTGCCCTAGAGTGGATTTTACCTCCATTAAGATCTTGAAATGTTAGAGGCTACCTTGTTAAATTTGGGGGTGTGTATAAGACCCACATAAATAGATATAAAATATGACAAGATTGGCAAACCATAATTTCAGGGTCATAAGAATGATTATGACCATGATAATGATTATGTAAAATATGATTGGAATGACCCAACTAATATTTTGGGTAAATATGGAAATATAGTTGAGGTTTATAATACACATGATACTTTTTATGATTCTGATATATGCACACCTAACACTTTTTGTTCAAGGATAGTAATCAGTCTAAGACTTCTCATAGATTTTCATGATTCTCACATGAGTGAGATCATTGGTTAACTTGTTGCATTTCAAACTATACTAAAACTTTAAAAATATTAAAATAAATAAACAAAAATCTAATTGTACATAGCTTCTAGACCATTGCATTATATTATTCTATTTACATGTATATGTGATCGATTGATCAATTCTTATAAACCCTTGGATCTTTTTATTTTTTGGCCTCTTGGACCTTTATTTCATTTTCTAGATATGAATAGTTATAAATAGTAATCAAATGCTACTAAAACTTGACATTTATCTCTCTTCTTTCATAGTCTACATTGACACATTATCATTTTCCCTCTAGTATAGAATCACCCAACATAGAAAAAATAATTTGCCATTACTGTCCTCGTAGGTCGATACTATCCTTTACCAATTTATACCCAAAAATCATAGTTTTATTACATAGATCTTTAATTATTTTATTTTTTAGATTACTCACTTAGTTTCACCATGTAAATTACTATTTTTCATATAAACATCTCTCTTTTTAGGATTCTATTGTTTGTACATGTGACATATTTTAACAAGTGTATATTTGATGACATGAGGATGTACAATCAACCCTCTACATTCATTTTTAGTATCATACAAATTCCTTAATGTTAAAATTTACTTTCAAGTTGGGCATCTTATTCACATTTCACCATATAACCTTTTTTAGTGCATATCTGACATTGACACATAATTATTTAGATCATTCTAACTTATTATATATTTGGCACCATTCTTCATTTGTAGTTTCTAGTGTTTCTAGTTTCAATATTGAAAAAAAATGATTCATATATTTTAAAATGTAAAAATATTCAAAATATTATAAAAAACAAAATTCAAGACCTGAAAATGATTAAAAAATTAGTTCATATCTTTGTAATATGTTATTTATCTCATAATTAGTATATAATATTTTCATTATAAATCACACACATTTCATTACTATTCATAAGTGTTGTACATAACATACAAACTTTTCTAAAAATTAGGATGTTTGACTTTCCTCTACCCACTAGCCTTGCCAAACTAGAGGCATCTTATCCACATGTGACAATATGTAGGTGTTATCACTCTATGACCCATGACCCATGTACTGTTGATCTTTGTATTCTTTAAAAATGTCTTGCTAACATTTCTATTTTACATAGTGTAGATGAATATGCTATTTTGTAGGATATAATCACATTACATATGCATAATATAAATTACTTTTCTAATTCTATGTTCCATTGATGATGTTTAATTTTACATAATGCTGGAACAATAATATTTTTTGGGTTACATTATGACCCACATTGTTCCATAAAATAAATAAATAATATATTTATTATTTACACACAACCAAATATTTAAAAATTGGTTGTATTAATTATAAATTATTATGGTTCATTTAAACAGGTGGATTGGTTGGTTGCAGTTATCTAAAATTCTTATAGAAATGTTTTAATCTTTGGTGAAATAACACTTTTTATTAGTTGTAATTTATGGGAGTGGTAGTTTCCGAATTTAATGTGAATAAGTGAGGTGAATAAGGAATTTAATGGGTTTGTAATATTTTTAAAATAATAAAACAAACTTTGTTAATTTTTTTCATGTCAGATATTTCCCATGATAAAACTGTGTAATGTGCCTTCTCTTTGTTTCTTCCATTTTTTCATTATTATTACAAGTTATGTAATTAATTACTTTATTTATTTTTTGTCATCCATATTAAATACTTTAGATTCATTTTGTTGGTTATTTTGATATGGTATTAGAGCCATAATTTATTTTACTTGTTTTTGTGTGGTCTAAGTTCTTTTTTAAAATTATCATATAAATTATTACAATAAGATTGTATGAAATAAATATTTTAATTAAAAAAAAAAAATTGTTGGAAATCTTGTGATAGAATTTATAATTATAAATATGTGAATTATAAATATCATTAAAAAAATACAACTATATTAAAAATATAATAATATTTTTTTAATAAACACACACATATATTAAAAAATTATAAAAATAAATTAAAATATATTTTATTGTTGTTTTGTTTATTTAAAAAAAGAAAAAAATGAGAAAATAATAGTCCCAAGTGTGCTATGAAAATTATTAAGCCTTCATTTGTTTTATAAACACTACTCTAGTAAACCTATATATTTATTACAATAATTTTATTTTAGTATGTTAAGATAAGTTAAAGTTAAAGAGTAAATAATCTTTATAGTAATTTCTTTACACTAAATAATTATTATAGTGATTTTATTTTAGTATGTTAAGTTAATGTTAAAAAGCAAGTATTCTTTATAATATTTTTTTATACCCTAAATATTTATTATAGTAATTTTATTTTACTATGTTAAAATAAGTTAAAGAGCAATTTATATTTATAGTAATGTTTTTATCCTAAATATTTATTATAGTAATTTTATTTTATTAAATTGAGATAAGTTAAGTTAAAAAACAACTATCCCTTTTTAGTAATTTTTTTAATATTATGTTAAAGGCTTGTAAATAATTTTTTTATTATCCTTAAAATATTTCATTATACTAATTTTTTTTAATATAATATGGTAAATATTTTTATGAAAATATAAATATTATAGTTATACCATAGTATTTGAATAGTGGCATAATTTGACAAAATATTCAAAAAATGAGTTTAATATTATGACAATTATTTAATACAAGTTTTGTATTTTAAAATTTATGTGTTTAGTTAATTGAATTTAAGGAATTTAAGTATTAATGAGAGTGACAAGCCTCAAGTGTTAAAATTTTAGAATTTACAATTTTATTTTCTAAAGAACTATCCATCTATATATTTTTAGATCGATAATCGATTTTGACTAGATCTACAACCATTATGGGACACATAGGGGGGCCCAAATCCCCAAGAAATACCACAAACAACAATAACCACCATCATGATTACTAGAATTACATCTAAAAGGCTTTAATACACCACATATGACCATAGTTAACCTTACATGCCTAATAGGAATTGAATTTTGGTAGGGATGGAAATATCCAAGACACTTTACCAATTCACCCATATCTCATCGACATCCTTCAATAAATTTTGAATTTATACATTTGATTAAATTTAAATATTAGCCATGACCAAGAAGAAAATTTAATATTTCATTATCAATCCTCAAAGAAAGAAATCGGGCTAATATTTTTTTCTAGTGTTCTTTGCTTGTAAAATGTTCACAACATGTGCAATTAAAGTCAATTTATAATTTAAAAGTGATATTATAGGTTTGATTAAATATGAAGTATTCATGCTAAAATGCTTAATCAAGAAATCTACTTATAAATTAAAATAAAAATTTTCAATTTTTTGGTCAATCTCTATTTAACATAGAATTAATTCTATATTTAATCTATTTTATAGGTATAAACATATGCATTGGCTATTTTATTGCTATTAATTAGACACAGAAAGGTGTGTAAAATTTTAAATGTACACATTTTTATTTTAAAAATTTGTTGCAAAATGTTATAGTTATAACAAAATAGCCTCCCAAAACTTCAATATGGATATGCCACAAATTTTAAATGAGACCAACTATAACATTTGGAGGTTATGTTTTAATATAAATTTATGACTAAGTTATGGAGTGTTGTTACGAGACTGAGAATTCTCCATATGGGAGTATGCAACAACTAAAAATACAAATGCTTATCAACATAAATCTCAAGAAGCTATGTCGATCATCCTAAGGAGTGTTAGGGATGGATCTACTCTATGTTGACAATTGATAATCTCTTAGCAAACCTTAGAAACTTATTGAAGTATTACATAAAGGTACATAATTTTATAAAATTATTAAACTTATTCTTGATATCATGATAAATTCCATTAAAGTTGATGATAAATTTATTAATTTTATTTCTAAAATTAAAAATCTCAAATAATAGCTATATGAATGTAATTGTAATTTAATTCAAGATCAGATTTTCTATTTTATTAAAAATCTATACAAGATTGATTTTAAGAAGAGTATAAAATTTGAGCAAGAATTTTTACATGTGATACTCGAATTGGTTAATCAGGAGGATAATAAAATGTTCATAGTAGTAACCTCTAATGAAGATCTTAAATTTTTTCTCTCCAAGATGAATCTAGACAAGGATCCTAGTCTTAATGGTTTCCCCATAGATTATTTCCATAAATTATGGGATATAATAGGAGATGATGTGGTTGCATCTGTAAATGAATTATTCTCCACCACTTAGTCATTAAAAGAATTTAACCATACCTTTTTAGTTTTTATTCTTAAGAAGGAAAGGGATGTGAACTTCTCATAATTATGGTCTATTAGTTTGTGTAATTATATTTATAATATTATCATCAAGATAATTGCACTAAAGATGCAACCTATCATAAAAACAATCATTCAATCTTAGCAAGGAGGATTTATTCTGAGCAAATAAATTCAAAATGGAGTGATTATGGTACACAAAGCCATAAATTTAATGGAAAAAAACTAAATGGCCACTATGGTGATAAAAGTGGACATGGCTAAGGCATATGATAGATTAGAGTAGAGTTTCTTGGATAGAATTATGTCTCAATTTGGATTTCAAGAAAAATTTAATAAAATCATTAGAACTTGTATTAATACTTGCATGTTATCTATTTTGGTGAATGGGGTGGCTCATGGATTATTTAAAAGAGCTAAAGGGATGAGATAATGGGATCCCATTCCCCATTTTTGTTCATCATTAAGGCCAAATCACTAAGTAGATTCATTTCTAAGACTATTATTTCTTCAGAGTTGAAAGGTTTTAAACTAACCCATTTTGTAGATCCTATAATGCATTATAAATTTATGGATGACACCATTCTTTTGGATGAAGTGTCTATACAAGAAGTGAGAAATTTTAAAAATATTTTAGTGATGTATGAATATGCCTCTAATCAAAAAATCAATTTTGAAAAAAGATCTATGCATTTCTTCAATACATCAGTGGAGAATAAGACCAATGATGCTAAAAGGAAAAATATAAAGACATAAGAGAATATCAAAAAATGTCTTAAGAGTGCATCAAAGTCTGTAGTAATCTGTCACAAAAAAGAGGGAAAATAAAGTAAAATAGGTGGGCTTGGTAGGAGATTCTATTGAAGTGGATGATGATAAAAAAGTATCTAGGAAGGTTCATAAGGATGAAGGGTATGGAAATAATATGGGTTAGAATGTTATTCCTGAGGCTAAGAAATGAATGACTAAATATAACCCCACAAATAAAGGGAAGAGTCCTATGAATAAGCAATAAAAAGACCAAAATAAAGATTTTAATAATCTTGTGATTTAACTTAAGGCCAAGGAGAATGAAAATAAGATAGTTAAATAATTAGATATTGAAAAATCTATAATTCATTGGTTCATGAGAGAGCTCATGGATATTAAAGGGATGGTGAATTTATTGTAGTAAGAGAACATCAGATTGAACTAAATCTCGTTGGCTAGGGAGGATGATCAACAATTAAAGAGTCTTTTATTTAGGGTGGAGATATTGGAGAATGAGAATGAGAAGCTTAAAAATAACATTAGATTATTAGTTATTTTTAGTAAGGCATCCATGTATGAGGGTATCCAAAAAGTAGAGAATCGTATAGCTCACATCAAGAAGTTATTTGAGTCCAAGATGAATGGCAAAGGGAAAGCTAAGTAGGACCAATGTAGTGGATCCCAAAATGTCATGGACAAAGATAAATTGTTTTTTTAGATTAATGCAAACTTGAAAAAGATGAAAACCTATTGGGAGGATGTCTCTGGTAGCTTAAACCTAGATTATGCCCTAATTTCTTTCATTATTCTTTGTTTTCATTTATGTTATTTTTCAGATATATTTTGGCTCTCTTTGGGATTTTTTTGCACTTGTTTTGAGTTTGGTCTTTGGTAGACCTTTGTCTCTCTTATGTTTGTACTTAACTAGGGTTTGGGGACTGCAGTTCATAAAAGTAACCCCTTTAACCTTAATTATTATTTTTTTTCTATTTTATTATTTAGTTGAATATTCATAATAATTTTTTAAACTTTATTTCTATTCTTAACTCTAGATATCAAATAAACCAACACATTCATGACCTCACTACAATTTTAGCTCTTCTCATTCTAGAAGAAGTAATGACTATTTTTGATTCTAAAGTAAATTTCACACATACACTTTTTTCTCAAAACAATGTTCCCAATATAATTAAAACCATAAATTTAAATCAAAATCCAAATCAAAACAATCCAATAATAAGGACGAGAATTAGAAACCTATAAACAATAACTATAAAGTCAAAATTAATAAAAATTATAAACTATGGTAAATTTAGTAATAAAAAAGAAGATTGTTATAAAAATAAAATGGATCAAATTATAAAATCCCTAAAAATAACAAAGAAGAAATTTTCTAATAAAATAAACATAGAAATCAAAACCAAAATCAAAATAACAGTCAGGATCAAAATTCTAATAATATTGCTCTTTATACTACTTTATTTGCCTCTAATGATAACAAATGGATTTTAGATAGTGGTGCTTTGCATCACATGCCATGTTTATATAATATTTTATTTAATACTAAAAATATATATGAAATGATATAATTTGGTGATAATTCAATTTTGTAAAAAAATAAATGAGGTAAAATAAAATTTACAAATGGATTATTAAATGAAATTCTTTATGTTCCTAAACTTAAGAAAAATCTTTTATCCTATTCTCAGCTTACACATGATAATTTCATTATAAAACTTCTTAAATATAAATGGTATATTAAAGATCAATTTGGTTCTCTAATTACTAAAGGTATTCAGACTAATGGTCTTTATATTTTCACTAATTTTTCTTCTCCATATTGTCTTTCCTCTAAAATTAGAAATGAATCTCAATTATGGCATGAAATTTTTGGACATTGTAATCACCTAAAAGTGGTAATTGGATATTAAGAGTGCACTTGAGTTACCCTATTTATATCTTATCCCTAGACCTATCTTAGAGCCTTAGATAAACTTTTACAGTTAATTTGTAAACCATAGTCACCTACGCTCAGTCAAAACATAATCCCAATACTACCTTATAAAATCCCAACCTAACTTGATCAGTAGTCTACCAAGTAGACATTAGCACCACATTTGGGACACTACAGCCACATGGTGGTAGTATCACTAATTGGGTGCTACTGTCCTTATCCCTAACTCTTCCCAATAGATACATTTTAAAATGTTTTTCCTCCTAAGTTTGGCCTAAGAATATTTTATTATCCACATAAGCTACACAACTCTATAAATACAAGTCTAATTGACCTTTATTCACTAAATGGAAAATAGATGCAAAATCACATTCAAACCAAAAATAATTTGAGCAAAATTAAGGTATTTGATCCTTATTCTACCCTAATTATACATACTACCATATACAACATCCATAATTCCATTTTTAATGATTTCAAAGCTCAATCACATTCAAGGCATCCAAGTCCACTCTCACTATATCATTCACTTGTACTTGCATCAAGCATTAGGTGGGAGAATTACATCAAGATTGATCCCTCTTTGGAGTATTGGTATGTAGGAAAATATCTTTATAGTGGGGTGTTGAGGATGTCCAACCTATCTTAATAATGAACACAAAATTATCATTCATGCCATAATTTCAAGGAGGGCTAGGGTTTTCACACTAAATCAAGTTTTACAGGTGCAACATAGAGCTTCAAGTTTCATGTGTCTAGGAATAAAACCTAAAAACATAGGCATAGGTACTCCCAAAAAATATGAATAGTCTCATAAAAGGGAAACTAATGCAACTTTGAGGACACTAAAATAACATGGAACTATTATCCATATATGGTGCTACTATTTAATGAGTAAACATACTATAAAATCTTGTTGATGACACTCAAAACTATCCATAACTCAAATTTTAGAACCAATATCATTTGTGATAATCATTTTTTAGATAAGCCTATATTTTTTCCTATTTATTAGTATTTTTAGACAGTTAAAGAAGGTAAAATGCCATAAAAATTAGTGTTTAATTATTTCAATTTATTTAACTAATTTAAACATCTTAGCCTTTTAATCTAAACATAGGATTTACATAGTTAAACCCTAAAAAGTTAAATCATTTGGTGAACCTATCTTACTTTAAATATTGCTTCAAACCCTAAATTTCATTAATCTATATATTTATGTAATAATTTAGGGCTTCCTACTTTTGATTTTTTTAGACAACCTAGCTTATTAAAAGTAATTTTACATTAGGGCTTTAATTTATTTTACATATAGTTTAATATGGTGTAAAGAAACCCTAAATTAAAAAACCCTAACCCTAGATAACCTATGGTTCACATTTTTAGAAGATACTAAGTCTAAATTTACAACTTGATAACATGATTATCATGATAGAATCCATCTTTCAATTTATGGTACAAAGTTTGGTACTTTACTTAACATATTTATTACCAACTATTTGTAGAAAGGTACACACATATGTTACTCCTATCATGGATTTAGTTCAATATAATATTGTTTTACATATTGGTCCTTCATCATGTTATCACCATTTTTCTAAAAATATTTCTATATGGATCACTTTGATCTACATTCAGTTACTACCAAGTGACAGATGGCTCAGAGGACTCCTTTTATTCTACTTCCACCTATAACACTTGATTAACTACACTCCCATCCCACCTCTACTAATTTCCATAATAAATAGTAGATCTTAAGTTTGAGCTATCACTAGATAGAATAGGGTTCCTCATTAGCCTATATAGAAGTAGCATAACCCCACCATCCCTCCTCGTCCCCAACACACTAAAACATCTTAAGATCAACAAAGATAATTTGGTATTGTGGATCAGTTGAAGAATACACTAGCCAAAATATTTATATTGGAATTAATAATAAAAAAATATTAAAATATATTTGATGTAGATATACCTCATTCTATATTCTTCATCCACCTCTGACTCTGATACATTCTTATATCTATCTCTTGCAATATTTCTCCACTGTCTGCTCTTCTTAGTTCACTCTCTCCCCTAATCATTGATGCTAAAAACTCTCAAATACTCTTTAAATAATTCTTTGTCACATCTTTTCTCATTAAATATGCTTCTTGGATCATATCTTACTTGTCGCACCTTGGTCCAAATTCTCATTCTATCACTAAGCTTCCTTATATAATTCTACTTATTTTCATACCTTCTTTATAAACTTTTTTAGGCCTTTTCCACATGTATAAACATGTAATATTCATAATGGAGAAAATAATATCATTTATTGGAACCTTATATTCTCTTCTATCTTCACTCCAAGTTTCATCATCCATCTCACCTCCTAGATGCTCTTTCTAGACCTTGCTCAGACCTAATTAGGCATCTTTACCCCTCCTTAGCACACAAGCACTTATTTCTATACTGTATTGTATGTTATAACTTCAAAACATCTTAAATATTTTTTTCATATTAAAACAAATGTACTTACCAATTTATAGGATATTTTTATTGATAAAACTCTATATACATGAGTTTCTTCTAAAAACCCTAGGTCTAGGACTATGACAATATGTGTGATGATTGAGACCTTTCAAAATGAAATTTATTGAAACTTTAACATTTATTCCCACTTTAAATACCTATAATAGGTTTTTAATAATGTTAGATAACTTATCCAATTCCTAGTTCCTTTCTCATAGACTCTAAACAACTCTCCAACCACTCTTTTCAATAAAACTCTATCTTTTTTTAACAGTTTTATCAGGGTATATAACCTCGTGCCTCCACTAATTCACTTCTCATAACTCCAATCAGTTTGAAACCACTTATGATCATTTAATAACACACTATATAATCATCCTTATGATTTATAAGACTTTTGGTTGATTGAACATTGAGAAACATCAATTTTTCTGATGTTTTAGGGTTCTAATCCTGCACACAGGCCAATAGGTCATTAATTGGTTTAATTTGAATTGTATTACCTTTTCAAACTTACTAGTCACTTCATAGGATTTACATAGATCTATTTCAACTTTTATAAATGTTCTTTAACATTAATGAACCCCTCAAACCAATAAAACTCAATTTTTCACTTCTAAACTGTGACTGTGAACTCATAAACATAGTCTACACTGATTATGAAAGTTATTAACTAATATCAAAGACATATAGTGATCATATAGAGATTGTATATATCCCAGACACCTTTTAGGTTATCTCTTACAATGTTATTTTATATAAACAAAATCCTTAACTATTAAATCTTCATCCTTTCTATCTATCACCTCTATGACTACAACACAAACCTATTTTGTGCATAAAAAATATCTCTTAAGAACAAATCACTTCATTAATAGGCTATAAAAAACAATCATAATAAATTTAATATGATAATATAAAAACAAAAGTGACTCCTTTATTTCTTTTGTGAGTAATATACACATAATAGTTTAAGGTCCTACTTTATCCTTCATAGATAGTACCACATTTTCCTTCTTCATGTCATTTTTAACATTACACCTTGAACCTCATACTCAAATTAATCTATCCTACCTTATAACTAACTCCTTGAATGAATCTATCATTTCACTACTCACCAAAACTCATAACATTTCCATTCTATATACAAGGTAACTACTTTTTTGACAACTACCTTTCACATCAACTACCTTGACATGGTAATTTCATTCAAGAATCTTAGGATATGTCATTTTCTTCATGTTATGCACTTAAAACACCTTATAAAACCCACCTAAGTCCATTTATGAACTCTTACATTCATTTTATAACATGACACTCTTTGGCAATTATCAAAAGACTCCTAAACATATTAACACATTTCAAATATTCAAAATGCCCATTTTGGTGGGAAAATGCCAAAGGGATATGTAAGAACACCTATAGATTCTTATAATGACTCAATCCCCTTATAAGGGAAGCTAAGAGACCAAACACACTTATGACCAAATTTACATAGTTTGCCTTATGCTCCTGCATCATATTCTATTTCAAACACTTAATCACACCTATGTGCCTCATGGCACTGAGCCATCCTATTTTGCATCTAACATGAATACTATTAAAGATGTGGAAGATGTGACATCTATTTCCAATGAATATTTACCTTCACAATCAATAATTGATCAAAACTTACCACTTTTAATTCAAGCTCGAATTAACAACACAACTATTAAATGAGTTCTCATCAATAGTGGTTTCAAGATCAATATATATAACCTCACATTTTTGAAAACCATGGGGGTTGATATAACATCTATTCATAAAACATACAAGAATGTCTAAGGGTTTGATGACATTCCTAAATAAACATTGGGATCAATAATATTATATATTATAGTGGGAACAAAGACATTATCTACACATTTTTATGGGATGCCGAACCATTTAAATTATAATTTTCTACTCAAGGGACTTTGGATAAATGTTATGGAGGGTTACCTTTCAATATTCATAATGTGCCAATTTTTTACATGATGAGTTATTATACAAATGTCCAGTAGATAATCAACCATTTAGCTATTATAGGCTCACTGAACCTCCTACACTGAGTGAATCATTAGATAGGACACCTTATTTTGTCATCAAACCTTGACCTCACCAGATTCCCATTGAGTAGATGCATATTTATGAGGTGGGGAAGTCAAATAAGCTTGTTAATATACCACCTTTAGAGCTTGCTACATCAAATTTACCTTTACTAATGATCAAGGATCAACCTCTCCTAATGCAGTTACCTTCACTAAGTATGAAAGAACAACCTCTCATATTACATAAATCCTCATTCAAGATAGATGCTAATATTCTCATAGCCTAGTTACCCCTACTTGTCAATTCAAAAGAGGCTTACATTCATAACTCTAACACATATTCATAGGCCACTAAAAAGGATGATCAAACACCTATAGACATTGATGATTATTTATGTGGATTGATATTTATACACATGGGACCATGATAGTATAGAGATAATTCAATGACACTCATACCTTTCCCTACAATAATAGCCTCACTTGTTTAAGATTCTACAACTATGGGATCCCATACTCAACCATAATCATCAACAAATCCCTTGATCCATTTAGTACATATGATCACATCTAAATACTTATTCAATCATACATATTTAGGTTGGGAGCTCACAAGATAGATAACATCAAATATTATAGCTATTATTTGATAGATGATATTACCCATAGTTTGACATAGATTAGCTAGTAGATTATCACCATAAGAAGGGCAACCATTTTACCCCTTCCATAGACTCATAGGACATGATACAAACACGTGTGTATCAATAAAACATAAACTAAATAAATTAAAGGCTAAGGGAAATATCTGGATCATACAAATTCCACCTCCATAGGTACCACCACCACTAGTGATATAAGTTACTTAATAGATACAAAAGCCATGATAGATTCATCATTGACACAAATATTCATAACATGATCCATTGACTATAAAAATATTTATAACAGATAAAATTATTCCCCATGTGGCTATAAATGAGGATTTTGATCTTAATACTTACACTTTGGGATTATTACACCACATTGGATATCATAAGAGTGAGATAAAACATGATAAATAATGTTAGGACTCCATTAGACATATTACATTACCAATTACATGTGGCCCTAAGGTGGCTAATACATTATTTTTCATTTTGAGTAGAGACACTCAACATAGGTTATACTTAGTAGTACATGGTTAAAAGTGATGGATGCTATAGTTCATCAGTTAGAAATATGCTTGAAATTCCCTCATGATGGACACATGGTTTTCATTTTGCATGATGACATAGATGAGAACCATAGGTTTCACATAGATAATCTACAGTCTAATGTGGTTTACCCTGGGACAACATGAGAGGCATCTTACATAGTTGAGAATAATGCTATTCAAATGCACAAACTCTAAACTCATGCCAAGGATAAGGCTCCACTAAAATATACAGATTGGTATGATGATCATGATGATGATGACTTATTTGAGTTTGGCCAAGCTTAGTATTTGACACTAGATGATCTTCCACTAGATCCACCATTTGATTATCCACATCTCATAAATGTGATCTTAGGTCTATAGAGACATTACACTTTGTTTGTATTTTGTTTCATTTACATTTCTATCATTTAATTTATACTCCTTTACTCCTTATACATAATTTATTTTCATTTTCTTGGACATAAATTATACTCAAAAAACAAAAAAATAATATAACATGTCAAAATATAAAAACATTCAAATATTTTAAAAAACATAAAATTTATAGATTGTATGCATTGTATTGTTTACATTTCTACTACTTACCATATATTTTACATTGCTAGCTATCCCAGTATAGTTAGTTTTATCCTACACATATGTTTCACTTGTTTTTGTCAATTGCTTACATATTTTACATAGGAATTTGGTCCACTACACTGATCCAGACTAGATATCATCTCCCCATTCAAGGCATTTACACTGATCCACATTTATACATTTGATACATCCACCTACTTAGGAGCATCTCCTACATAGTTATTATAACCATGTTTTATCTTTACATATTATACATTCCAATTTATGCATTGATTTATCTTGATATTGATCATTATTTATAATTGCTTAGATTTTTTACTGAATATCATTAGTTGGGATCCATATATATGCATCATATCATTTACATATATTTTTACTACATAGTTATACATGATTTCATTTCTAGTTTTTCTATATTAGACTTGATTATGTTTCCTATGCTTCTTCCATATTTGAGGACATTTGAATATGCCATTGTTCTTTGGCTGTACACCACTTCTCTATTTATATGCCTTGGACATGTGACCATGTCCCTTGTGTGTGCTTTCTTATTTCTATATGTAAACATTTGAACATGTCCTTCTACATGTCTCTAAGATAAATTGATTTTTACTTACGTATGTGGACATTTAAACATGTCTTGTTATGTCTTCATTCTTAGATTTATTGGCATGTACCCATGTCCCTTGTATTATGGCCCCTTAGCCTATCTTTTGCATGTCTCATATGCTTACTTATACTATTCTACACTATGACACTTGTAATTTCCTGTTACACACACACACACACACACACACACACACACACACACACACACACACACACACACACACACACACACACACACACACACACACACACACACACACACACACACACCAGGTTTTGATGCCATGAGGGATCTCATGCATCCTACTTGGGAACCATGATGGACATCATGCCCCATCCACCTAAGTATTTAATTAGATTTACTGCTATACAAAATGATTACATCTATCTTAACACCCTTGTGAAATGCTAAATTACAATATACATCTTGCATTACCTATTTATGCTCATATTGATTTACATTTTGATGTTATATATACATTGTATTGGAATATCATACACATGTTTTGATTAACACATTTTGTAGAGCTAATTATTTAGAGAGCAATTCTTAATTCTTAAACAAATTTCATAAATAACCTCAAAAGAGGGGGAGTTCATAGGGTTTTTTCATAGATATCAGGGTCTTATTTTTATATTCATAGATAAATTTAAGCACACATACTCAATTTTAAAAATTAGACATAAGGTAGACATAGGAAAAAAAATAGAGACTCAGACAACAGTTCAGATCACCTAGATTTTAGACTAGGTAGACATTAGCACCTAGATTAAGACACTAACAAAAAAGGATAATATTATCTAATCCAATGCACTACTATCCAATAACCCTAGCTTTAGGATAGTCTATATCATTTAGACTAGTACACTAGGTATAGTATAAATTTGAATAGATATAATCACATGTTTGATAGTTATGTTTAAATTTTGTTTAGATACACTCATTTCAGCTCAAATTCATACTAGTTTCTTAGATTTAGGGGCATCATGCATGCAATGATCACTCTCATATTCAATTCAATTACATAGATTTAGTTGTTACATACTCAATTCAAATTTAGTATACTCAGATGCCAAATTGGGGGCATGTGCATGAGACATAGTTTCCATATATTCAACTACACATAGTTTGATCAGATGGAATGGCAAACTCCATGTCATTATCTATGCTATATACACTCACTATCACATTTTAGGTTATTACTAGATTCATGCCTTACTCCATCTAAAGTGGTTAGCATCTTGAGTGGCCTAGAGCTACCTAATATACTTGATTAGATGCAGAGCTAACATACACAATTATATTTACTTAGTTATATAATTTTAAAACTTTATTAGTTCAGTTATAGATGCATCAAATTCATACAAGTGGGTAATGATGGATTCATGGCCTACTTGAGTTATTGAGCCACCCACATGAGAGGGTTAGACACACTTACAATCTTATCTAAGTTATTCAAAGATCAAGGTCCATCGAATAGGGGTGGGCAATGATGGAGTCAAAATTAGATTGAGTTTTTGAGCCACCCATATGAGGATTGAGCAAGCCATTAGTGAAGCAAAAGTTATCTAATGATATTATCACTATGTATACTTACACACACATACCTAGATTCATATATTCAGACTCAGATACATAGGATTCACTTCCAAGGTAAGTCCAAGTACATTTATTTTTCATTTATACTAGTCATTTCACCTTAATGAATTACTATCATAAAGGGGGGGGGGAATTGTAATCACCTAAAAATGTTAATTGGATGCTAAGAGTGTCATTTGAGTTACCCTATTCCTAGATTATCCTAGACCTATCCTAGAGCCTTAGACACACTTTTCCAATCATTGTGTAGAACACAATCACATATAGTTAGTCAAAAAATATTATTAGGACTATATTTTCAAATCCCAACCCAACTTGCTCAAAATTCTTCCAAGTGGACATTAGCACCACATTTGGGACACTACAGCCACATGGTAGTAGTGTCCCCAATTGGGAACTACTATCCTTATCCCTAACTCTTACCAACATATATATTTTTTAAATGTTTACCCCTCCTAAGGTTGGCCTAAACATATTTTATTATCCACATAGCTACATAAATCTATAAATACAAGTATAATTTACCTCTATTCACTAGATATAAAATATATGCAAAAGGACATTAATACCAAATAAAACTTGAGCAAAATTAAGGTATTTGATCCCTATTCTACCCCATTTTTGCATAATACCATCTAAAATAACCCTTATCCTATTTTTCAAATATTTCAAAGCTCAATCACATTCAAGGCATCTAAGTCAACTCTCATTCTAGCATTCACTTGAATTTACATCAAACACCAGGTGGGAGAATTATATCAGGATTGATCCCTCTTAAGAGTATTGATATGTAGGCAACTCTCTTCATAGTGGGGTGTTGAGGATGTCTATCCTATCCTAATAATGAAGAAATAATTATTTCTCATGCCATACCTATAAATAGGATTAGGGTTTACATACTAAATCAAGTTTTCTAGGCATAAGATAAAGCTTTAGGTTTCATGCACATAGGAACAAGAGCTAAAATCAAAGGTACAATTGATTCAAAATAACAAGAATAGTCCCACAAAGGGGAAACTACCACCACTTTTATGACACTACATCAACATGGTCCTACTGTCCATATGGGGTGCTATTGTCTAGTGAGTAAATTGACTCAATAATCTTATTAATGACACTCAAAACTATCCAAAACTTATTTTTTCAGAACCCAAATCATCTAAGATAGTCATTTTTTAGATAAGTCTATATTTACATCTATTTATTGATATTTTTATAAATTTAAAGAAGGTCAAATTCCATATCAAATCAGTGCTTAATTATTTCAATTTATTACACTAATTTAGACATATTAGTCCTTTAATCTAAACATAGGATTTACATAGTTAAACCCTAAAAGGTTAAACTAGACATATTAATTTTATGAATCTTTGTAATATTTTTAGACATGATATTATAATTAGATTACCTAAAATTAAAATTTATCATGAAACATATGTAGGTTGTTTACATGGTAAGCAACATACTCAAACTTTTGACAAACCAAATGATGCAAACTCCTCTCATCCTTTAAAAAATATTCATAGTGACATTACAGGACCACTTGAAGTTGCATATATTAATGGATATTTATATGCTTTAAATTTTATTTATGATCACACTAGAATGATTTAAATTTATTTTATAAATAAAAATTCTAAATTTTTATCTAAATTTAAAGAATTTAAAGCTTTTTATTGAAAAATATTCTAACCTAAAAAATTAAGATATTAAGAAATGATAATGGTGGTGAATATATTAAAAAATATTTTTATTCATTTTTAATTTCATGTTATATTCAAAGAGAGTTAATAATTTTCCATCCTCTACAAAAAAATAGAATTGCTTAGAGGAAAAATAAGACTATGTTAGAAATGACTATAACTATGTTGCATTCAACAAGTGTTTCTAAGATTTTTTGAGCCGAAGCCATGAAAATTGATTTAAATATTATTAATAGAGTTACTAATAAATATTTACATATTTTTACTCCTATATAAAAATGGTCTAATAAAAAATCAAGTTTTGATCACCTTAGGATATTTGGAAGTCTTGCTTCTATTTTTATTCCTAAAGTCAAAATAAATAAACTTGATCTTATCTTCTACTTTTGAATTTTCATAGGTTATGGAGGAAAAATTAAAGGATTAAGGGTGTATGATCTCCTTAAATGATAAATCATTGAAAACAAGAATTTTAAAATTATTGGAAAATCTTTCTTTGAACCTTGCATAAAACACTCTCAAGTTGCCTCTTAGGGAGATCCAAACACTTCTTTTCCTCCTTATGAAGAAATAGATTCCTTAAAGGAAGATGATCCAAAATTAAATAATTTTAAGATAATACTAATTGATAAAGATAATTAGTTTTATGTTTTATTTATCTAACTATTATGAGACCAAATATTTCATATGTTGTAGGTGTTTCTTCCATATTCATGTAAGATCAATATTTGGGTCATTGTAAATTAGCAAAAATAATACTTAGGTATATCAAAGGAAATATTAATTTTGATTTATATTAGTCTTTCATTGATAATGCTAATTTATATGTTTATTGTGATGTTAACCCTACTGGTGATGCTATAGATCATAAATATACTTCCGACTATGTGTTTAAGTTTTGTGTAGGTACTATTACTAGGAGAAATAAAAAGACTTATTGTTTCTATCTCTTCTACATAAATGAATTATAAAAGTATTATGAAATTAATAAATAAATAATGTGGCAGTGAAGGTTTTTAGAATAAATCCATATGGGTGTATTTAATAGTACAACTCTTCTTTGTGATAGTAAAATTTGTATAGCACTAGCAAAAAATCTATTTTAGCACCAAAAATGAAGTATATTGAAGTTCATGTGCACTTTATCCTATATAAAGTACTAAATTATGATATTGATCTATGTTATTTTATTACTAATGATCAAGTGACATATATCTTCACAAAACTACTCTATATAGTAATTTTTTTATAAATTCAGAGCAATGTTGGGCCTTTCAAAAATGTCATTGAGGGGACTGTGCATCACAATGTCACCTCATAATGGACGTGTTATTTTCATCTATATACTTATTATGTATTGTAAAATCATTATAAAATTTCACCCCATATAATTTTTGTGTAAATTTTATCCTATGTGAGTTTATAGTGTACCCGATAATCAAACATGTTTGGTAATAGAGGTCCTTATGTTATGAAAGGCTATAAATGCTTATAAGCTTATCCATGAGAAACTATGGATGTATTACCACTATCATGATAGCCTAAATCACCTTATGTGGTTTATGAATTTTAATTCCATTTGCATAGAAATATGATATTGGCATGATGAAGGTGTTTAAATCATTCAAGTATTACATGATAGCCTAAAACTATCATGGATGGTAATTCCTTTTAGATAAAAAGGTAATTATGACATGTATTCCCACTAAACATTAAGGGGGAGTGTGGGAACAATAATATTTATGGGGTTACATTGCGGCCTACATTTTTTTGTAAAATAAATAAATAATATATTTATTATTTACATAACTAAATATTTAAAAATTGGTTGTACAATTAATAAATTATTACATTTAATTTAAATGGGTGGATCAATTGGTTGTAACTATTCACAACCCTTATATAGGTGTTTTAACCTTTAACGAAATATAAATTTTGATTATTACAACATCATGTTTTATGGAAGTGGGTCTCCAAATTTTATGTGAAGAATTGTGAATAAGTGAGGCAAAAAATAAATTTACTAATCTGTAAAAGTTTCTCGAATAATAAAATAAGCTTTGTATTTTTTTTTAAAATCTCATTGAAGGTTTCCCATGTTAAAACTATGTAATGGACCTTATTTTCATTTCTTTTATTGCTTCATTGTTATGACAAGTTGTGTAATTAATTAAATAATTTACCTATCATTCATATTAAACAAATATTAGATTCTTTCCATTGGTTATAATGACACATAGTATATCAAAAATTTGTTTATATATTGTGTTGGCCCTTAGCCCTTATGTGAAAAAACATGATTGACGTATTTGTATGAGATCTTGTGTGTTGTGTGGGATATTTGAACATGTCCTTTGATTTTGGCCCTTGGCCCTATATTATGTGACATTTGAACATATTTTTTATAACATTATTCATGTCTACTATGTGTGAAATATTTATACTTTGTGACCTTTGAACATATCACATATATTTTATCCTTGGCCTTTTTATTTGACTTTTTAAATTTTGTGCTTATTTTATGTGTGCTTGTTGAACTTGTTAAGGATGATAATTGTCATGATCTATATCATGCAATCTTAACATAACATACTTATTTAATTATTAATTCTATGAGTGTTATTATGTTTAATACTAAATTGTGTTTGGATCCTATTTGGGTAGATATGGTAAATAATATAGAAATGATAATGCAAAAGGGTGATAATTAGATCTATAGTAGGTGAATTAGGTGCTAAACTTAGATATAGACATATACTAAATGACTTAAATTATGATAAACTAAAAATAGTAAGTACAACTATGTTAGATATAGAAATGAAAAAGAATTATTATACTTATATTGTTCTTATATTGATGCATTTCTAGATCTAGAACATGTAGAAACAGACTTAAAGATGATTCTAGAACAATCATAAAATTTTGGATTAGGTGCCTCTAGAGTTAAAAACACTAATGTCAACCTTGAATGATTGTATCAATACTACTATCTGAAGTTGGCACAAGTGTACTATAAAAAATACCTATTATAAAAGGATGTGACCACCTAGATGCTTCTAGGTTTGACTTCACCTTTGCTCTAGTGCATCTAGATTCATGTCATGGAATTTCATTCCTCATAAATTTATAAAACCCTGGTCCTTCATCTTCATAGTGACCTTGGGGAAAAATGGATTAGTGGACACATGGTGTTGATATAAACCCAAATACCTCTTTGTTAATTATTTATTCATATATAGCCAATAATCCATAGAGGGCCTTAGACTCATGTAGTTCTCCCCTACATGTTGGCTTGTGTCTTAATCTACATTATGTGCAAATAAAGTAAAACACTGACCTAACTTATAACTTGGAAAATATAAATCTTGGGATGCTCCTTCAGTACTTCAAACTTGTGTATGTCTTGTCCCTATGACTAATATGAATATAATAGAAAATATGGAAGCTTTGATTTATCAAGTGCTTAATTGAATTCTTTGGTAAGTGTCCTTGGTATATGCTAGGTTTTGTAGGTTGTGAATGAATTAGGATTGATATTATATTTATATCAATCCATTTAGAGAAATAAATCACATTAAATCACTTATTTCAACCATTAGGATACATTTAATTTATAAATTATATAACTTGAGGGAACTGAACACTTGTCAGGGTAGGACATGAGCTTCAATGTAAGTGTATATCCTATACATTAGTGTCCAAGGAGTAAGAAAGTAGGCATAGGCTTAGAAATTGTAGAGGTGTAAGATAAGTAGGTTTTAAGCATTTTTAGCAAGATACAAGGTCTAGGTTAACAACATGAGATTGGTCATACTAAGAGATAGGCTAAGGGGCACAAGATAGAGTAGATGTGAGATTTTATAAAGTGGAAAAGGTTCATAAATGAGAAGAACAACCAAGGTCTGAGTTTATCAAGTGTACAAGACTAAGGTGTTATATAATCCATAAAATAGTTTCTACATTTTGTCCCCTTTACTCTAGTAATGAGATTACTATCTTAAAGGAAAGTAATGCATAACTAGGTGTGTATACCACACCTTGTCTTTACTTGAGTCCAAATTAAGTGCTTTTCTAGTCACTGACCTAAAAATAAGAGCATGTCACAATACATACTCAGTGCATATAATTTTAAATTGAATGTATTTGAAAATATTTCAAATTAAAAGAGTAAGGTTTAGGAGTACACCTATGTATCGATCTAACTGCCTTACCTATTGGTAAATTGATTTGAAAGATGTATCATTGTAAGGCTCTAAAACTCAAATTAGGAAAAATATATATAAGTCTAGAAAGTGCGTATATATAAGGAGATAAAGAGATATATTTGAAGTCACCTTCCCCCAACCTTGGGGAAAAGGTGAATTGCCACTAAGTAGTTGAGATTAGCTCAACTATGAAACTCAATCATACTTATACCTGGCAAGCATGAGTAAACAAAGTCAATTTATACTATCAAATTGGTAAGGATAGATGATGCAATCAAGTCCAACCTCAAAAAATGGAAAGATAAAGTGATTTAATCACCTCAAACACATCAAAAGTGAACCAACTACTGAAGTAGATTAGCTCAATATAGTCTATAAAAGTACATCCTAGGTATGAATTTGTAAAAGTAAATTATAGTGGGTGATGGTAGTACCTAAGAGTATTTTGAAATTTAAAATTAATTTTTATTTTACAATATTATGTGCAAATTTCATATCATATGCACCTTAGATATGTTTCATTCTAAAATTATGTATAAAAATGGTACCAATGCATATAAATTTTCCACAACTATGAACCTAAATTATATAGCTGTGTTCTTTGGAAAAATTGTAAATTGTGTATGTATGAATAAATTTCTTCCAAAACAAGCCCCCACTTTACATGGAGAAATATTAAAATTAAAATAAGTATCAATGTGGAGAAAATGTCTTTAAAACATGTTCCCACTATAATATGTAGATGATAAATACTAAAAAAGTGTGGAGGATATGCTTCCAAAGCATGCTTCTAATGAATCTAAAATTATGAATGTGTGGAAGTCATGACTATATGACATGATTCCACTGAATATTAAAAATGATATAAGTACCAAATATTGAATGAGTGTGGAGAAAGTCCTTCCAAAACATGTCCCCATTGAAGTTAAAAACTATGCCAAATGTAAAGAACATATCTCTATGACATGATCCTATTTATATGCCCTTCCTTTGATATGAGGGAAGAATAGAAACTATTATCTACCTTACGTCAAAAGGATAAGACAAATGTATAATTTGTGAGTGTAACCATGTAACATATAAAATGAACATTCATAGATAGATATAGATCTAAAGGGCATATAAAAGTGTGATCACATGAAGGCCTAAAATGCATGATAAGTATCATGATAACATATATTTAGTAATAGTACAAGATTAATAATAAAATAAATTAAACACAAAAGATAACTCATAATCAAGTCAAAAGGCAATGGTCTAAGGAGAATGTAAATAAGGGGCATGTTCAAATACTTCATAATCAAAGGGACATGGCTTAGTTAAATGTAAATAAAATCAAAGATGACATATTCAAATGTCCATACAACAAATAATGACATATTCAAATGTCAAAAAATTCACACATAGGCATGTGGGACACAAACAAAGGAACATATTAAAATGTTTAAATAAGTAAGAAAATAGCAAGGTAAGAAACTCAAGGAAGTACAAAATGGAAAAAATAAGCAACCAGCATAAACATACCATTGTATCCTATAGATCAAATGTGTTAAAAAAACATTCAAGTGCATATCATGTCAAATGCCCTATGTAAGATACAATCATGGCTAAAGGCATGTGTAAGTACATATAGGATCTCAAAATATGATAATGTAGAGTGACCATAGAATGATGTAACCTATAAGTATCATGATTTTATAAGTGATTACCCATAATGTCTCTATGAGATGAGTAGAGGAAATTCCCAATATATGACATAATAATAGATCATGTATTTGTGTAGGTATGTATCACCCTCAAGTATAAGTATGTCATGCATGTGTATGTATAAGTAATTGATATGACATCCATTAACATGAAAGTAACATATAGATGTCAAGGATCTAATAGAACATGTAGGGGTTGTAAATATTTTTGTGTTTTTGAATGTTTTTGAATTTTTTGGTATTTTTGGAATATGAAAGGGAAAGACTATCCTATGATTCCATACACCAATAACCTTATATGAGGTCCCATCGAATGCTCTAACTGATCTAGTATAAGGATGAAAATAATGATGAGTATAACCCAAGTACACAAGTAATGTCATAGTGAAAATGTTATTTATTGAACCATTATCAATCATAACACTATGTATAAGGTTTTTATCAAGGTATTCTCAAATGAATAGAGAATTAATATCAAAATCATAATCCTTAATTTCACTGTCATTGAAATAAATATTTATTTAAACCATAGGAAGTATATGCTATGTATAAGTACCAATAATCCCATCTAATGAGTGCCCATAATGTGATGGAGGAAGATGTGAATTATATGCATTTACACTTTTGGTTCCTTCTTAGATTGTTATTATAAATGATTGTTAAATATTTTCTATTTGTGGTGATCACCAAGTTATGAACTTGATTCCTTAGGAGGTTCCTCAAATGTGATATTTTGGTCATCAATAAGGTCTTGGATCTTATGCTTCAAAGTAAAACATTTATTAATTAAATGTCATGGTCCCTAGTGATAATCAAAATAAGCATTCACATCATATCCTTTGGGTAGAGGTATATTTATATCAACCTTTATATGATTAATGATAGATATAAGATAACACTCTAATTACCATGGGAGTAGTGAGGTGTGAGACTCATGTAAGTGTGTAAACTATCTCTTTGGTGAATTAAATAGGACAAGATGATTAGGTTGCTATGAAAGTGTGTTAACCATTAGGGTTTTTTCATTTTTAGGATAAGAAGGTTTTACCTTATAACTTGGTTTGATTGTAAAATTAGTATTAGATGTAGATGCAGTTGGTGTGTTTACTACATACTTGAGCTTATTCAATGAAATAAACTTGATTTCATGGTCTTGTATAACATGTCCTAAGTCATTAAAAGATTTGAAATTATTGAAAACAATATAATCATGTAAATAAGCAAGAAAAAATTGCTTGAATATTTCTTGCAACTCATTATCAACCATAGGATTGGTCATTTTAGCTAACATTGTCTTGTACCTCAAGACATATTCATTGATATATTCATTTGTTGCTTATTTGATCTTATAAAATTGATCATAGGAAACCTTTTATAAATTTTAATGGTAAAGTGTGTTAAAAATTAATTTGAAAGAGGTTTGAATGTTTTCATGGATTGGAGAGGTAAATCATATAACCACATCAAAGCATAGTCCTTAATGCTTCTTGGGAATAATTTAGTCAAAAGTTTATCATTAGAGGCACAATCAAGGCATGCTACATAAAAGGTTTGAATATATTTTTTAGGATCACCCTTTCCATCATAAAATTGAAAATTATTTGCATCGAAACTAGTTGGGAAAGGGTACAAATATATATCAGGTGTAAGAGGGTTATGCAACATGTCCTATGAATCAATAGCATGAGGATACTTTAAAGCATTTTATTCAATATTTGTAACCTTGTCCTCTGAGGTATTTATAACTTAAATGAGTGTTTAAATTATAGTCACTAAATAGTTAACCCTAAAAATATAGATTGGGGTTATCTAGGGTTAAATGGGATAAAATATCTCTACAACAATCTAATTAGGTGCTTAGCTCATATATAAACATATAATAAATTTATTAAATTGAGACAAGCTCAAAATAGTAAGTACAGCTATACTAGATATGGAAATGACAAAGAAATAATTTACTTAGATTATGATGATGATAATGTATTTATGGATTTGGAATAGGTAGAAATTAGACTAGAAGATGATTCTAGAATAGTCATTATATTATAGATTGAGTGCCTCTAGAGCTACAAACACTAATGTCAACCTTGGATAGTTGCATCAATGCTACTATTTGAACCTGATGTAAGTGTCTTATATGGAATGCATAATGAAAAGTGATGTGACCACCTGGATACTTATGATTTGACTTCACCTTTGATCTAATGAATTCCAATCTAGGTCACGGATTATTTCTCCTCATGAATTTGTAAAACCCTAGTTCTTTATCTTTATAGTGACCTTGGGGAAAAATGGGCTAGTGGGTACATGATGTCAATATGACACCAAAGGCCCCTGTATCAATGATCATTACCTAGATATCCAATACTTTGAAAAGGGCTCAGACTGATGTAATTATCCCCTATATGTTAGATTGTGAGTGAATCATACAATATGTGAAAAGCAAGTACAATAGTGACCTAGCTTGTAACTTAGAAAATATAAATATTGGGCTACTCCTTTAGTAATTCAGCCCTATTATGTGTTTTCCATATGAATAATATTAAAATAAGATAAAATTGGGAAGATTTACTTAATTGAGTGCTTGATTGAATGTTTTGGTAAGTTTCTTTGGTTTGTGCTAGATTTTGTAGGTTGTGAATGAATAAAGGTTGATATTGTATTTATATGAATCGATTTGGAGAAATTAATCACATTAAATCACTTATATTAACCATTATTATATGTTTCAATTAAAAATTAGATGACTTTAGGGAATTAGACACTTGCATTAGGGTTTGACACTAACATTAATGCAACTATCTATCCAAAACATTAATGTCCAAGGAGTTGGGAAAGTAGTTATAGACTCAAAACTTATAAAGGTGCAAGATAAGCAGGTTTTAAGAATTATAGGAAAGATAGAAGGTCTAGGTCATCAACATGACCTTGTTAGACTAAGAGATAGACCAAGGGCCACAAGATAAAGTAGATGCAAGACTTTAAAAACTTAGAAAGGATCAAAACTAAGAGGAATAACTAAGGTCTAAATTTGCCAATTGTACAAGATGAAGGTGTTATATAATCCATAAAATAGTGTCTACACATTGATATATTATATAAACCTCATGAGTTATATACAAAATTAAAATATTACGATGTTAGTACACATTTTTTGTGATTAATAAGAATCCAAGAGGGGAGTTAGTATTATGTTAAAATGATAAAAAAATAAATAAAAATACACTAACAAAGCTAACACTTCAAGTCTAGACACTCAAGGAGCAAGAGAAAAATACAAATAACTATAAATGAAAGACAAAACAAATATTATTTACCTTCCTTGAAAGTAAGATTTATATGTTGGTCATGGAGGAATGTGCTTGATCATGTGCTCAAAGATTCTTTGACAATGGTACCCCTTACATCATCTATAATTATCACCTTGGAAATGTTGGGCTTGGCTTTGGCTTTGTCTTGGATTTGATGTTTCTCTCTCTAAAAAATGAACATTATAAAATTACACAAAGAGGACCCTTGGAGGTATTTTTTCACAATAACATTACACAAAAATAACTTGTTGAACAATGGGTGAGGCTTTGTATTTATAACCTTTCAAATTAACTCTAACCCAAGTATACTTAGGTTAGAGTTAACTATGATTAAGTTTAATTTAACCTAAGTTGATTTAAGGAGGGGATAAATAATTAATATTTGAGAAAGAGACCCCATTTATTAAGCATGGCTCTCTATTTATGAATTTAACGCTTTAGAGGAGATATTTTTAATTCCATGAACTTGAGGATGATAACATCATCATGACCTAAATTTTATTAGAATTTCCTTTTTAAAAAATTAATTTTCACAAATTTCACATGGAAATTTCACTTAAGCATTTAATTTGATTTGCTTATTTAATTCATTCTACTTAGCATTTTTTCACTTTAATAATTATTTAAGTGCCTTGCTTAATGGATCCAAAGGCCAAACTATCATTTTTCTAAGTCACAAGATAACTAGAGATGAATCTGAGAGGTTACTATTGCATATAGGATAATACCCCAAATAAGGATGCCTCAACACAATTTTGAGCACTAATGTCTGATGTGTTGGTGAAATTGGGACATTCAGTGATTCCTAGGCTTAATTTGCACTGTTTATTAGAAATCAATCTAAAGTTTGGTTGGAACACAATTGTGGCCAAAATGGGGTGTCTATATTTTTCATGTACTACAATCTCAATGATGACATCTTTACTATGCATGTTTCAATTTAAATTTATTTTGAGATGAGTGAATTTTCATGATTAATTCCCTAACCTTAAAAGGGGAAAATTTTAGTGGGTTTCACATGCATGAGATAAGTCTTTTTCAAAGAGTAAGAATTATTTTTAGCACAAGTATAATTTCAAAAGTTACAAATGTTTCAAAATTTTGTTATTAACACATTATTGGAGTATACACTATGCATATGCAATCATATTTCAATTTCAATATACAAATTTACATAGTTTCAAAGTGTCAAAACAAAATTTATACTTAGAATCTACATATAGTTTCAAATTCTATAGTTATAATGGGGGCATGATACATATGATACCTTCTAAAAATTCTATTTTACTATATGTGGACATGGTTGAAACATGGGTGTACTCCATTCTCTTATGATCATGCATTTCAATAAAAAAATTATAATTGAATACTAAGAGTGTCATTTGAGTTACCCTATTCCTAGCTTATCCCTAGACCTATCCTATAGAATTAGACACAATTTTACACTCATTATGTAGACCAAAATCACCTATAAACAATCAAAACACATCCCCAAGACTATGTTCTTAGATCTAAATCCAACTTGCTCAATAGTATATAAAGTGGACATTAGCACCACATTTGGGACACCACAACCACATGGTGGTAGTGTCCCCAACTGGGTACTACTATGCTTATCCATAACTCTTCCTAACAGATACTTATCCCCTTATCCCAATGAACCCATAAACTTATACCCCATTTTAGAACTTGGTTCTCTCTAATCTTCAAACACTTCCACCCATTAACACTAGAGTCACTACTCAACCTTAACTTACCCAACCTCAACCCACCTCCATTCCTCAACAAGTGCCCATGATAGCCTATAAATATGTCTCCAATCCATAGGGGTACATAACACCTTCCACCCAACCATTTATGTCAATTAACCCCTATGTGACACCATCTCAACCTTTTGTGACCACTTACCAATATGTCACTTCTTCAGCACATTCTATTACCCATCCAAACATAGCTACCACCCAACCTTATCAAAATGTGCCCCTTAATTATGAATCTTCCCAACCCCAACCAAACTTGATCAAGATGTTAATGGATAAAATGAATAACCTAGAGTCAACCATCTTCGGGTCTCATAACCTTTTATCTTATGACCAAATTTTTAAGGAACCCATTCATCTATCCATCCCTATCCATGCTTATCCTCCTCAATGGGAATTACCAAAGTTTTCCAAATTCCAAGGAAAGGAGGACCCCAATAACATTTTATAGCCTTATATCATTCTTGTTATTTGATTGTATATCATGATGCTCTCCTTCTTGAAAATTTCCCCATATACTTATTAGGACCCACCCTTGATTGGTATAGTGCTCTTACCCAACACTCCATATTTTCCTTTTCTCAGTTGGCCCAAATATTTTTAGAACACTTTTCTATGAACATATATAAAAATATTTTTATCACTGATCTCTATTCCATTATGTAATTCGATGATGAGTCAATTGTTGATTTTGTTGCTAGATGGAGAGGTATTATCAACTAACTTTATTTTCCATTATCCCAACCCAAATTTATTGAAATATTTTCCCAAGTTTATGATAAACATATTTCCACCACTCTTCAAGTTCAAAATTTTAGAAGTTTTGATGAGGCATTCACCATGGCACACAAACTAGAAAATCATGCTATTGATGAAGGGAAACTGAAGTTACAAAAAAAAAATTCTAGTTTTAAACCCAATAATCCTTCTTCCAATAAAACCACTAACCAAACCAATGCCAAAGCAAAAGCATCAACAAACTTAGTTATTCTAAAAACTTTTTTACCTCCAACTGTTAACTAGTCACCTCAAACCAATTCTTCAAACTCTTCTTAGAAACAAAATTGAAACCAAAATTGAGCTCCTCCAAGATAATATAGTCCCATTGGAGAATCATATGCATTAGTTTTGGATAAATTTATCAAAGCCAATGTCATCCAAATTCCACCAATTAAACCACCCTATCAATTAGATTCTTCTTGCCCTATACATGGGTGGTATAATGAAAATGACCATTTTGCCTTCCACTGTGTTGTAGAACATGCCATTAATAGATGTAATACCTTCAAAAGTATTGTCCAAAATTTGATTGATAGTAGAGAACTTGTATTTGGTAATCCAAATACACCTCCTAATTAGTCCCTTGACATTTTCTATAAGCCTTTTCCCAATCATGCTCCTTCCATCTAACACCATGACAATAAACTTGAGTCATCTCACTCTCATGAGGCACATATAATCAATGCCATTAATAATGAGACCAGTATTGAAGAGACCATTACCTCAATCTCCCTAAAATAAATAGTAAACTCACCTTCTATTCTTTTGAATACCCAAATGGAGGAATTAACCACCCCTCTCTCTTCATTGAATGAAGCCTTATCTTTAACTACCTATCCTTTGGTGGAAACACCAAAGGAGGAAACTATTGCTTTAACTACCCCTTTTTATTCCACTCCACCCATTCAAGTGGTAGAACTACCCTCCATTACTTTAGATACCCAAACAAGGGAAGTAACTATAGAATTATTTTCTACATGGTTTTATTTTTCTTGATAATCTCATATTTCTTTTTATTTGTGAGCCAAAAACATCTTAAAAGTTTCGAGGCTAAAAATCCTAAGTATATAAGAAACATGAAAGGGGTATACATGTGTTATTTTGATGCTGATTTTACTCAAAAGGAATGAAAAGGAGCCTTCAACTTACACATGATAGACACGTGGTGTAATGGCATTCCTTTTATCAAAATAGAAGTCCTAATAGTGATAGAATGGTAAGTGCTAAGCCTTATGGGGTATAATTTTGGTGAATCTTGGAAAAAGTTTTTGAGGCTCAAAGCACATGGATCAAAGCCACTTGTCACCTTGGCACTCCATCAAAAGAAAAAAGAGTCTCAACAAGCCTCCATTTAGCATGATACCAACACATGGGTAAATGCCGTTTTACTTTGAATCATAAGGTAATAGGAGAAAATGCATATAGATGGTATACACATGTCACCACCATGCTCCTTAAAGCCAAAGCAAATATTAGAGATTTCTTAGCTTATGAAAGGTTTCCATGTGTATCCCGTGGATAGAAAAAAGGGGATCAATGTATTTAATTGGGATCTTTGATCCAAAGGTGTTGAACATCTAAAAACTATTAGTGCTAAAGGCCAAGAAAGGAGCAAAAAAGAGTCTTTGCATTTATAAAAGGCCATGGAAGCCCCCCACATGTCCATGATCAGAGGTTTCATGATTAAAGTGATGTGGATCAACATCTAAAATGAAATGAGATGGATAGTTAACAAGAAATAGAAGAAGTTGCCTCAAGTTGTTTAGCTCCAATGGCTTGTAGTTTCTTAGATCTAAATTTTATGGACAAATGGTCAGACCCCAAGCAAATGGTTATGATAGTGATGGTTTTATTTGGGATATAAATAGTGGATCAAAGGGGAGTTTTAAGGAGGATGAATACAAAGTTTTAGTAGCTAGACTAATATAGAGTTTTAAGATCTAGTTTTGAAAGCATTTAATTGCCTTAGTAGTTGCTTCTCTTCAAAACTTGAAGATTATATTCTATGCATTATAACTTGTGTACTTTGTTCATTTATGAAGAGAGAGTGATGTTCTATGCAATATAGTCAGATGTTTAGCATTGATTCTCATTTTCTATTGTATACATTTTTTTAGTTTCACATTAATACTGAGATTATTAATCATGTTGCATACTCTTTAATCTTTTCAATAAAAATTATTGAAACTAATATAATGTTATTAGGCTAGAAGCTGATCTAAGTTACTTGTTTCTTGTACAAGCCTTTGGTTAGTCTATAATTCATTACTAAAATTATTGATCATTATTTACACTATTTAATTCTCTTCAGTAAAGTCTATTAGTACTCTTTATTGTGCTCTACTAGTAAAGGAATCCAACCTTGATGTATCACCTTAGTAGTTTAGATACTTATTTTATGTGTTGTTTTCTTCCCTTTTATGCCAAACCCCAAGAGAAGAGCCAAATTCTTTAAAATTTGGAGGTTGTTTTGAGGGTCAAGTTCAACATCTTTAAAACTTCCCATGACTTTATTGATTAGCTTCAAAATTAAACATCAACAGTTTTTCTAGCATGCCCAGTGGGACTGAACTAAATTTCATTTAGAAGTTTATGAGTAGACATCATTCAAGTAGAGAGAATCATGGGCCAATTACAAGATCTCAATCTATGGTAACCCTAGGACTCTTATCACCACCTTTGACAACTACTTCAAGAAGGAGGCTGACTCAACAAGCTATTTTGGGAGGACAAATGGCTATTCAGGCTCTAATTAGAAACTTTGTCAATTAGAATGGTGGAAGTCCACTTATCCTACCTATGACTCCCAATATATGGGATCCCATTCCAAATAATGCTCTAAAAGCATTAACTAAATTCATTGGAGAAGATTTCAAAACTCTAGCAGAGCATCTTTAAGATATGGCTGATATATGTATTATCTAATTTATTACATAACATAATGTAGCCTTGAGACTACTCACCACCTCCTTGAAGGGGAGAGCTCTTGACTAGTATAGAACTTTAACACCAAATTTTATTTCAAATTGGGAATAATTGAAAACTACTTTATATGATATATTCAATGAAAAAGGAGATAGATCATCTCTCCTATAGTAATTAATCAATATTAAGAGAGCCCCTAAAAAGTAATGATCAATTTCAAGACTAGATTTCAAAAGACGTGGCAAAGGATCCCAATCTAAATTTGACTACCTATAGGTATGGCAATTATTTTCTATATCAAATCTTTTAATTTTGATATTTCTATCATGATTCAATCACTAGGAGGGTAGACTCTTCTCAATACTTATGAACTCACTGTAAGAGTAGAAAATAATTTGATAAATGCTAGAAAATTACCCCCAAGGACTCCTATGTCTATGTTCCCTAAACTATCCCTCTTAGCTCAAGAAGGACCTCTTAGTAGTTCCCAAGCCAGTACTTATCTATACATCTTTCCTTTATCTTAAGAAGCACCAGTCACAGCTACATAATCTACCTTATCAGAGATGAATGATGTCAAAAACATCCTTAGAATGTTCTCAAATGAAATTATAAATCTTAAGAGGAACCAAGATTCATAAAAACATCCTCCTTATTAGGATTTCCAAGGAAATAGACCGCCTTACCATCCAAATTAGTACCAAGGGATTCAAAGGTCAGCTTATTCACAATCACCTACCCTAGTTATCCTTATTCCCTTATTGTTTTAGATAACTCCACCAAATTTGAGAAGAGAATTGGTCCCTAGTCAGAACAATGTGGTAATGGAGACAAATGCATGGTGTTTTCCTTATAATTAATCTCACATTCCAATAGATTATCTTATGGGAAATCTACAACAAAGAGTGGTAGAACAAAGGAGATCAAGAAGTTATGAAATTAATTCAGCTGCACCATATCAATCCCCTAGAGTCCAAAATCTGGCTATGGTGGCTCAGATGTAGGGTATGTCACTTGAACAAGAAGGAGACATTTAACTTGAACATGCATTATTCTAATGTATTTAGGACAAAGAGTCCATATTCATTAATGAAGCTTTAACTTCCAAGAACCCAGTTTAATTAAATTACTATATGTGATCAAAGAGGTAGATGATTGAGCCTACAAACACTATCCCTACTTCTTATATAGAATCAAAAATAAGTCCTATATCTCTAGTTCCTCAGGTTCCTTAAATAAGGTAGGAAATTATAGGGACTACTTATAGTTAAGGGATCCCTAGCATGGTAGCTAAAAGAATAAGGTATCCATAATACTCTAAAGTACAACTATTTGGACCCATCAATGTAGTTGAACAACTGAAGAAATTTCATGTTAATGCCTCATTATGGGATATGTTAGCCATTATTGAATAAAAGGAACTATTTTAGGAAGCACTAAAGAACCATAGTAACCCAAAATCTAGTACCATAAAGGAGGCTCCATCAAAAGTGGGCAAATAGAAACCAACAATACGTCAACCACAACAATTAATAGTCCTAATGAATGGCAAAAAGTAAGGAAGCCTAAACCTAACACATTATATATGAATCTTATAGTGGGTAAAAAGTTTCTTCACAACTCTATGATAGACTTAGGTACAAGCACTATAGTCATGCCCAAGTTAATAGCTGATGCATTAAAAATAAAATATGAGCAATTGACTAAAGGAGTCATGCAGCTTAATGGGAAGTTGGTACAGACTATCAAGATCATTAGGGGACTTTCATTACAACTCTATTCTTTCTTAAACATGACTATTATATAAGATATAGTGGTTATAGAAATCCCTCATATCTTTAGATTATGATTATCTAGAGACTTTATGGCAAAAATTGGAGGATATATGTCCCTTGATTGGTCACATCTGATTCTAAGAACCAAGTATGGTTCTAAGATGAAAGTGTTATCAGAGCCCTTATGTAAAGAACACATTATGAACCAAATGGGATAAAATTTTTAAGCCTCCCACATGATGATCTCAAGAGAAGAAAGAAATTGTATAGAGGAATCAATAGAATAGTTTGGTGAACATGAAGGTGAGAACTATTTGTCTGCTTTGACATTGGATGATCCTTTTGGAAACTTTAACTCAACTGGCCTAGGAACCTATGTCATCTATGTTGATAATATAGAAATACCTAACATAATGGAAGATGAGATAAAAAAAAATCTAGCCCCATAGAGAATTATTAAATATGGACTATAAATTTTGATGGAGCAAGAACTAAAAATGGCTCAGGGGTAGGTATATGCCTTACTTCCCCAAAAGCAAAGAATATCCTTAGGGCATTACATTTTCATTTAAGATACACTAATAATGAATTATAATATGAAGCTCTAGTTCATGGCTTAATCCTTACCCAAAAAGAAGGGATAAATAATTTAAGAGTCTTCAGGGACTCTGAGTTAGTAGTCAAATAGATTGAGGAAACTACTACAACAAAAAACCCAAAGATGAGGTCTTACCACCATAGAGTTTGGGACTTGATCAAAAGTTTTGATTATTTCAACATTAAAGTCATTCTAAGGACTCAAAACATGGAAGAAGATAAAATGGCCCAAATTAGATCCCAATTTGATCTGTCCAAGGATCTATTAACCAATAATGAAGCTATCAAAGTGGTCATTTGACTTACTGTCCCAGATAATGTAGATAATTGGTAAGTATTCAATAATGATCAATATATCATTTTATTTATAAAATATTCGTGAGATCTCATAGACCAATTATAACCTAAAATTGAAGAGGCATATGGTGTTAAGATCATACAATTATATTCCAATAAGCTCCTAAAAGGGTTGATAACACTAGAGAGCTTGTTTGATCTTGATGATGAATAAATGGAAAAAAAGAAAGTTCATGGCAAGTAAAGAAGACTAAAATAAACTTGAGGTCTCAAGTGGGAGGAAATTAAAAGCTAGGAAGGTGACCACTCAAAAGGAAAAGGAAAGATTGATGAATTTATGCCATAAATATGATAAGGTTATGGCGTATACATACAAGGATCTCCATGGTTATAAGAAAGAGATTGTCCAACATACTATTGACCTAATTGAAGGATAAAATCCTATTCATCAAAATAAAATACCAATTAATCCAAGGATAGAGTCTCTCATGGTATAAGAGCTCAAAAAATTACTAGAGTCAAGGATTATCTTCCCCATCAAGCACTCTACTTGGGTTTCCAACTTGGTCCTAGTGAGGAAAAAGAATGGGGAGATTAGACTCTGTGTGGACTTTAGGGATATCAATAAAGCCTCTCTTAAGGACCACTACCCCTTACCCTTAATAGATCAGATCCTATAGACCATGGCAAAAGCAGATAAGTTTTCCTTATTATATGGTTTCTCAAGTTATAATTAGATATGGTTAGTATAAGAAGATCAACACAAGACCAATTTTGACACAAAGTGGGGAACCTTCACTTATTCCAAAATACCATTTAGACTCTCAAATGTAGGGGATACATTCTAAAGAGCTATGGACATCACTTTTAGGGAATTAATAAATAAATTGATTTTGATTTATGTTGATGATCTCATCATATTTACTAAGTTGGACAAAGATTATTTTGATTAACTAGAGGCTATTTTTCAAAAGTGCTAGGAATATGAGATCTCTTTAAACCCAAAGAAACATGTTTTGGAGTACCTCAAGGTAAATTACTTGGAAACATTGTCTCAAAAGAAGGGATCTTGATATATCTAGAAAGGATCAAGTTATTACTAGATTTATTCCTACCAGTAAATAAAAAGGTGGTACAATATTTCCTTGGGAAGATTAACTTTGTAAGTAGATTCATCATGGACTTTGATAGAGTGGTTAGACCCATCACCCTAATGCTAAAGAAGGATCTTAGTTTTAAATGGATGGCTGAGGGATGATAGGGTTTTGAGAGTGTAAAAAGGGCAATTACATCTACCCCAATCCTATGTAACCGTAATTTCTCAAAATATTTCATCATGTATGTCTATGGAGGAGAACATAGCACATCATCAGTACTAACCCAAAAAAGCATGGAACACAGAGAACATCTGATTGCCTTCTTCTTTAAGACTTTTTGAGACTATGAATTAAGGTATAATTTTATTGAGAGGAAAGCTTATGCTATTGTTAAAGGACTCAAAAAATTTAGACACTTAGTTACCAACAACAAGATTTAAATATTCGTAACACATTCAAGTGTTAGGGAATACATAATGGAGGGAAGAATCACTAAAAAGAGAGTCAATTGGATAACTAAGATATTAGAGTATGATATAAAAGTTAATCCCACTAAATTAGTAAGAGGAAGGGGCTTATGTTAATACCTTATGCAAGATTCTAAAACTCCAACAGAGGAAATAGAAGTTGAATAAAATGTACTCCATATCCAAGGAGATGAATTATAATCTTGGGTGACTGATAGGGTTAATTTCATAAAGACTAGATAATACCTGAGTCATTTTCCTTACAAGAAAAGAAGATACTATCGACAAAAGGGTTCTATCTTTGTTCTGATAGACTCTTTTCTTTTCAAAAGGAACTTTGATGGAATCCTACTTAGATGCATAGAGGGGGAAGAAATTGGAAGAGTTTTACATGAACTACAGTATGGAGAATTTGGAGGCCATTTTTATGCAAGGACCACAACTATCAAGATAATCTAGGCAAGGTATTTCTAGCCTACTTTGTTTTTTGATTATCATACAATGGTTTGTAGGTATATTATCAATTTTACATTGGTAAGTGGAGAAACACTATGTTGTCACACAACCTTTTAATTGTTAAAGAGCCTTTTATGCAATGGGGTTTGGAATTTATTGGGATGATTAATCCAACTTTGAGCATAGGACACAAGTGGGTCCTTATCATAATAGACTATTTCAGAAGGTGGATAAAAGTGGTACCGTTAAAAGAAACAATGAAGAATGTGATTCTAGATCTCTTGCAAGAAATTATGACTAGGATTGGACCTTCTCACACTATTATATCTGATAGTTCTAAGGAATTATTAGGGTCTAAAGTATCTAATTTCATGATAAAAATGGTATATACCTAAAGACTTCATCGAATTATTATCCACAAGGGAATGGTTTGGCAGAGTTGACTAATAAGAACTTGATTAGACTCATAAAGAGAATGGGAAATGAACACAAAAGAGGATGGCACAAACACATAAAAAAGGATTTAAGGGTAGATTGGATAACACCTAAGTAGGTGATAAAGGCCTCTCCATATGAGTTGGTATATATAAAAATGGTAGTGATGCTTATTTTTATTAAGGTTCCAACCTTGTCACTGATAAATCAAATATAAGTGGAAGAAAATGGTCCAATGCAAGTTAAACTAGTAGAGTTGTTGGATCTCTAAGAGAAAAGAGAATTAGCACATGATTCAATGATAATTTGGTAAGCAACTATCAAACATTGGTTTGACCAAAGAACTTTAGAGCCTGATTTTAAAATTGGATCTTGAGTCTTAAAATGGGATGCAAGAGTGGCTAAACCCAAAAATCATGATAAGTTTGACTCTTTTTAGACTAACCCTTCAAGATAATTACTTGTAAGTAGTGCAACACTTATGAATTAGAGACTCAGGAGGGAGAGTCTCTAGATATTCCCATTAATGGGATTTTCCTTAAACTCTTCATGTAAGAATCAAGTGACTAATGTGTCATAGTTAGGCTAGTTTCCTTTCTATTTTTTTTGAGGTTGTTCACCCACCTCTCCTCTATTTATTTTCTTCATGTGTGTTATCATTAAGGACTCTTTAATATCCCTTGGCTTGTATTTAATTTTAATTTTAAATTTTAAACTAGGATCTCAAAGATTTTAGTGTCTTGGCATAAGTTTTAATGAGACATGACTAACCGTCAAGGAAAGTCATTAATTATCACTCATTCACTATGGACTCATAAAGTGAATTTAGGATTCATTATTCTTTCACCAAAAGGCAAGGTTTTACTCAGAGCTAAGAAAAAATCAAGCATCTAGAAGCATCTACAATGGCAAAGTGTTTGTAGAGACAAGGTTTAGGATAATGCCATCCACATCAACTGTATCAAAGTCATACACCTTAGCTCCTGTGTAGCCCAAAACTATATACCCAAGAACAAGATTAGTGCTCAAAGGTGTCTCTAGGGCTTCTTCTCTCATCCTCGACTATGTAGATGATATTTTGACCTTATTTTAACCAAAAAGACTAAGAAACTCAGAGATGCAATGCATGCCAAAATGCTAAATCAAAATACACTTGATAAATTTCTCATGAGAGTTTAGACCTTAGGGTTGGATTAATACCTGGTACCCATAGTGCACCCATAACCTGAATTGGTGGAGTTGTGTTCATAGATTTTTGACCTGATAAGCTCAAATTTTCAACAAGGAATGATCAAGACAATGAGCACTACCCAAGTTATCCATGACATGCTATGTATGTAGCATGATCCTTCTTCTAGCTTCTACGACATATAAAAGTTGAGGCATGTTTGGTCCCAGGTTCACCATAAGAAATTATTCATAAATACAGAGCTCTGTCTATTAGAAAATAATACTCAAACTCCATCCCCACCCTTTGAGAAGGGAAAGTTGTCTCTAGACTCCTAAGATGGATTTTTGATGCTCACATTCATTTTTGGGGAAGTAGTGACTCAATGGTACATGACTGGTAGCTGGCAGCCATTTTCCATCAAAGGACCATTTCTAGGACACAAACATATAGGTTTGATTTTATAGAACACATTGCTTACACCATGAGCCAACAACTGGCTAATTTTAGTGTTCATCCCACCTTTAGGTATTCCCCATATATGTTCCACCTCATTTTATATCAAAATACCCAATTTTTCTAGCATCATATGAATTTGACTCTCTGGGACTTAGAAGTAGTCAATCCCCACAAAGTTATCCTTGTGTCTACATGGACTCACTTGTTGTCAAAAACATCATACACCTACTTTTTTTTGAAAAATTTGTGGCACCAATGATGGGGGAGTTAGATCTAGAAGGGATAAAATAGTAAAATTAATGACTCATTTAGGGACATCTTGTCTGATCCTCATTACCCCTATGATTACTTTTTTGGGGCCCATAATTCTTTCATCATAGTCCATGGTTTTGGGGAGGAACCTTTTATGCTTCCTAAAGTTTTAACCAGTAGGGTAGTAGGCTTGGAAGTGATGCATTAGTTATTAGTTATTGACTCTAAGTTTAGAGTGAGAAGGAAGAATAAGGCCTTCCATGGCATCCCACTATCCAGAAATAACATTACTGTCGTAAGGAGGCAAGAAACATTTATCCTTAGTAGAAAGTTGGCTTTTTATAAGTTAGTTTTAATTCAAGATTTATGGAAATATGACCCATATGGCTTCATGACCTCTTGGCTCACCAAGAGTAAGGTCCATACTCCTTTCAGGCATGAGAGATTTTTTTTTGAAGATAGAAGTTCCCTGAGGAGAGATACACCTGACTTGTATGTGGAGCTATAGGACTTCCCAGCTACCCCATGGGAGTCTTTTTATGAACCCACTCATATTTTCAACCCATAAAAGGCCATGACTAAGGGTTTGAGATAGGCTTTAGTCAGGATGGATTGGAGTCAAGAGAAAATAACTACCTACTGGAGGTATAGTCAAGAGATTGGTGAGTTATCCCAAAATTTTGAGGTTGTTCTATCAGATACCAAATAAGAGACCCTTTAAGATACATCTCATGCCTCTCCTATTTACATTCTAATTCTCAATGATATTTTAGAGCACCAAATGGAGCCTCAATAGTTAGAATCATCTATGATGGCATGCATGACTTCAGCTTGGCCACTTCCATTTAGTGAAGTGGAGAAGCAAAATATGACCCAATCACCTGGAAAATCCCCTACAATGATGGCCCCTTTATATCCTACTTAGAAAACATCTTCTGAATAAGAAGTATCAAAATTGTCTCAGTTGGTGATAGTCCCAACCATAAAAGAGGATGCTTCAAAGATCCCTAAGAAGAAGAAGAAGCAAAGAGTAACATTTCAAGAGGGAGACAAAGAAAAGGAGACACAACTTGCCTCATCTCTAATTATACCTTCAACCCAATATCTATTAACAACACCCCCACCACATGTCTTGGCACCCTTTGTCTTCTTGGCTATACCTACTTAATCAGTAATGCCACCTGATACTCCCTTCACTCTATCCTCCCAATAGTTGAGTGTGCCAACCTTTTCTCCTAGGGTCTTGATGAACCCATCTCCCTCATAATATCAACCCCAATAATTTATTAGTGTAATTTATCATTTACCCCATGGTTATTCTTTTATAGGTGGTATTTTGGTCTCTCTTCTAAAATTCTATGCTCAATCTAGCTTGGCAAGGAAGGTAAGAGAAACAAGAAAGGAAAAGAAAAAACTCAAAGAGATGAAGTCTATAGCCATCGACCAAATGCAGTCTTTTTATGACCATAATAGTGTTACCTCACCATCACTCAAATGGTTCCTATTGTGAGCAAGCCACTTGAGAAAATACAGCCCAACTATTATATGATAAGCACAATGGCAATGAACATGACCTAGTTTAGGCCATAGGACAAAGTAGAGCTAATGAGTGAGACTACTTATGTGGTTGCCATAAACTTTTTGAAAACCTCCAATTAGCTCCAAAAGGCAAAATTAGGATTAGCTCAAGCCCAAAAAATAGTAAGCCATCTAAGCCTAGAGCTTAAGATTAAAGATAAATAAATTTCCCAACTCATTAGGGATTTGAAAGGAATGATATCTAAAGAAGTCTTGAAGACTTCAGATGAAAAAATATCCATACTCCAAAATGATCTTGATTCAATAAAGGAATCTACCAACCTTTTGGAGCAAGAGAAGAATCTCTTTGATAAATAGAGCAGTGACAAGGCAATAGAGGTATCACATCTTCAACAAAAGTTAAGTGTTGTAGAGAAAGAAAAGACTAACTTATAGGTTAAGTGCAAGGCACCAGAGGATAAGATCACCTAGATGGCCCAATAGTTAGCCCAAAAACCTAAGGTAATAGGTATTATTAAAATGGTGAGGGGGCCATATGTTTCTTGTTGTCAAAGAATTTCTACTGATGTTACCTAGCTCAAACCCACACTTAGATTCATATTTGATGCACAAAAATCATGCTTAAGGGTAGAGTCCTCTATCAAGAGGATATTATTGTCAATCTTAGCTAAGGTTCCTAAATCACGGGTGTTGATTCAAAAATTATATGATGCAATAGATGAGACCCTTCAAGAAATTAGAGTCACCGATAGAAGGATAGTCACAGGGAAGGTCAGTGAGATTCTAAGATGTAATAAGGCCACTTTGAAATACAAGAATCTATTGAATCTCTTAAAGGAAGGGGTAAAAGGCATGAAAGGACAAGTTGATGATATGGTTCAGTTGCGACTCCTTTCCCCTTTCCATGATGACACCACTATCCTGTGGAAGACTAGATACACAATCTACTAGTCAAGAAACAAAATGATCAGACTATTTTTCAATCTTTGAGTGATTCTTCAGATGTTAATGAGGTGGAGTCAGTTTTGGATTCAATGAAAAAACTAGAGTACCAATTGAATTTCATGGTGCAAGGTCTCCAATCATTTTCTCATAAGGAGATCATCAAGCTAGATAGAGCTTTTCAAGCTCTATAAAAGTGGGAGTACCCACCAGAGGTAGAATGGGCTGGGTACCAAATGCCACTACAAAAGATCTAAGGGAATAGTGATGGGAATCACAATTTTAGGATTTTTTTAGTCAATCAAAGCTAATAATTCTTCCATGTAGGCATGGATCCCCTAGTGATTTACCAAAACTATAGAATTATTTTCTACATGGTTTTGTTTTTCTTGAGACTCATATTTTTTTATGGTTATGAGCCAATAACATCCTAAAAATTTTGAGGCCAAAAGCCTAAGTATAAAAGAAGCATGTGAGGGGTTTTCATGTGTTGTTTTGATGCTAATTTTTCTCAAAATGAATGAAAAGGATCCTTTATCTTGCACATGATGGACACATGGTGCAATGACATGCCTTTTATCAAAAGAGAAGTCCCAAAAATGATCGAATGGTAAGTGCTAAGCCTTATGGGGTCCACTTTTGGTGAAGCTTGGAAAATGTTTTCAAGGCTCAAAACATGTGGATCAAAGTCACTTGTGACCTTGATGCTCCATCAAAAGGAAAAGGAGTCTCGACAAGCCTCCATTTAGCATGAGACTGACACATGGGTAAATGCCCTTTTGCTTTGAATCATAAGGCATCATGAGAAGATGAACACAAATGGTATACACATGTCACCATAGTACTCCTTAAATCCAAATCAGATATTAGAGACTTCTTAGCTTGCGAAGGGTTTCCATGTGTAGCTTGTGGATGGTAGCAAGGGGATCAATGGCTCAAATTAGGAGATTTGATCGAAAGGTGCTAAACCTCCAAAAACAATTAGCACTAAAGGCTAAGAAAGGAGAAAAAAGAGTATTTACATTTCTAAAGGGATACAAAAGCCCCCACATTTCCATGTTTAGAGGCTACATGATTAAAGGGATGTGTATAAACATCTAAAATATAATGAGATGGATAGTTAACACTAAATAATAGAAGTAAGCCTTAGGTTGTTCAACTCCAATGACTTATAGTTTCTTAGATTTAAATTTTATAGATAAATGGTTGAATCTCAGACAAATGGTTATGATTGTGATTTTTTTATTTAGGCTATAAATAGTGGATCAAAGGGGAGTTTTAAGGAGGACGAATATAGAGTTTTAGTAGCTAGACTAATAGAAAGTTTTAGGAGCTAGTTTTGAAAGCATTTGACTGCCATAGTAGTTGCTTCTCTTTGAAAATTTAAGATTGTATTATGTGCATTCTACCTTGTGTACTTTATTTATAAATGAAGAGAGAGTGATGTTCTATGAAATATAATTAGATTTTTAACATTACTTATCATTTTTTGTTATACACATTTTGTTAGTTTCACATAAATATTGAGATTATTAATCATGTTACATACTCTTTAATCTTTTCAAGAAAAAATGTTGAAACTAATATAGTGTTGTTAGGTTAGAAGCTAATCTAAGTTAATTATTTCTCATATGATCCTTTGGTTAGTCTATAATTCATTATTGGAATTATTGATCATGCTTTGTGCTCTTTAATTCTCTTCAATAAAGTCTGTTAGTACTATTTACTGTGGTTTGCTAGTAAAGGAATCCAACCTAAGCATATCACCTTAGTAGTTTAGATACTTCTTTTATGTGTTGTTTTTTCCCCTTTACACAAAACCCTAAGAGTAGAGCCAACTTATTTAAAATTAAGAGGCTGTTTTGAGGGTCAAGTCCCACATCTTTGAAACTTCCCATGACTTTGGTGATTAGTTGAAAAATTAAACATCAATAGTAACCATGTTTGTTATTTCACTTGAGGATGGCACAACAACCTCCCCTATCATAAAACCCTTTGCTCTCCCTTTAGAAACCATCCCAAGAGTGGAGATTACCTCATTTATCCAACCATTAATTTTGAAACCATCCATCTAAGACAATAATGAAGGAGCCATTTCCTATTTTACACCTACGAGCTTAATCTTTGAAACCAATAACTTAGGAACTAAACCCATATACAAACCCTTATCTAGACTAATTCAAAGTCTAGAATTCACTTCCCAACCTAATTTTTATAAAGCCACCTTTTGGCATCATCTTGGACTACCTTACCAAGGCAAATCTAAATCCTCAACTTTACTGGAATCTACCCTTAAGCCTATCATGACCCCTTTACCTAATACTTCTTCCAAAACCATAAGTGAACCATCCCAAACACTCCCATATAAAATTACCAAATTACCTTACGCCTCTTTCACCTAAATATTCAAGAACCTAGGGAATTTCCCCACTCTTAGTTATGTTCATCCCCCTTTGAGGTTAGATTTAACTTTGTCTAGTCCACCAAAGGCAAATCCAACTAAACTACCTAAGAAGGTAGAGTTACCCAAACCTCTACCTCAAACTAGACCCATACCACCTCCTTCCCATGTACCTTCCATATTAGGACCTCATCCTTCTACCATACCAGTTACCTATTCTTCCTCTTAGAAACCATACCCTTTTTCTCCACCTACACCCATCAATCCCTCTGGTTCTCCATAATTTTTAACCAACCTATCTACCTCATCTTTCTCACCTATAGACAAACCTTCATCACCCAAATCCTCCCCATCAAAATCTCCAACCCTCAAACCAACCTTATCCAATCAAACCCAACCAAAACCATCAACCAAAATTAGTCCTCTAACTCCAACTTCCATAATAAAACCTACACCCGAAAAGGTTACCACTCCTAAAACCAAAAACCCATTTCCTCCAACCACCTTTATTTGTATCTTATTCAACCATTTTACAAAGGTTACTACAAACATATTAAATTATCTTACCTCTAATAAAACCTTTTGACCCTTCACACCCTAAACCTTCTTGGTTCAATGAGAACTTAATTTGTGCTTACCACAGGGCATCAGGACATGACATAGAGAAATAAAAAGCTCTCCAAGCACTTGTTCATAGCCTATATGATGAGGATGATCTATTATCATATGAACCCTTATTACCTCCATAACTAATATTCCCATCAACCCAACTCACCCAACCTTTACCAACTCTCCCTCTCCTACCTAAGGATGAGAAGGAAGAACCGAATCAAGCATCAATCTCCACATCATTCATGTTGTGACTTGACATCAGGCCCAATAGAAGGATAAGGGAAAATCCAAAGCCTCTATTCCACAGACCTACCCATCAACCCCTCAAACCACCAACCAAAACCAAGCATATTCACCCTCACCTTCACAACCACCAAAACCCAAAATATCCATTTTGGTAGCTTCTCTCTCCAACCCTTCTACATTAATACAATGGTTAGTTCTCAAACAACTTCACCAAAATTGGTGAAAATTAACCTCTAAAAACTAATCAACACATCACCCCACCATCTCCAAGCATTGATCAAGGCTCTAGAATCTATAGAGGTTCAACTAGATGATCCTCAACCTCTTGCACCTTTGGTTAGAGTTCTCCAACTTTCGGCCCTTATTACCTTTCAAGATTTTGAAATACCATCCCCTAATCCTGAGGACTCTAATCCTCCCCTTTTCATCATAACATATATAAATCAAACCCACATCAAAAGGGTTATGATTTGAGGGGATAACATCAACATTATCTCCTTCTATGCATATGACCAACTTTAACTACACAAAAACATCATTTCTAAAATCACGACAGTCCTTTACTCCTTTAATGATACCATGGCCACTACCTTAGGGACTATTATCCTTCATATTCATTTGGATCCTTGCACTATTCCCAAACTATTTTTTGTTATAGAGGCAGAGTTCTAATACAATGTCTTACTTAAACACCCTTAGATCCATGCTATGAGTTCTGTCCCTTCTACCTTACACTGATGTGTCAAATTTGAGCATGAGAGATAATTTTTTACCATCAAAGTTGATCCTAGTCCATTTGCCTCTTGCAATATGATGTACCAACCTAATGATGTTCTCATTCCTCCTTCATCTACCTCAGAACCAACTTATAATGAAACCACCCCACTAACCATAACCATCCACACTTATGCTCACAATGATGATGAAGCATTAACTAGATCAACTATCCCTTCTTCCCAAATTCTGATCGATGATCCCTGACAATCCACATTTCAACACCTTTCTCTTGGACAATATCACCTTTTAGCCTTAGATGCCTTCCCTACTCTGCAAGAGTATGGAAATCTTAAATATGACCCCTCTTATGATCCTAAAATTTAAATCATTTTCCTTTTTGGGCTCCCCAACAATCAAACAAATTTTATTTATGGGGGACTAGATTAGCCACTTCTTACTCCCACCACTATTCCATTCAACCAACTATTCACAATGGATTTATTTTACCTAGACAAACCAACCTTTAAAACTTACCTTTAGAGGTGCACCTAGAAGGGGTTTGGCCTTGGCCTTTATGAATAGGGACCTCACAAGTTACCCATCATCAAAACTCAAAAACCTCATGAGTTCTTTGGCCTTGGGTTTATACCACCATAAGAACCCACCTCACCAAAACCCATTGCTACCATCAACAAAGATCTTCCATCCTAATCAACCCCATCTTCCCTGTAGTCAGAAGACTTTGACATCATGCCATATAATTTTTTTTTGATCAATACTATTAGTTTAGGCCCCTTGACTTACCAAAAGGATGGTCAAACTGAAACCCTTCCTCTCATCCATCAAAAAATGATTGAACGTGACTCTCCCACCATCAACACCATCCAAAATTAAAATGATGATTCCATCCTCACCCCCTTTGGTGTCAGGGATTATTATATCCATAAATCTCTACCTCTTGAGAATAAAAATATGCTAAATGAATCAACCATTGATTTTAACTGAAGAACTCAAGATAACCCATACATCATCAAAATCAACCAATCCTTAAATTCCATGGAGCAACATGATTACCCTTGTTTCCTCCATGACCATAACATAGTATTTTCTTGGTCCTATTAGGAAATGCCTAGAATTGACCCTTTTATCACCCTCCATAACATCATCACCCATCTTGAGGTTAAGCCAATTCAATAAAAAATTTGTAGGATACATCCTTGCATAGATCTCATTTTCAAAGAAGAACTTCAATGCCTCTTATCTATTAACTTCATTAAGCCCATTGACTATCCACAATGGGTCTCTAACATCTTTCCTATTACCAAACCCATAGGGGGACTTTTCCTTTGCATCAATTTCCATGACCTCAATCTTGCCTACCCTAAAGACAACTTTCCTTTACCAAACATTGACCAAATCATTGATCTTATAGTTGGCCATGAAATTATATCTCTTATGGATGGTTTCTCAAGATATAATTAGATCTTGATTGACCCTAAAGATCAACATAAAACTTACTTTATCACCCCCATGGGGAACCTTTTGCTATAGGGTCATGCCTTTTATATTAAAAAATTTAAAAATAACCTATTAGTGGGCCATGACCTACATATTTCATGATCTCCTTGGGAAATACAAACACTACAAGGATCACCTCAAAGTTCTCACTATCATATTTGATCACCTAATTCATTATCATGTTAGGATTAATCCTAATAAATGAATGTTTGGGGTCTTATCTAGAAAAATTCTTAGCTTCATCATTCTCTTTGTGGAATAGAGATAGACCCTACAAAAGTTAGAGAAATCTTGGAGATGCCTCCTCCTACTAACCTTACACAACTTTAAATCCTATAGGGAAAACTTCAAACCATCCATCATTTTATCTCCCAACTATCAAATCGATGCCATCCCTTCCGCCATATCCTAAAGAAAGATACTTATTTTAGATAGACCAAGGAATGCTAGCAAGACTTCAATTCAATAAAGGAGTATCTTCTCTCTCCACCTATCCTCACCCCTCCTAAGTAAGACCAACCCTTTTACCTTTATATATCTACCACTAATCATTCCTTAGGGTCCAAGCTTATTCATGATGATGAAAAGAATAAAGAGTAAGCCATCTATTACATCAGCCACACACTTATTGAATATGAAACTTGGTATACCCATCCAAAAAAAATCTACCTCGCCTTAGTTTTTGTGGCTTCCAAACTCTATCACTATCTTCTTAATCATAAAACCTATGTTATCACTAACACTAACCCCCTCAATTTTATGCACTCTAAGCCATATCAAAACCAACATATGGCTAAGTGGCTCATGATTTTAATTTAGTTTGATCTTGAGTTCCAATTTTTTTTGTTAAATGGTAAGCCATCACTAATTAATTATCCAAAGCCCCTCTACTTGAAAATCAACCTCTTCCTCTTACTTTTCCAAATGAATCTATACAACTCTTTCTAAGGAAGAAACCACCTACCAAATGACCATGTTTTTTGATGGATCTAAATGTCAATATGGTGGGGGTGTTATAATTAACCTCATTCCAATAAATGGTGAACCTCTTCCCCTTTAATTTAAACTTAACTTCAAATGTTCCAATAATGTAGCTAAGTATGAAGCCCTAGTTATAGGTCTCTAAACTGCTCTAGCATTGGGGGTCAAAACAATAAGTATCTTTGGCAAATCCTAGTTGGTCATAAACCAAGTCAAAATATTTTATCAATGCAAGCATGATGTCCTATTGAAGTAAAAACAAATGGCAGACATACTCTTGACATAATTTGATCACTACCTTATCTAGCATGTTCCTTGATCTAGGAACAAGTTCACAAACATAATGGCCTCCCTTAATTCCCAAATTCCATCTCAATCTACCAAATCTAAAATATTCATCACCATCCACCACTTTATCACACCCTTTTATATTAGTTCTAATCTCCCTACCATTTATAGTGTGGAGATATCTCCTTCTGACATTTAGTACAACCAAACTTTTAACTACCTTAACCTTGACATAATTCCTCCCAACCTTTCAAATAATATCAAAGAGCCTTTGTTCATAATACCTCTCATTACACCATACTAGGGGGAATCCTTTACAAATTAAACTTTGATGGCCTCCTTCTCTATTTCCTATGTAACCAAGAAGATTCATACGCCATTAAAGAAATGCATGATGGAATATGTGGGGGACACTTTAGTGGCCTAGCTATTGCTAAGCGTATCCTTCACCTTGGTTACTATTGGCCCACCCTCAATAAGGACTATTGTGACTATGTAAAGAAGTGTGTCAAATGTCAACAACATGCTAATTTACATCATGCACCTCCTCATGGCCTTCAAGTATCTACTAATTATTGGGCCTTTTCATAATGGGGTCTTAACCTTATTGGGGAAATCAATCCCCATTATTCATAATTACATTAATATATCATTACTGCCACTAAATATTTCACCAAATGGGTGGAGGCCATCCCCCTTATATCTACCAAAGCCAAAAAAATATCAACTTCATCAATCACCATATCATCTACCACTTTGGTGTTCCCTATAAAATCATCACTGATAATGAAAAATCCTTTAAAAACCAAAATGTCCAAGGTATTTGCAATACTTTTGGCATCAATTTAAGATTTTCTTTGCCTTACCATCCATAAGCTGATGGATAGGCAAAAGCCTTAAACAAAACTCTTATCAAAATTATCATCAAAGTTGTAAGTGTTTCAGGTCAGGATTGGCATCTTCATATCCCCTTTACTTTATGGGCCTATCACACTAGCATTAAAACTTCTATGGGTGCTACCCCTTTCTCTCTCATCTTTGGAGCCAAGGCAGTTTTACCTCTAAAAGTCCAAATTCCATCCCTTCACATATCTTTACATGAAATCCTTTCTGAGGATGACTATCATCAAGAACACCTCACACATCTTAAATTCCTTGATGAACATCACCTCACTACCCTTGATCATCTTCATGTCTATCAATAATGGGTCAAATGTGCATATAATAACCACTTGAAAGAAAGAGAGTTTTATATTGGAGATCTCATCCTTAAGGATAACCAACATGTAACTAATATAGAAAAGAGTAAAAAGGGCAAGTTTGATTTTAATTAGTTTGGAATCTACATAAGAATCCATAAGTATGGGTTAGAGGCTTATCATTTGTCCTCACTTGAGGGTAAACCAAAACCTAAACCTTTCAACACTTCACATTTACATCCTTTCTATTATTGAAGTAAGGATTCAAACTCATTTTTGTATCTCACTTAAGATCATCCCTTGGTTCATGAGATTTTCACCACCTTTCACTTCCCTAAATCCTTTGGAAATAATCAATTAAACATAGAACCATGTGATTATCCATCATAGCTATGGCCTAATCCTAAGCATGGGCACCATGGCTCTACCCATGGCATGGTTCTCATGGATACTTTTCATCTTTAATCAGATAAAATTCAATGGTCAATTGTCTCTCAAACCACTTTCCCCATTTAACATTTACCTTTTGTGCTCAAGACTTGCCTCCATAAAGGTCAACCTTTGAATCCTAAATGGATTTGTCCATGTCTAACACACATTTAAAATATCACTTACATCGATATCTCTAGCATTACTAACTGATTTCTTGAAGGATAGCTACCTTATAATTAAAATTTGCTTAAAAATATAATACTCCCTTTAAGGATAGCTACAAAATCTAATCCTAGACCACTCCCTTGAAGGATGGATATGGAATAATAATTTGAATATTCTCACATCAATCAGATTCAGCAAAATTAAAAAAAACCAAATAATCCTATGTAAAAATTGAATAAAATAAGCCACAATTGGCTCTTATAAGTGTCATTCATAGACATCCTACATCAATCAATCTACACATTATCCCATTACACCACAATCAGCTCCTATATATCACATTGGTATACTTCCTACATTGATCAATCTACATCTCATATTAAGGCATATACTTGTCTATTAATGTTCTTTGGTCACCTACAGAAGGGACAAGCTAACCCACATCAAGTTACCATTTCACCTATTTCCCATTTAACTATCTACTTGTCACCCACCTCTTTTCTGAGATCAAGGGACTATGAACTTACTTGACTCAAAGTGATCAAGACCTCTTTTTTCTCAATCAAATAATGCTCTTGTGAAGCATTTTATAGGTTTACTTTCACTAACTCAATCCAAATATGGTTTCTTATTAATACATCCTTGCCAACTAGAAACATCATGCCTTTTTCTTATGCTCTATTTGTTAGTTCATGTGGTCATATGTCTCACATTTAGTTTGTTGTCTATACCTACTTTATGTGTTTCCATTTCAATTAACACAATCATGGCATTATGCACTAAGAACAAGGCAAATCTAAACCAAATGCATATCTTATCCATAAACAAAAACATTAAGAACCATTAAATTGTAACCATTTATAAAATGCCATTTTAACATTAGTACATTATTAGATCATCATCAACATCATCTCTATATAATTCTATCTATAAACCACATTATCACATTATTACACACTCATTCTACCTAACCATAATTTCTTAGTCACTCATAAACAACATCATAAAAGCCTATCTATAAAATGTGCACACTCATGTGTAACCTAAACTATAAAACAATAAACATCATGATTAACACCAAACATATCATTAGATACATAAAAGGTCATCATCATATATATTAACCAATAAATACACTAAGCATGTAGCATCATGTGTATCATCCATAAACATTAATAAACATTTGAACATAACTAATGAATGACATCTCATAAACATCAATAATCATAATGTAATCATCATCCAAAAAATTAATTTGAATCAACACATCTCAAATCAACATATCCATCATGTACATCATATTATAAACAAATAATGCATATCAATGTGTATGATAAATCTCACTCTCATATACATCTTGCAACATTAGCATACAGGTTGATATCAAAATGGTATACATTTATCCTCCTAGATATAAAATATATCAAGATCTGGGGGCACCATTTCCATTGGCCCCACATGTACCCACACCTATACTACCATCTGGTGGTGGTCCTCCTGGGAGACCTACCTGGGAAGCCAATGTCAAATCCCACTATCCTGGTGTCATAATAATTTCACCACCTACTAAACTAATCCTATACTCTCCCCATCTTGGCTATGTAGGGTAATGATAAAGTATTATGGCCTCATAATACCTCAACTCCTAGAAACAACTAGATATCATGCTTATGGAACAAAATTAGGTGGTGCCCCCACTGCTCCTACTACTATTGTAGATCCTCCCCTTTGCCTAAGGCTATCCCTCTCTTTGATAACCAATCTAAGGGTAGCCTATGTTTGGTCTCTATTAGATAAAACTACCATAACCTATTTTATAATATGACAATCTATCCCTATAATATGGCCACCCCTATCCCTATATACCAATGGCCTAGCTTAAGCCTGATACTACTCAATCATGATGGCCCTCACCTAAACCTATATCATCATTATCTATCCCTATAACATGGCCACCTATCCCTATAAACTTGTGGCTTGGGCCTGAGCCTATCTTTCTCAATTGTAATGGCTCTCACCTGACCTATAACATCACTATCTGGCCCTATAATGCAACCACCTATCCTTGTAAACTAGCTACCTATCCTTATGCCCCTATGGCATCTATGTTCATGGCCTATCAGCCCCCATCATCCCATCCAAAATCTATTATAATAACCTACCCTCATACAACACTACATATCCATCATCTATCCCTATATCATCCATGGGTACTCTAATTGGTAGCTCGTCATAGTCCTAATCAACATCTTGAGGATGCAACTTAGTTAACAAAAACTCTACCTCCTCCCTTTTATATATCAAGAAGTTGGGTCGAATCCCCTATCCCAGTCTAAATTATATCCACACTTAGTCAAACAAGATACACTCTATCTCACTGTCCCATCTCCCATATACTCATCACCATCTCTACAAGCTAATAATGTGAAATCTATACCCATTCCATATTGGATAGCTCATGTAAGGTCACCATACTATATCACTAGCCACTAAACTCTCTAGTGCATCTTGAAACCACTTGATGTGTTTGGCTCCTCCACCTACCCCTATTATGGAACCATCTCACCTCCAACATAAGAAACCCAATCTATAATCTATATGTATTTAACCCTCCACTAGTAGCCCCAAGGGTCTCAAAACCTAGATATACTCAAATGCATAGTAATGCAACACAAATCCCACACAAATCCCATATCATCTATGGGCTTGAAAACCCTAGAACTCTTTATAGATCTAAACCAATAACACTAGGGCCTACCTGAACATAATCCTCACTAGTAGAATCTCTACTATCACTCCTAATAATAAATATGGGAAGCACCCATGGCTTGAATCTAGTAATGCAAAATACGTCATTACCATCATCATCATCATCATCATCATCATCATCATCATCATCATCATCATCATCATCATCATCATCATCATCATCATCATCATCATCATCATCATCATCATCATCATCATCATCGTCATCATCAAGAATCTATCTCCAAGGACCCTTTAGTATAGTAGCCTGATCCTAAATCCACTTAAATACCACTTGGCATGTACTTGGTCTACACCATATAGTAGATCCATATGGTAATCTCACTCCTCAATCTCAATGTGGTAAATCAACTCTCCCCAAATAGGTAGACTTGTAATCGTTATGACATTCTATAGTAGGATGGCTATCTTCCTAGTCAGTAACCAAAAAGTGTCCATTACTAGGTCCCATCTCTCGATGAACATGATGATCATGGATGCATCCCTCAGTAGGTGTTGATAATGATGCATGGCCCCTAGGCCTAGCTCCTCCATATGTATCCACTTACCATCCATCATCACATCTCTAATCTTGATTAAAATGATAGAGACCTGGTCCCTTAACTAAATTTGCTCTCAGGTGTGCACAAATATTCACATTAACATGTACACTTAGTTTTTTATTGCATATTAAGTATCCTCCTTCCTGTCTCTATTTTTCAACATTTTACCCATCCATACTACCACTTTCAACACTTTCATAAACATTCCTCTACATTTCCAATTTTACTATCTTCAACCTATTTTATAAGCATTCCTCTACGTTATGAATTTTCTAACAAATTTTCTCAATATTTACCCATTTTCCTAAACTTTTACCCTAAATATTCAACCACTAATGGTTCTTAGAACTATTTTTAGTCCCTTAAGACCCTTTTTCTCCTAGGTTCAACCTGCACTGATTGGGTTGAACCACCACCGATCATTGTTCATGACCATTGATGACATGAACCTCAAACTCATGACATATAACATCGACACAATCCCTATCCTTCTCACTTAACCCACCTATAACTCTTTTACTACCCAAAAAATAACCCAACACACCCTTCCCCCATCACTTTCATCCATAAGCTTTACCTAAATCATCAAAACCTAACCCTAGGGCATCATTTACCCTAAACCCTAAACCATTAACTAATTCTCCCTCTGTTCAATTTCATTCTCTACAACACAAATTAATCTAATTATCATTTTTAAACATAACCAACCTTGTTCCATGATCTATGTCATAGTCGAAGACCCTATCTTACCATGTGGTTGTGCCCTTGTCTGCCCTTCATCTAGTCTGCACTCAATCTACCACTGGGTCACCTTCAACTCAATAAACACAACCATAAGTGGACACAACACACCATACATTCTGAGTAAAATTCCAAATGTCAAATGTGTCAAATGACCTTTCTTTTTTACTTTTACCCTCTCTACCATTTTGGGTTTTCACCTAACTAGTGTTAGTCAAGGTGACCATCACCGATTGACCCTTGGGGCAACCCTCGATCATCACTAATTAGGACCCTCTAATATATTCCTTATCCCCTTTAAATTTTATCATAATTTTTATTGATTAACTTTTCTAGGCACCCCACCTAGGTGCTGACTCTTCATCTTACTCCTATACTTCATCCCCTTAGGGTGACCCATTTGAGTAAATCTTTAATCAACACAAAGAACTACATTTGGCCTAAAGTTATTTTTAGATTTCATGTCCATGGAACTATGTAGGCAATGCCCACTTACCAAGTGCATATGGAGTCAACTCAACCATCCCCTATCAACCCATACCCAACCTACCACCTATTATGCTATGTCCACCTTGATATTGGTCATTTTTGACGTAGATCATTCACATGTTTTGTGACAACTTTACATGGTCAATTTTACTACATTGACCAACCTTACCATGTTACACTTTTGAAATTTGTGCCACCTAATGCAAAATCCAATATATATTTTTATTTCATGGGATTACTTCCTACCTTGGATACTTGTGATTAAAACTGACCCTGCCTAAATGTCTTGATAGGCCTAACTTGATTAGCTATGACCAATGTTGTGGACCAGTCACCCCTATTGTAAGTCCCTCTAACATTACCATTATTTTTACCAACATTGGAAACTTTTATCTTTACATTATCTTGACTATCACTCTCAGTCACATTTCATGTGCATGTTTTCATCTCAAATGCCCAACCTTTTATGTTACCCCACTTGTGGCTACCCATTTACCATTTATCAAACCCTAGCTTGATTTTCATTTTGCCTCATTGATTCTTTGTTTGATGGGGTGCCTCCTCCCATAATCAAGTCAATCAGACCTTGACCAAAAAACCATCATTTTTATTTTGTAACTTATCAAACCAAAGATGCATAATAAAAAGGGGAAAAATGTAGACATTCAAAAACTACACCTTCACTATTTATCGATGTCGAACCACCATGATCCCTTTCAATCCTTAGATTAGCTAGTCATATAGATAACTCATTTCACACCTTTTACCATTGAATTAAATTTTTAATCCATCTATCCACTTTTGACCCCTTTTTCATCCAAGCCCTCAACCATCGATAATCAGCCTAACTAGCAATGGTTACCTTGACCATCACCAGTTAGAACCACAAGCTTGATTTAAAGTAAATTCTATCTTTGTGAAGGTAAGTATTTCATAAATTAGTAACTTACTTGTGTAAATTAAATCATCTTCAAAACATTTTTAATTAGCATCTTTTTTCCTTATCAAATTAGTAACTTCATCCTACAAAAGGAGAAGAGGAGGAAGTGAAATGGATCCACAATCAAATTCATGGATAGGCTATTGTATTATGTAGGTATACAACATCCCTTTAGTAAGAAAGTAGTAGAATTAGAGACTTGAACCTCTATCCATATCACTTTTAAAGGCCTAAGTACTATCACTCTAGCCAAATTGCCTCAGCCCTCCACCATCAAGTGACATGTATCTTGTGCTTGTTTTCATTGATTCATCTTACTTTTAACTTCCTTGCCCCAACCAAACATCTTAACATATTATTATCCCTCCCATGGACCTATATCAAAAACCCCACCTACTTATCCATAATTCTATAGTTCTACTTCAATATCCTCCTGAAACACATAGGAAACCACCAATGGGTAGCCCAACTACTGATGGTTACCTCAATCATCATCGATTACCGAATCATCACCGGTTACCCCAACCACAACCAATTCACCTAACCACCACCAATCATTATGGCAAAAAAATATAAAGAGATATTTTGAACCCTTTACCTTCAACCAAACCCATTTTTCTTTGTTTCTACTTGTTAACAATATCCTTTTTTATTTTTTAAACCAGACCTTGACCCTTTTTAGCATAAATATTAACCCATTTTTTTCTATTTCTAGTTGTTTTCTTTAAATAAACATTTACTTTCTCTTTCTTGTATATTTTTAATTTCATATCATTGAATGAAAATATCCTTTCTTTTTGTTTTTATCAACTTAATTCTTATAACAGTGGATTAATGACCTCTTAGTGAGCACTACGCTTCTTGGATCTAACTCATGTTAGGGAGTTCATTCAACCATCCACCTAAAAAATCCCCTTTATAGTGTCTGTATTATTTATAGGTTATTCCTTCCTATCCAAATAGGAATTCCCATTATCGTCTAGATTACACACACAATTTACCAGGTATTCTTCTACACACCCCTTTTACTAGTTTTTTACTTACAAATTAAGGAATGAGTAGAAATTAAGAGAAACACCTAATATCCATCTTTTTCAAGTTGGCCAACATTGGCCTAGTTTCAAGCACACATTTATATATCCATGCCACATTATCAGATTTATAGATCATTCAAGGGATTCAAAATCCATCTCATATGAAATACACTTTCATACATACTAGTATCATTTCTAGAATACAATGGGGCAATGATGGAGCCAAAGGGCCAGCCTTTGTATTCTTGAGCCACCTATTCAGAGGGATTGGACACATATTCTAAAAAATTACTAACACACACATGATCACCTAGCTTTACTTAGTGGGTGATGATGGAGCTAAAGGGCTAGCCTTTACATTTTCGATCCACTTTTTAGGGAATTGAACACTCAGCTCTATTCATGATATAAATTTTGGTATAACATCATCCAACACATCCAACATTACTCAACCTTAATCAATATTGCAACAAGTTTTGTATTGGTTCATTTACTTGATGAGGTGTATTCATTCCTTTCTCTTCCTCTCTCTTACTTAGCTTTGTAAGTTCTTATTTTATATTTCATATATTAAGAATTGATCTACTCTTTATTTTATTTTTGTAGATTCACACTTGAATAATGTTCTCTTTATGCACTATCTAACATTACTCAACATCACACAAGATTCATGGGCTTCACCTTTATAGGTAAGTTTAGGTATGCTTTCTATTTTCCTTTATCCTAGTATTTCACTTTGTTACATCACTAGAATAAAGGTGGGGAAAATGTAGTCATATAAAATGCAAAAATTAGCAACTTGAGATTGGCTAATGTCACCCAACCCTTAGGTCCTTATTTATTTCTCTCATGACCCTGTTAGGCTTACTTTCACTAATTCCTAGTCATTTTTGGCCTTCTAGACTTGACCCCAACTAAGATAGGACCCTCTCTTCATGACTAATCCATCTCCCTAGGTCTCATCTGCTTAGGACAATAATGCCAAAGTTGGACTATAATGCTAGACCCTAGGGTGGCCCCTTTTTAGTGCTCTTGTCCAATCATCATTTGAGCCTAGATTACCATTTTCCCCTGATTCCTCTTATTCATTATGTTAGCCTAGTCTAGTTTCATCTAACCCATGACCAATAAATCCCTATAAAATCCCATTCAAAGATCATTTGGAAAGGGTTGGTAAATATCATTTAAAAAAGCAAGAATACAAGAAAGACCACTCAAGAAATCTTTCCTATTCTCTACATACAACCAAATTATATACTTTCAATCCAATTAAAGTCCTTACAGTAGTCCCTAGTCATCTCAAGCATACCCAGTTTTAGCATTTCTTGCATTTCATTCATTATTTCACTAATAACTCTTAAAGGGATAATATATATGACTTGATCATTCCTCAGAGTATTGGTATGTAGGAAACATGCCCACACATAGGGTGTGAATCAAGTTTAGTGAATCTTACACACACTAACCCCTTTCCCCCCATTTTCCAAAGTTTCTTTCAATTACATAAAATATACAAGTACATGAAGAATCAACTCTACAAGGAGATATACTAACAATGAGTACCTAAAAATTGGTACATAAGATTACACTGAGTAGGTGAACAAAACCCAAAAATATTAAATCCTCAAGATAAAAAAATTAAAGGACTATAGTGTTGGATCCTAGGGTGTCCAGTTTTAGCACTCTTTTCCAATCAAAAAATGAAGTCTAAGATCCTGTTGGTGATAGTGTCCCAATCTTGCACACAAATTTATAGGTCCTATCTCAGTCAAAATAGTCCATAATAAGCTAAGTTTTATTTTATCTCTCTCATTACTATTTAAAAAAAGGTATAATTGAAATTCAATTTCATAAATTAGTAGCTTTAATTAGGAATATTATTTACTGATTTCTCCTACTCAGACTTGTTTATTAAATAGGAATAAAACTCCATTACTCCCAAAAATAAAAAATCACTTGGAATTTGAATAATTTTTATTTTATTTTAAAGATAAAATTCCATAGTGTCATACATTTTAGTTTTTTATCACTACACAAGAAATCCTTATAGAAGAATTGATCAAGAGGGTATGTATGGACATTGATGTAGTTGGTCTGATAAAGCATGTAGTGTTGAATTTTATTAGTGGAAAAAAACATACCTCAATAGTCATTTTTAAGATTATTGTAATGAGTTTCTTAATTGATTAAGGCATTAATAATTATTGTATAACATTTTTTTTTCTGAAACTATCTTTTTAGATAAGTATTTCCCCAATTAATAAATGGGTGGATGATGTGTAGAGGATTAAAGGTTGTTCAAAAGCATGGTTGCAAAGTTGGTAGTTTTAATAGAGACTTTTTCATAGAGTTAAATTAAAATTAGATAATGTCATTCCATTAAAGTTTAACATATTTATTAAGGGAAGAGTTTATTGAATGAGTTTGGTAGGAAAATTTCAAGGACAAATATTTGAACCACCCATAGTTTCTATAGAAAGGTGTAGATTTGAAGAATTGAAATTGGATTAGGCATGTAAATGATATATTTTTATTTATAAGGATTGACATAAATACCTCTCTTGGACACCATGAATTATTAAAATTTTCTAGATGTCAATTATAGATTTGATTTTAGAAGGATTAAAATCAATCCCTCACTTGGATACCATGAATTCAAAAACCTTTACAAATGTCACTCTAAAGATTTACTTATTGGGATTAATTATATAATAATATTTATGTAAGTGTTTGAATATGATACTTAGGTTACAAGGGTGATCCTTCAAAATTTATATTTTATAAGGATATCATCGATGTAATATTTGACAATTTTATGTGTAAGGCCATGAAGTATGTGAGTCAAGGCACATAAGTAAGTTGCCAAAAGATTTTAAAGGATAATTTTTTTTAAAGGAGTGAAGTAACAATATGTGACTTAGTGATAAATGTTTTTTTGTGTTATCATTCAAGAGTGATTTAGATTTAGTTGTATTAAGATAAACCATTTGTGAGGGATAAAATCTCATATATGATAATATGAGTCCACAATTGCATCAAGAGAATGTAATGGGAAGTTTTCTCTTGGACATGCTAAGTTGATGTTGTTAGTGTATGATTTTTCCCATTTTTGGTTTTACCTACATAGTTACTCATCAGCTTACTTAGGGTTGTTAAGGTCATTAGGGAAACACAAACTTAATATGTTTTATAACTGTGAGTTGAGTTCTTGCCTCTATGGTGACCTAATATCTCACTATATAATGCACCTCCTTTGTATTTTTTGACTAATGCCTAATGAATATTAATGAAGCTCATTTTTGATTTATATTCTTGATCTCATCTATCCTAGGGTTTTCATGCAATCTATGACATTCAAAGATCCTAGAGTACTCTTACATGGTATCATAGCTTTGATTTGATGACCATTTTACCATTTCAAAATCTTTGGTGAGATTTTTTACATGCATGCATTCTTGGTAGTATTTTGACTTTTCAATTTTCATAGGTTTGGTGGGATTTCATGCAAATACATACAAACTATATAGTCAAAGTCTCCTATCACAAAATAAATAGTGCCATAAGATCCGAAAGGCATAAAAAACCTTAGATAAATTGTACACTTGACCTAGATCAGTGACAATGATGTTCAATAATTTTTTAGGGTTTTAACACATTTTCAATCATTTCACACAAATCTATACTTCATGGGTCTCTAATTAGGAAAATATTTATGGGTTTTCTAAGTTCTCAAATGGGTTCTTACGAGGTTTTGTGGAGGCTACACCAAAATTGTAGATCTGGGAATTATCCAACTTTGGCAAGTTTTTTGAACCCAACAATTAATTTTGATAGTTTGGTAGGTTTTCTGAACCCAACAATTAATTTTGATAGTTTGGCAAGTTTTCACCGTTGCTCAAGCACATCACAAGTTCTAACCCCCTATTTACACATCTATTAAGTTATAACACCTCCATACGCATGTATGTTAGATTCTAACCCCCTTATATACATGTCTATTAGGTTTTGATGCCTCTGTCAACACCTGCATTAGGTCTTACAACCCTACTTGTAGACCTTTAGGTTTTGACAATCTTGTGAGCATATCCATTGGGTTTTGACACCCTTTATAATAGGCCTTTAAAGTTTTTAACACCATTATAATATTGTTAATAGGTTATAGCCACCCTAAAAACATCATTATCAGGTTCTACTAATGTGCTAGCACTACTAATAGGTTTTGTTGACCTTGTTAGTAGGTTTATCTGTAAGGCCATTCATGAGAAAAAAAGTGCTTATGCAAATTAATGATGTTACTCCCTTGGTGGTGTTGATTTCAAGGTGGGAAATCATGATAAAGGTAAGAATTAGCTAAGAAATTATTGAATTATTGCCTTATGTTGGAATTGAATTTACACATGCATTAGATGTTAAAAGAATACCACTTCATAACCTTGTGAATTTATTGGTATGATAATTATGTTGGTTTAAATTGATTAATATAACATGCTTATGTTTCAAGACTCAACTATTAGAATAGGGGGATTTCATGGGTGTATTAAGTGTGTAAAAACAAGTCATTTCCAATGGAGGTAAAAAGGAGTATTATAGGCATTGTTGCATCATGTATGACCCCCCCTCTAATCCAAATCTTGTCTTGAACATTGTTTGATATTAATTAATCTTTTTATATTCCATTTAACCCTTATTTTATCTTGGCATGTCTATTTGGTTTTTAATTACTGTTGGGTTGGTTGAACCACCTTTGGTTGGTTGTCTTCAATGCATGAAGACAAAGTAGACCAACATCTAGATTACCTTATGGTATAATTTTAGACTTGTCCATTAATTACCTTTGCCTTGAGCCATGCATAGGGAGATGGATTATCTTATAATCCACTACATATCTCTACTAGATCCATCATGAGACATTATTGGCTGAAAAAAGATATCACCATTAAGAAGGCATGGGCTAGCTAGTAGAAGTGGTTGGCCAATACAAGGAAAGAACATACACAATTCATGTTCTAATTGGGTGGTATGAAGGAGTGAATGCCTATTTGAGGAAGGTGGACCTATTGGAAAATGGTTTGGTGTAGACATCCAATTATTATCATTGTTGTGTTAAAATTTCAAATCTAAATGACATTATGTAATAATGCATGATTTGGACCAAAATCACTAAAATTATATAATTAATTTGCACACATCATGTATAGGTGTTGATTTGTACTCATGTATCCTTGAATAGGTCAATGCATTTTATTTGATCTTTACCTTCTTATAATTCACTTTGTGTTAAGTTTGCAACCAAACAAATTATCATTCTAGACCATTTAAACACTATAATTCATTTGCATATGTCATGTGTAAGTGTTGATTTGTTCCTATGTATCCCTAAGTGGGGCAATGCATCATTCACAACTATTAATTTCCTTAGATTCAACTCTAGTCAAATTATGACCAAGTAAATTGACATTTTCAACTATTTTGATTAAACATGTGACCAATTTCTAAAAATTAAAAAATACTAAGGAAATCCATTAAGAAAACCAAATCAAATTAAAAGCTTAAGTGGGAAATACATGGAAATTTATTGAATATATATTATTGGAAATTCATAATTTAAAATATCTTGGCCATGACATCACCCGTGACATCATTGAAAGGGTGTCAAGCACTAGGTATGAATAGAGATAAATATTAGGTTTAAATATACCCATTCATTATTAATGCTCCCTCATTCCAAAATATTAATTTCTTTGTCATCCAAAATTGAATTAATCCTTGGCCACATATCTTGATCTCAATATGGATGGTTAGGTTTGATTCTCAACATGTTTGGAAAAGCTATAAATACATGATCCATGGCCATAACCTTCAATCTTTCATTATGTAATGTTATTATGTAGGAATAGCTTCAAAAGACACAATTTTTTTAGTGAAAACAACCTATGCAAAAATATTAATAGAAGATATTCACTAATTCATCCAAATTGACCAAACAAGGAGCCAAAGCCATTAATGATAGAAGAGATGTTAGAGGCACTTGTCCAACTACATTAACAAAGACTTAGAGCACCAAATCTAGGTACAAACACATTTCTGGACCATATTTTAAGGAGAGACACTTTGGGAGGGTATTTCTTATCTTGCTTTCCTCATTAATTTCTTGATTTCATTGACACTACCCCTCAAGAGAGTGAGCTTATCATGTTAGGTTCTATATGCTTATTATTGGTTTTCATTACTAGTGCATGAACTAACCTGCTTTGTAATCCTAATCTATATTTTTGCATGATCCATGGGACTTTGCATCTCATGTACCCCTTTTAGGGCCTTTTTATCCTTCTAATTATGTATTCAGACCATCTTTTTATGTTATTTTTCTCTTTTTTCATCAAACTTTCATGTTTTATATCTTCTAGACCAAATTGTAACAAGGTCTCCCTATAAATGGTGAGTTCATCTTGGACATCAGTGATATCAACATATGGAATGGTGAGGTTTTCCTGAGTAATAATGAGGTTGCAAATGCAAATGATGATATTGACTATTGTGATTTTTTGTTCATTATTTATTTTTATAGATAAATGAGATTGAATTGCATATTAGCGATATTGACCTATGGAATGGTAGGGTTGTCTACTAATTAATAAGATCATTGAACCCAAATTATAGGTAACTATTATGTTTTAATCTTAGTTAAAAATGGTAAACTCATCTTGCTAATCGATGAGGTCATCCTATTAATTAGTAAAGTCTCCACATAGTGTGTTTTGCCTTTCTATGGAATAGTGGGATCACCCTATGAAATGATGAGATCACTCTATGGAATGGTGAAATTAATATATAAAATGGCGAGGTTTCCCTGTGTCCAAATCTAGCAAGTTAAAAATACCAAGCTTTAATTTCCTTTTGCTATCCTATACCCTTGTATAGATACTAAAGACCCTATTTTATAGGATTGAAACACTTTGATAAGTTACTTACAACAAAGGAAAAATTCATTTTAAACTTCACTTAGCTATTTAAAATGAACACAAATCCTAGACTAAGTGATCTTAAAAACATTTATTTTTATTTATTTTTTGTTGCTTTTTCCTTACAAACTAAAATATTTGCGTATGCTCTCCCTAATCCCCTTTAGGGAACTTGGGTGACCAAAATCACTTCATTCATTGCCTTGTATCTTAGTCCAAAGCCTAAATAGAATGTCATCTATGATCTCCCCAAGTTTGAATAACTTGGGTGATATAAAAAATGACCTTTTAAAGTCCTAGTTTTATTTATTTCATGCACTCAACTTGTGGGTAGGATTTCATCACCTCACCATAAGTTCTTTAGGAAATTATTAACTTGGGATTTCATCTCCTAACATCATTCTAACCCCACTCTATGGTGGGGAATATAAATTGAGGGTGAATTTATACAATGTTAATTTAAGAACTTGAATTTACTCCATTAGTAATATCTACTTTAGAACAATGGCCTAATATGGACATCATACTACACTAAGAAATCTGACAGATGTAGTGGTTGTAAAAAAGATAAGACCTTTTAAAAAAAAATCTATTATCTTGGATGAAAATGACATGTTTCACCATAGTGTTGACCACACATATGGGACAATCTAGATCGATCAAAACTTATAGTTTTTAGACAAACCTTTTTTACAGAGTACTATTGGTGCAGGGTGATTATCCCAAATTTCCATGACATCGTATGATTTATTAAGAGAAGAGGGGGTCTAAACAACCCTAATTTTAATTCACATTTAATTTTTGGATTAAAAAAATTATTTCCTTTCAAGGAGTATATCAATAAAATCCAATGGTACAAAACAACCTTGTTAGTTTCTAGGATATGACGTATACTTCAGTGTTTTTTAATTCTTATTTACTTGCATAAACTCTCCGAGTCTAAAAATATTTTTTTATGTGCACCAAATCAAAAAAAACAAAATAATGTCTAAAATAAAAACACATGTTAGACACCACCTTTTGAATAAGAAGGTGTTATACCGGTCAAATTAATTTAAAATAAGTTGCCTTGTTAAAAAATGAGTTAAACCATTTATGGTTGTGTCTCCAAAAAGTGTCATCATGATATCCATTTATATCTATACTATTAATCACATAGAGAGCTAAAGTCATTTATTTGAAATTTAAAAATTTACCTAAATTCTAACCCAAAACACAATTGGTCTATGATAGAATCTTGCCTACAACTTCGGCTTGGGTGGTTCATTTTTTATGCTTGGATTGAGTAACTTGGATGGATTTTTATGTTTTTTTTAAAATATTTTATCTAGGAATTAATCATTATATTATTGTTTTAACTTAGGTTATATTTCATTTTCTCATGCTCTAAGTTATTTAAACCATTTGAATTACTTTTCTATTTGGAACTATTATGCTGCCCATTTGTTTTTAATTTTAGACTTAGGATTTTATGCATTAACACACATCTTATGCTTACTAGATTATTCAAGCCTTCTTATAATTTTTTATATCATGAAACCATATTTATGCTAAAATATTCATCGTACTAACATACTTTGAACTTAGGATTTCTTATGTTAGCCTACACCCTAAGCTCCAAAGTTGTTATACCTTTCTCTAAATTTCTGATTTTGACCAACCAAGGTCAAGTGTTATTAGAACTTCTTTTTATTATTTTAAATTTTGAATCACCATGCCATTCGTTTATAATTATATAATTGATTCCACCTTTTATTTGTTTGATCTTAGAGTCTAAACACCTTTTGATGTTTGTAAACCAAATTTGAAACACTCCACAAACATAGAAAATAATTATCAAACATACAAAGGTATACTTGTAGTGGGGTATCTTATAGTTGTATTTACAAGGAAGAAATTTTTTATTATGGGGAAGAACCCCTCATCATGTTTTAGGACATCCAAACTATGGTAGGATCTGAATAAGGTTATTATGAACACCGACCTATAGAGGATAAAGATGAATCGCTACTAAGATTGATATAATCAAGAGCTAGAATTATACCTAATTTACTAATAGAGAAATTACATAAACTTGTTAGAATATAGGATCAACTACTAGAGAAACCTCTTACTCATATCACAAAACCAAACACTACTTCTTCTAACAAAGGGAAAGCCCACATGGGAACTCCTCCCCAATTGATCAAGATATTATGACCAATATACAACAAATTAGTCAAGATTATGCTGATCAACTCATCACTAACTTAATGTATTTTTTCGCTAAAAACATAGAAGATAATACCATTTTCATGGAGAAATAACAACCATTATAATAAGTGTAACATGACCTATCCAATCTTACATCTGATGTATACCTTGTGGCTTCTCCTAAATAGAATAAACTCATAAATACTTCATTTCAAGTTTTAATTGATATGAATAACACTTTATTTAATCATCATGAGACTCTCTTCCAATCACAATAGCATGTTGTTAAAGAATAATCATAATCATAAGTTGGATATATTTTGCACAATGCTTTACTGAGTTCCTCTCAAACACAATAAGTTCCCCTTTCAAATTAGTAATAATCATGCCCACTGATAAAACAATAATAAATTCCACAAAACTAATAGATTTCTTATAGTTCACAATAAGAAATTCCTAGGAATTAGTATCAAACATCTATGAATTGACAAAATATCCTTTGAACTAACATCATTAGACTTATTCACATCTAAGGATGAACTAAAATCAAAATTTAGGGCAAAGGGTCCATATCCCTAATAAGAATACCCAATAGGGTACATTCCTCCCCAACAAAACTACCTTCTACCAACAAACACATTGAAAATGTAATAGTGGATTTCAATGAAGGAGATAGACATGAGGATTGAAACAGATAATTAGATAAAAAATACAAGTTTGATGAGATATGTCCTTATCCATTCAACTTAAGCATTATTCAGGTACCTTTTCTACCTAATTTTATGACACCAAAATTTGATAAATATAAAGGAAAGAGTGACCCTAGAGAACATATTCAAGCCTTCTTCATGGTATGTCGGGGGGTATCTTATAGTAGTGTCTATTTACCACACTTGTTTCCATGTAGCTTAGTTTGATAAGCATTAGATTGGATCCTAAAATTACCTAAAGGCTTAGTGATGAATTTCAATGATTTATTAGAAAATTTTGTCAACCATTTTTCTTATAACATTTAGCATGAGTTGATAGTGGTTGACTTATGTAAAGTAAGATAAAGATATGGGGAAAGCTTCACGACATATATACAATGGTGGAGAACACTAGCTATTCAATTTTAGTATAATTTGCCAGATAAACATCTAACTAACATCTTTGCATAGAAATTACATCTTGAGCATGATTTTAGATTGTCATGTGCTAACACATTTAAATAAATCATTGAGAAGGGTGTGAATATTGAGAAAAAACTTATTACCAAAGGCTTGGTGAAAATTTTCTCATAGGCTCAAACATCTAATTAGACTAAAACACTTATTCAAGTTACTATTATAGAGAAACATAAAGTTTTTTATAAAAATAAGAACATGGTGGGTAATGGAGTAATAGAGTATAGGCTCCACTAACTCAAAATGTAGAACCTAATCCACCACCCACTTTGTAAATAGATCCTTCATGCAGAGGATATAACAAATACAAACCATTCAACAAGCTAGGGGAACCTATTGAGGTAGTGTTCTAAAAACTAGTTACAACTAATTTAATCATATGGAGTGTGCTAAAACTATTTCTTGAAGATCAACCTAAAACTAAGTGGACTCATGAAGATGAGTTATGTGATTAACATCATGTTTTTTTCCATACCATTTATCAATATGTATAATTGAGACATCTCATTAAAGACTTGATTGAGAATAGAGAGATTAAAGTAAAACAAGTAGCACAAAACACCAATCAGGGTATGAGCATTTAAAAAGACCCATTTCTAAAGTAAAATAAATAATAACAATATAATCATATAAACCAAGGACAAGACCAATGTCATTAAGGATAATGTTAGAAATAGATTCATCATCATCATAATGAGGATCATGATACCCAAGCCAATAACTTAAGCTAAAATACTATGCCATATGATTATAATAACATCATGGGGCATATTTTTTCTAATCATGTCACCACCATTATAGTCAAGCCTCATGTACCATCTAAAGATTCTCTAAGATTTGACCCCTCTATTTTAGAGTCATCACCCTCTTCCTCAAGTAAGGCCACACCAAATTCAAGTAATTCTATTGCACTTTGATTTCAATGGGTTACTATTTATGGACCACCATATACATATTCTAATTATGATAACTCCCTATTAACTCAAAATTTCACAATCACAACTAGAGACTTGTGAGTTACCTTTTAAGGCCCTTTACCTTCTTCCAATATTGAGCCAAATTTAAACCTTGTGCCTTCCAATCCTAAAAATGAACCATGTAGAAGCTAAGACCAAACCTTTTTACCCTATTATTGATAAAACATATAGTATTCATAAACAACTAATCAATATGTCTACATAATTTTATATTATATATATGTTTCATACATTAGAAGTTCATAAGACAATACTAAATTAATTCCTCTAATAGTCCACTTTTCTTGAGGACATTAACCTTAACTAATTCTAGAACCTTGTGGGACATCTATCTCCAAGCCAATAACTTACCTTTGATTAATGAGATGTATTCCCTTGGTCCTAGCCATAATAATAACTTGTATATTGAGGTCATTATAACATATCATAAGATCAATTACATTATTATAGATAATGGTTTAGGGTTGAATATAGTCTTGCTGAAATTGATACAATGGTTGGGATATACAACTAAAGATATGTAGCTAAAAATAATCATAATCAAAGTATATGATAATGCTGAAAGAGAGTCTTTAGGGACCATTTATTTGCCAATTATTATTGAGCATATAATTTATGATACCCTATGTCATGTCATTGACATATAATTACCTTATAATTTACTTATTGGTTATTCTTATATCCTTAAAGTATAAACTATCCCTTTTACCCTGCATCAATGCCTCAAGTTCCCCAATTTTGGAATTGAGGTTACTATTTATGTTGATCTATAGCCATAACATTATTATAATCACTTAGAGGATAAATAAATGAACTGTAATTATTTCCCTAGTTCTAAATTTGTATCCAAGAAGAACAAGGCCATAATTTCTAAACCATCAAAATCTAATTTAGTCAACCCTAGTGATCTTGTTTCCACTTCAACCGATCCATTTCCTACATCCATTATAAACCATTTTACTATTGAGGATGCTGGCATTTACACATACTATCTAAAATATTATTTTCATAGAATAAGGTTGCCCAAATCTCCCAAGTCATATGGAAGACCCAAAAATTTCAAAAGCTCTAATAAGCCCAACATGATTTGGAAAAATAAGGACACACGTCAACCAAAGTATCCAATGGTATTTATACCCGACACTTCACCAAATAAGGATCAAGAGGCCATTATTAAAGGAGATTATATGTATGTTGATGGCCTTTCCAATTGCTTTCATAATCCTAAATACCATATCCCTAATCGAATTATGGATAGTTTGGACTATGTAGGTAAAGGCTTGGGACCATAGGAGTAAGGTATTCTATAACATCTATCTATTGGAAAACCTATTCAAAACTAGGGCCTTTGATTTATATGGCCTAGGGGTGACCTCATGTAATTTGAAAGTGATTCCTCTTTTTCAACTAATGAAGAAACTCTTGATAATGACACAATATCCCATGATAACACCTATGATGAGCTAGCTAATACCAACCTATTTGATTCCAATTCCATTATGACCATCACAACTCATTACCTACTTACACTTTGCCATATTAACCTCATAGACTAGGACCAATAAAATTCTATTATACCTCTAGATGAGTTTTAGAGCAAATAATATATTAAAGAGTATATGGACCTTAGAGATGGATTTCTACTTGGTAATTACAAAAAAGGTTTCAACTTCTCATTGGACCCTACCACCTACTTTGGAGAGTAAACAAACTTCCTTGGTCATATAATAGATAAAACATCAATATATTTGGGTGAAAACCTATTTGAGGCACTCATTGGTCAAGGAAATAGTAAATATAAAGATAAGCCATTGAGTGAAAGCCTATTTTAGGCAATCTTGGATGGGGAAGTTTGATCATCTCCATAGGAAGCATAGTGTTTACCATATCCAAGCTTTACAGCTAATTCTAGTATCACTATTAAATAACATAAATTCTTTGAGTGTCTTACTTTTAACTTTACTGATAAATTTATAAATTAGAAATTACCATAATAGGTATACTTAAATTTATCTTACTTTATGGATGATCTTTGGGACTCACAACCAATAGTTGAAGAAGAGGATCAATATCAAACTTTGCCTACTATTCTAGAGGATGGATCCACACTCCTTGTATCAAATATAATTGAGATAAACTTTGGAACCTATGAAGATCCTAATATGATTTATCTAGGCACATCCCTCACTAATAAAGAACATGATTATATTTTCACTATTATAATATATTTTATTGATATATTTACATAGTGTTACTTAGACATGCTAGGCCTAGACCCTACCTTAGTCATGCATCAAATTATAGTACATCCAGATGCTAAGTTGGTCAAGCATAAATTATAGAAAATATACCCGTGCATTGCCATATAAGTGAAAAAGGAGCTAGAAAAATTATTGGGAGCTGGCTTCATAAGACCAATGGACTAATATGAATGGATATAAAATATAGTCCCAATTAGCAAAAATCCATAAGGCATATGCTTGTGTGCTGATTTTAGAGACATCAACAAAGTATGTCCTAAGGATGATTTCCCTCTACCAAACATTGACATGATTTTTTACTCAACTTTAGGCTATGAGATGTTGTCCGTCATGGATATATTATTTGGGTACAAAAAAATTAAGATAACCCCATAGGACCAACATAAAACTATATTCACCACATTGTGGGGAAAATTATGTTACCAAGTCATGCCTTTTGGCTTGAAGAATACTAGTGCTACTTATTAACATGCCATGACTGTCATTTTCTATGACATGATGCATGGTATATTTGAGGATCATTTTTATTAAAAATTAGAAAAAATCAAAAACCCATGTTGGACATCCTGACATTCCATGAATAATATTTGAGAGACTTCACTAATACAAGGTTCATCTCAATCCTAAGAAGTGCTTATTTAGAATTACTTTGGGAAAACTGATAAGATTTTTTGTATTAAATAGAGGGATTAAAGTGGATCTCACTAAGGTCAAGGTCATCATGTAAATACCTTGACCTTCTAATATGAAATAGCTCTACATCCTGTAGGGTAAAATTCAATCTATTTGTAAGTTCATATCACAACTAGTAGACAAGTTACATACTTTTACGAACCTCTTAAAGAAAGGAATTACATTTTAGTGGGATATTGAATTCCAAAAATCATTTGAAAAACTAATGATATTCTTGGCCAACCCATCAATATTGATATTACCAACACTTGGCAAGCCATTACTTATTTATATATTAGCAACATAACATGCACTAGGGGAACTCTTAGCCCAACATGATGAACAAGGTAAAGAACATGTGGTCTATTGTCTAACCCAGACACTTGTAACTTATAAGCACAAATTTTTACCTATTGAGAAGAATTGTTTGGCAATGGTGTTCACTTCCCACAAGTTATGGTACTACATGTTGAATAATAATACTATTATCATTGCTAAAGTGGACCCTCCCAAATACTTATTATATAAAGAAAATTTTATAAGCCTCATGGATAAATGGGTTATGATATTGAGTGAATTTGATGTTGATTACTAGAATTAGAAAGCTATTAAAGGGCAAGTACTCATAGATCAACTTTTTAAAGATCTTATCATATACACTACACCACTTACATTTTATTTTCCAGATGACTCTATCATGATAATAGAGGAAGTGGCTCACAAATCTAAACACTAGAAATTATATTTTAATGGATCATTCACATCTCATGGATCTAGATATATCATTTTATTAGTTACACCACAAGGGGACCTCATCCTTAAATCATTTCATATCATCTTCAACTACATTAAAAATATGGCCAAATATGAAGCTCTCATTGTAGGACTTCACCTTGTGATACAATGGGTATTTATTAGTTAATGTTTTATGGGGACTCTTAGTTAATCATTAATTAGAATACAAGCTAGTATCAAACTAGGGATGAAAATATTATACCCTATAAGCATATTATGGATAATTTCAAGTCATATTTTAGGTCACTATAATTTGAACATGTACCACAGGTCAATAACCGATCAATTGATGCAATTTAAATAATTAGGTATATGGTACAATTCACTGTAAATGTTAAAAATTATCAATTTCTCATTAAGAACCTTCTACAACTTACTTATGTATAACTAGATCAGAGTAGGTTTGTACTATTGTGGTCCCAATCTCCCACTTGAACCCCCTTGGTACCAAGATATTTATAACTATTTTCATGACCACGTTCTTCAACCTGACCTTCCAAAAAATTTCATTTTTTTTTCCTTTGTTTCCTAACCTATTATACCCTCCTTGGAAACATGCTTTATCATAAGGGATATGATGTAATGCTTATTTATTATTTATCTTTGGGAGATTCAACATTATCACTTAAAGAGGTCTCTGAAGGAATGTATGGAGCCCATAATAGTCATGTAGACCTTGCCAAGAAACTCCTAAGAATAGGATTCTACTAGCCCAAAATGGAGATAGATGCTTGTAACTATGTCAATAAGTGTGTTACCTACCAATAACATGGTAATTTGATACACATACCTTCATTGTCACTACATATAATTACTAAACCATGGTCGTTATTATCAATTAGGGTCTCAATCTCATTGGGAAAATAAACCCAACATCCTCTGATGGTCATAAACACATTTTATTGCTACAAAGTATATTACTAAGTGGGTTGAGGCCAATCCTTTCAGTTATGTAATTGAGAAGCAAATTTCCAAGTTTATCCATTACCATATGATATGTCATTATGGTATCTCCATCTGAATCATAATTGATAGTGGTGGTTCCTTTATGAACAAAGATGTTAAATTCCTCTATACCTTATTCAAAATCAAACAAAATAAATCCACACCATATAACCCACAAGGCAATGGTCAAGCCAAGGCATCCAATAAAACCATTATTACAATCTTTAAGGAGAATGTCAATGATGTTGGCCATAATTATCACTTGCAAATATTTCCTATCCTTTGGGCCTATCATACTAGTCATCATACCCCTATAGGATCCACCTCATATTCCTTGGTTTTTGACATGGAGGCTATTATCCCAGTGAGATTGAGTTACCCTCATTACAAGTATCTTTGCAATACATTGTTGATGATGAAGACTATAGAATTTCTAGGTTAAAAGAGATAAAAATTCTTGATGGGAAGCATTTATATGCCTTGAAAAATTTAAGATCATATAAGAATATGTTACATCATAGCTATAAAAAATTCATTCTACCTTGAGAGTTTAAAGTTAGTAACTTGGTCCTAAAAGAGAATCAAAATAACACCAATGTTGAATGTAAGAAGGGTAAGTTTTAGACTAATTAGATGGGCCCATATGTATTTACAACCAACTATGGTTTAGGGGCATAAAGGTTGGATAATTTAGAAGGTAAAGAGATCTTATAACTGATGAATATTATACATTTCAAGCATTTCTACACTTGACAACATTTTGAACCATTGTTTATAACATCCCTTACTTGGGGGCACCCTGTAGTGAAATTACTTATTTTCACATCATAATTGTAACCTTGTACCATTATATCTTGGATTGTTGTAACCTAGAGAATTATAACCTAGACCATTGTAACCTAGGCCATTGTAACCTGAACTATTTTACCCTATACCATTATAACTAGGACCATTTTACCTGGACCATTGTAACCTGCACCATTTCTATTCCACTATACCCAGACCAATCTTACTTTCACTTGGACCATTATAACCTAGACCTTTTATTGCACCCCTCACCAATTGTGATCTTGATTATGATTCATTGACATTCTATACACATTTAGGAACCATTCTATGAGGTAATTTCACTTGATCAATATCCATAACTTCTTTTGTAGACAAGTGTATTGGGGATGTAAACAAATGGTTTTTTCCTATTGGATGGTTCCTTGGGACTTATTTTACATTGCTTACTATTATATTCTTATTTTTTTGTTTCTTAGCATTTACTTCTACCTTAATATGATCATTTATACACCTGTTACAACTAGTTTGGCTATCATTTAAACTCTTACTTGTGGATGTACATATCTTCGGCTAAGTGGTTCCCTATACATTTATTCATATTGCATTTTCATTGATTATCTTGAAAACACGAAAGCATTAGAAAACAAAAAAAATACCATAAACGTTTCCAACTTATGAAGATGGGATTACAATCTCCATTGGAGATATAAATTCACATAATCTTCTGGGTGGGTTTCATTTTTATTCTGATCATAGATTTTGTTTTTTTATTATGGGTCATCCAGATCCTGAATGCTCTTACCATTTTACAAGTAACCTAATATATGCCCTTGATATTTTATGAGTGGAACTATTTAGTATCTCATAATTCTTAATTAAGTTTAGACTCTTATAAAATTCCAAACACATTGGTAAAAGATCTAAAAAATCCTAAAGATCACAAAATCACAAAAAATGGCTTAAAATTTTGATGAGAGATATAAAGTTGTCACAATTTTCTTGGATCGGGCACCTTGTTTATTCATTTTTATTTCTAGATCACCTTAGTCTTTTTCCTCCCATTTTTGGGAGAACTACATTAGCCTGAGGTTCACACGAACCATGTAGGTAACACTTAAATATATGGGATATGTCTAGCTATCTCAATCATGCCTTCCTTTCTTTTTTGACCACTTTTTATCTTAAATATCCTAAGAATCCTAAATATCTCATGAGTAACCACTTGTCATTTAGTTCCCCCATCCTTATTAGCTTTCACCAATGCTCTTTCCATTTTGAGAGTAACCATTATGTGCATTATTCATTTGAAATAGATGCATTAATGTACCCTTATTTTAAGTCACACTATCATCATTTTGAGATTTATTTATACATTCACCATTTTATGAGACCAATCCCATATTCCTCTATACATCAATCATGTTTTCGTATTATCAATTTCTTCTATCCCATATCTTGGGAGAACTACATTTGGCTAAAATTTCATGTTGGATCTTGCATTTATGAAACTATGTAGGAAATGTCCGCTTGCCATGTGCATCTAGAGTCAACTCATCTAACCCTTCCTTTTCTTCTATTCCCCCTATTTTGTTTATTTTATGTCATTCATTCCCTATATTTTTTTGGTAACCTTATACCCATTGTCCTTGTGTTTTTATACTAGTGTCATTACTACCTAACTTAAAAAGATGAAAAACTGAAAAATATGCAAACCTAAAAAAGATGCAAACATAAAAAAGATGAAAATTTGTTGGATGTCTCTGGTAGTTACTTAGATTATGCCTTAGATTTTTTCATTCTTCTTTGTTGTTGCTTCTATTATTTCTGGGCTATATTTTGGCTATCTCTAGGCTTGTTTGGTACTTGTTTTGAGTTTGGTCTTTGGTAGACCTTTATCTCTCTTATGTTTGTACTTCTCCTAGGGTTTGGGGATCGTAGTTCATAAAAATCCCCTCTTTAACCTTAATAAAAAAACTTTTCTATTTTATTATTTAGTTAAATATTCATAATAAGTTTTTAAACTTTATTTCTATTCTTAATTCTAAATATCAAATAGAACAACACATCCATGACCTCACTACCATTTGAACTCTTTTGATTCAAGAAGAACAAGTAATGACCATTTTTAATTCTAAAGATAATTTCACATATACACTTATTTCTCAAAATAATGTTCCCAATATAATGAAAACCACAAATTTAAAATAAAATTCAAATCAAAATAATGCAATAATAAGGATGAGAATAAGAAACCTATAAAAAATAACTATAAAGTCAAATTTAATAAGAATTATAAACTCTATAGTAAAGTTAGTAATAGAAAATAAGATTGTTATAAAAATAAAAAGGGAACAAATTACAAAAACCCTAAAAATAACAAAGAAGAAATTTTCTAATCAAAATAAACATAAAAATCAAAACCATAATCAAAATAACAAACATGATCAAAATTATAATACTATTACTCTTTATACTACTTTATTTTCCTCTAATGATAACAAACATATTTTATATAGTGGTGCTTTGCATCACATGCCATGTTTATATAATATTTTATTTGATACTAAAAATATATATTTTGGTGATAATTAAATTTTAAAAGCAACTAAATGAGGTAAAATAAAATTTACAAATGGATTACTGAATGATAATTTTTATGTTCCTAAACTTAAGAAAAATATTTTATCCTATTATCATCTTACACATGATAATTTCATTATAACACTTCTTAAGGATAAATGGTGCATTAAAGATCAATTTGGTTCTCTAATTACTAAAGTTAGTCAAACTAATGGTCTTTATATTTTCACTAATTTTTCTTCTACATCTTGTCTTTCCTCTAAAATTAGAAATAAATCTCAATTATGGCATGAATTTTTTTGACATTTTAATCACCTAAAAGGGATAAATTCATGTTAATAGTGCACTTGAGCTACCCTATTTCTATCTTAGCCCTAGACCTATCCTAGAGCCTTAGATACACTTTTAAAGTCATTGTGCAAACCATAGTCACCTATAGTCAAACAAAACATAGTCCTAAGATTATCTTCCTAGATCCCAACCCAACTTGCTCAGTAGTTTTCCAAGTGGACATTAACACCACATTTGGGACATTGTAGCCACATGGCGCCAGTTTCCCCAACTAGATGCTTCTATCCTTATCCCTAACACTTCCCAATAGATACTTTTAAAATGTGTTCCCCTCCTAAGGTTGGCCTAAGCATATTTTATTATCTGCATAGGCTACATAACTCTATAAATACAAGATTAATTGACCTCTATTCACCAAATGGAAAATAGATGAAAAATCACATTCAAACCAAAGATAATTTGAGAAAAATTAAGATATTTGATCCCTATTTGACCCTAATTCTACATACTACCATCTACAATAGACCTAATTCCATTTTTTAATGATTTCAAAACTCAATCACATTCAAGGCATCCAAGTACACTCTCAATAAATAATTCACTTGTTCTTGCATCAAGTATTGGGTGGAAGAACTACATCAAGCTTGATCCTTCTTTGGAGTATTATTATGTAGGCAACTCTCTTCATAGTGGGGTGTTAAGGATGTCCAATCTATCCTACTAATGAGCACATAATTATTATTAATTCCATAATTTTAAGGAGGATTAGGTTTTTCAAAATAAATCAAGTTTTATAAGCACAACATATAACTCCAAGTTTTGTGTGTGTAGGAATATAACCTAAAAACATAGGTGCAGGTGCTCCAAGAAAACATGAAAAATTGCATAAAGGGGACACTACTACCACTTTGAGGACACTACAACAACATGGAACTATTTTCCATATATGGTTTTACTATTTAATGAGTAAACAAACTCAAAAATCTTGTTGACGACACTTATAACTATCTATAACTCAAATTTTAGAACCCAAATCATCTCTGATAGTCATTTTTTAGATAAGTCTATATTTTTGCCTATTTATTACTATTTTTAGAAATTTAAATAAGATCAAATGACATAAAATTTTTGTGTTTAATTATTTCAATTTATTTAACTAATTTATACATCTTATCCCTTTAATCTAAACATAGGATTTACATAGTTAAACCTTAAAAATTTAAATAATTTAGTGAACCTGTCTTACTTTGAATATTGATTCAAACCCTAACCTGCATTAATATAAATTTTTGTGCAATAATTTAGGGATTCCTAATTTTTATTTATTTTATTTTTTAGACAACTTATCTAATTAAATCAATTTCACATTAGGGTTTTAATTTATTTTACATATAATTTAAATTGGTGTAAAGAAACCCTAGATTAAAAAACCCTAACCCTAGATTCAAAAACCCTAACCCTATATAACCTTACGATTCACATTTTTAGAATATACCAAGTCTCAATTTATAGCTTACTACCATGATAATCATGATATAATCCATCTTTCAATTCATGGTGCAAAGTTTGGTACTTTGCTTAACATGTTCATTACCAACTATTTATAGAAAGGCACACATGTATGTTACTCCTATCATGGATTCAATTCAAGATAAACTTATTTTACATATTGGTCCTTCATCACATGATCCCCATTTTATGTATATATTTCTATATGTCTCACTTTAATCTACATCTAGTTACTACTAGGTGATAGAGGGCTCAAAGCACTCCTTTTGTTCTGCCTCTACCTAGAACACTTGATTATCTACACTCCCATCCCACCTATACTACTTACCCTAGTAAATAGTAGATCCTAAATTTTTATCTATCACTAAGTAGAACATGGTTCCTTCTTAGCCTATATAGGATTAGCGTAACCCTACCATCCCTCCTCATCCTCAACACACTACAACAACATCTAGAGATCAACAAAGAGAATTTGATATTGTGGATCAGTTAAAGAATACACTAACAAAAATACCTATATTTGAATTAATAAAAAAAATAATTATATTCATATATATTTGATGTAGATATCCCTCATTCTTTTCTCTTCATCCACCTTTGACTCTGATACATTGTTCTATCTATCTCTTGTAATCTTTTTCCACTATCTTCTCTTCTTAGTTCAGTCTCCCCCCGATAATTGATGCTAAAAACTCTCAAATCATATTTAAATAATTATTTTTCACATATATATTCATTCCATAGGCTTCTTGGATCATATCTTACTTGTATTACCTTGGTCCCAATCCTCATTCTATCACTAAGCTTCCTCTGCTCATTTTCATACCTTTTTTATAGCCTTTTAAAGGCCTTTTACACATGTAAAGACATGTACTATTTAGTATAGATAAACTAAGATAATTTATTGGAACCCTATATCCTCTTCCATCTTCACTCCAAGTTTCATTATCCATCTCACCTCCTATACGCTCTTTCTAAACCCTACTCAGACCTAATTAGGTCTTTTTACCCCTCAACACATAGTCACTTATTTTTGTACTATATGGTATGGTATAACTTCAAAACCCATTAATTTTTTTTTCATATTTAAACACATGTTATTACCATTTTATAGGATATGTTTATGGATAAAACTCTAGATATATGAGTTTCTTCTTAAAACCCTAGGATTAGGACTATGACAATATGTGTGATGACTAAGACCTTTCAAAATTCAATATATTGAAACTTAAACATTTATTACCACTTTAAAGACCAAGGATAGGTCTATACTAACCTTAGAAAACTTATCCAATTCTTAATTCCTTTCATATAAAATTCAAACAACTCTCCAACCACTTTTTTCAACAAAACTCTATCTCCTTTAATAGTTTTAGCAGGGTATACAACCCTGTGTCTCCATTGTTCACTCCTCACAAATCCAATCAGTTTAAAACCACTCATGATAATTTTATAACAAAATATATAATCATAATTATGATTTATAATACTTTTGGTTGGTTGAACACAGAGAAACACCAATTTTAAGATGTTCTAGGGTTTTAATCCTACACATAGGTTGAGAGGTCATTAATTGGTTTAATTCAAATTGTATTGATTTTTAAAAAATACTAGTCACTTCATAAGGTCTAAAAAATACTATTTTGACTTCTCCAAATGTTATTTAATATTGACCAACCCCTCAAACCAATAAAACTCAAATTTTCACTTCTAAACTATGATTGTGAACTTAGAAACATAGTCTACACTATTATGCAAGTTATTAACCAATATCCAAGACATATAATGATCATATAGGGACTGTATATATCCTAAATAAATTTTGGGTTATCTCTTACAATTTTATTTTATACAAACAAACTCCTTAACTATTAAATATTCATCCTTTCTATCTGTGACCTCTCTGACTACAACACATGCATGTTTTGTGCATATAAATTATCTCTCAAGAACACATAAATTCATTAATAATCTTAAATAAAGAATGAAAATAAATTTAATATGATAATATACAAAAAAAGTGAATTCTTTATTTCTTTTGTGAGGAATATACATAGAGTAGTTTAAGGTCCTAGTCTGTCCTTCATGGATAGTATCAACTTTTCCTTCTTTGTCTCATTTTTCACGTTCCACTTTGAACCTCCTACTAAAATGACTCTTTCCTACCTTATAAATAACTCCTTGAATGAATCTATCATCTCCCTACTAATCAAAACTCATAGCATTTCCATTTTATAGACATGGTAACTACTTTCTTGACAACTACCTTTCACATCAACTACTTTGACAAGGTAATTTCATTCAAGACTCTTAGGCTATGTCATTTTACTCATGATATACACTTGAAAAACCTTCTTAAACCAACTTAGGTGAATTTAGGGACTCTTAAATTCATTTTCTAACATGATACTCTTTAAAAATTACCCAAAAGACTCCTAAACATACTAACACATTTCTAATATTCAAAATGCCCATTTTGGTGGGAAAATGCCAACGAGATACCTAAGGACACATATATATTATTATAAAGACTCAATCCCATTATAAGGGATGATAAGATACCAAAAACACTTAATTTTAACCAAATTTACATAGTTTAATTGATGCTCCTGCATTAATATTCTATTTCAAATACTTAATCACACCTTTGTGCCTCATGACACTAAGCCATCATATTTTGCATCTATCATGAATAATATCAAATATGTGAAAGATGTGATATATTTTTACAATGAGGATTTACCTTCACAATAAATAATTGATCAAAACTTTCCACTTTTTATTGAATCTCAAATCAACAACTCAACTATTAAATGAATTCTCATCGATAGTGGTTCAGGGATCAATATATGTAACCTCGCATTTTTGAAAACCATGGGGGTTAATATAACATATATATATATATATAAAAGAACATATGAGGGTTTTATGACATTCCTAAAAAAACATTGGGATAAATCACATTGGATATTATAGTGGGACCAAAGACATTATCTACACATTTTTAGGTGATGCTAAACCATTTAAATGATAATTTTCTACTCAGGAGACCCTAGATACATGTTATGAAGGGTGTACCTTTCACTCTTCATAGATGTGCCAATTTTTTACATGATGGGTACTTATACATATGTCTAGTAGATAATCAACCATTTAGATAGTTAAGTTTCACCAAACCTCCTACACTAAGTACATCATCAAATGGGACACCTCATTTTCTCATCAAACACTGGCCTCAAAAAATTCCCATTGAGCAAATGCATATTTATGAGGTGGGGGAGTCTAATAAGCCTATTCATATACCACCATTAGATCTTCCTACATCAAAGTTACCTTCATAAATGATCAAGGATCAACCTCTCCCAATACAATTACCTTCACTAAGCATGGAGGAACAACCTCTCATGGTACAAACATCCTCATCCAAGATAGATGATGATATTCTCATAGCCCCGTTACCCTTACTTGTTAATTCAGAAGAGGCTTAAATTCATAACTCTGACACATATTCAGAGACCACTACAAAGGATGATCAACCACCTATATAAATTGATGATTATTTATGTGGATTTATATTTACAAAGATGGGCACAGGAGAGTATAAAGATAATTCAATGACACTCATACCTTTCCCTTCACTAGTAGCCTCACTTGTTTAAAGTTCTATAACTATGGGATCCTATACTCATCCATAATCAACAACAGCTCCCCTGATCCATTTAGTACATATGATCACATCCATGGATACTTATTCAATCATATAATTTTATGTTGAGATCTCATAGGATATACCACACCAAATATTATAGCTATTACTTGATAGATGATTGATGACATTACCCACAGTCTGACATAGATTAGTTATCAAATTATCACCATAGGAAAGGAAACCATTTTACCACTTTCATAGACTCATAGGACATTATATAGACATGTGTGTGTCAATAAAACATAAACTAAATAAATTAAAGGCTAAGGGCACTATCTAGATCATACAACTTTCACCTCCATAGTCACCACCACCACCAGTGATACAAGCTACTTCACATATACAAGCACCATGATACTTATTCTCCCTTACTCTTTGTACATAGTTTATTTTAATTTTATTATACATAGATTATAATCAAAAAATGCAAAAATAATATAACATGCCATAATATAAAAACATTAAAATATTTTAAAAACACAAAAATTATAGATTGTATGCATCATTATGTTTACATTTCTACTACTTACCATATATAACATATTGATAGCTATCCCAATAGATAACTTTTCAAATGTCTGCCCATCCTAAGGTTGGCCTGAGAATATTTTCTTATCTTCACAAGCTACATAAATGTATAAATACAAGTCTAATTGACATCTATTCACTAAATGGAAAATATATATAAAATCACATTAAAACTAAAGAAAACTTGAGCAAAATTAAGGTATTTGATCCCTATTCTAACCTAATTCTATATATTACCATTTAAAATATCCCTTATCCTAGTTTTCAAAGATTTCAAATCTCAAGCACATTCAAGGCATCCAAGTCTACTCTCATTCTAGCATTCACTTACGCTTACATTAAATACTAGGTGGGAGAACTACATCGAGATTGATCCCTCTTAAGAGTATTGGTATGTAGGAAACTCTCTTCATAATGGGGTGTCAAGGATGTCTAGCCTATCATAATAATTAAAAAATAATTATTTCTCATGCCATATTTACAAAGAAGATTAGAGTTTGCATACTAAATCAAGTTTTTCAGGCACAACACAAAGCTTTAGGTTTTTTGCACGTATGAATAAGACCTCAAAACATAGGTATAATTATTACAATATAACATTAATATTACCACAAAGGGAACACTACCACCACTTTGATGACACTACAACAACGTAGTCTTAATGTCCATATGGGGTGCTACTGCCCAGTGAGTAATCCAACTCAAGAATCTTATTGATGACACTCATAACTATCCAAATCTTAGTTTTTAGAACCCATATCATCTGAGATAGTCACTTTTTAGATAAGTATATATTTATGCCTATTTATTTATATTTTTATAAATTTAAATAAGTTAAAATTCCATAACAAATTAGTGATTAATTATTTTAATTTATTAAACTAATTTAGACATATCAACCCTTTAATTTAAGCATAGGATTTACATAATTAAACCCTAAAATGTTAAATTAGACATATTAATTTTATGAATATTTTTGATATTTTGAGACATGATAGTATAATTGTATTACCACTCCTCTCATCCTTTAAAAATTATTCATAGTGACGTTACAGGACCACTTGAAGTTGCATATGTTAATGGATATTTATATGATTTAATTTTTATTGATTATCACACTATAATGATTTAAATTTATTTCATAAATAAAAAATCTAAAGTTTTATCAAAATTTAAAGAATTTAAAGCTTTTTATTGGAAAATATTCTAACCTAAAATATTAAGATATTAAGAAATGATAATGGTGGTGAATATTTATAAAATATTTTGATTCATTTTGAATTTCATGTGATATTCAAAGAGAGTTAATTTTTTTTCATTCTCCAACGAAAAATAGAATTGCTTAGAGGAAAAATAAGACTATGTTATAAATGGTTATAACTATGTTGCATTCAACAAGTGTTTCTAAGTTTTTTTGAGCCGAAGCCATGAACATTGATTTACATATTATTAAAAGAGTTCCCACTAAATAATTACATATTTTTAATCCTATATAAAAATGGTCTAATAAAAAATCAAATGTTTCTTAGCTTAATTTATTTGAAAGTCTTGCTTCTATTTTTATTCCTAAAGTCAAAATAAATAAAATTGATCTTATCTTCTATTCTTGAATTTTCATAGGTTATTGAGGAAAAATTAAAGGATTAAGGGTTTATGATCCAATTAAATGATAAATCATTGAAGATAAGAATGTTTAAATTATTGAAAAATATTTCTTTGAGCCTCGTATATAACTCTCTTAAGTTTCCTCTTATGGATATCCAAACACTTTTGTTCTTCCTTATGTATAAACAGATGCCTGAGAGGAAGATGATCCAAAATTAGATAATTTTAAGTTTGTGGGGGAGCCTTCTCCATTTTGTATTTATTCTAAAAGACCTAAATGGGATGAATCTTTCATTAAATCTTCTAATTTTGAAAATATAAATAAAATAACTTGAAATCAACATACTTATAAGGCTTTAATGACTATTTATGAATGTGAACCCCAATATTTTGAGAAAGCCATTAAATATGATAGATGGAAATTTTTTATGAAATATGAATATAGAGACTTAATTAAAAATTAGACTTGGGATTTTGTCCTTCTTAAAAAAATATTGTTGGTTCTAGATGACTTTATAAAATTAAATATAATTGAATTAGAAAAATTAAAAAAATTAAAGGTAGGTTAATTGTTTGAGGCTTTACTCAAAAACCTATTATTGATTATGTTGAAACCTTTGCTCATGTGGAAATACACCAAAGTGGTTGGTAAATACACCAAATGGATGTAAAAAATGATTTATTGAATGGTGATTTATAAGAAGAAATATTTATGATTCAACCAAAAGGTTTTAAAGAATCTAAAAAAGAATATTATGTAAGTTAAAAAAATATTTGTATTGTTTAGAATAATTTCCTTGAGATTGGTATTCTAAAATAATTTTTTTTTTAAGGAATTATATTTTTCTAATTGTTATTATGATAATGATCTCTTTTTGGAAATTGAATAAAGTCATATTATCTTAATTGTGTTATATGTAAATGATTTTCTCATTACTGGTAGTCAAACTTATTTGATTTTTAAATATAAATCTAAACTAAATTTATATTTTGAGATGATTGATATAGGAATGATATATAATTTTATAGGCATGGTTGTATTTAGGATTAAAACTCCTAGTATCTCAATCTCATTATGCACATAACTTTCTTGTGGAATTTAATATGATCGATTGTAATCATGTTTCTATATAGATTGAAGTTTGTGTTAAGCTTGATCCAAAAATTACATGTCACAAAGATAACACTAATTTATATATATAATTAGTTTGATGTTTTATTTATCTAACTATTATGAGACCAAATACTCTATATGTTATAGGTGTTTCTTCCATATTTACGTAAGATCAATATTTGGATCATTATAAATTGGCAAAAATAATACTTAGGTATATCAAAGGAAATATTAATTTTTATTTATATTAGTATTCCATTGATAATGCTAATTTATATGGTTATTGTGAAGTTGACCCTACTAGTGATGTTATAGATCATAAATATACTTCTAACTATGTGTTTAAGTTTTTTGCAGGTACTATTACTAGGAGAAATAAAAAGACTTATTGTTTCTATCTCTTCTACATAAATAAAGTATAAAAGTGTTATGAAAGGTACTAAAGAACTAATGTGGTAGTTAAGGTTTTTAGAATAAATCCATATGGGTGTATTTAATAGTACAACTCTTCTTTATGATAGTAAAATTTGTATAGTGCTGGCAAACAATCTATTTTAGCACCAAAAATGAAGTATATTGAAGTTCATGTAAAATTTATCCTATAAAAAGTACTCAATGATGATATTTATCTATGTTATTTTCCTACTAATGATCAAGTGATATACATCTTCACAAAACTACTCTATACAATTATTTTTTTATAAATTCAAAATAATGTTGGGCCTTTCAAAAATGTCATTGAGGGGGAGTGTGCATCATAATGTCACCTCATAATGGACATGTGTTGTTTTCATCTATATACTTATTATCTATTGTAAAATAATTATAAAATTCACCCCATTTGATTTTTGTGTAAATTTCATCTTATGTGAGTTTATAGTGTACCTGATAATCAAACATGTTTGGTAATGGAGGTCCTTATGTTATGAAAGGCTCTCAATGCTTATAAGCTTATCCATGAGAAAATGTGGATGGATTACCACTATCATGATAGCCTAAATCACCCTGTGTGGTTTATGGATTCTAATTCCATTTGTATAAAAATATGATATTGGCATGATGAAGGTGTTTAAATCATTCAAGTGTTACATGCTAGCCTAAAACTATCATGGATGGTTTATGGATGGTAATTCATTTTCGATAAAAAGGTAATTATGACATGTATCTCCACTAAACATTAAGGGGGAGTATGGGAACAATAATATTTATGGGGTTACATTATGGCCTACATTGTTTCATAAAATAAATAAATAATATATTTATTATTTATATAACTAAATATTTAAAAATTGGTTATACAATTAATAAATTATTATATTTAATTTAAATGGGTGGATCAATTGGTTATGACTATTCATAACCCTTATACAGGTGTTTTAACCTTTTATGAAATATAAATTTTGATTATTACAACATCATGTTTTATGGAAGTGGGTCTCCAAATTTTACGTGAAGAATTATGAAGAAGTGAGGCAAAGAATAAATTTACTAGATCTGTAAATGTTTCTCAAATAATGGAATAAGCATTGTGGGTTTTTTTAAAAATCTCATTGAGGGTTTCCCATGTTAAAACTATGTAATGGACCTTATTTTTATTTCTTTCATTATTTCATTATTATGACAAGTTATGTAATTAATTAATTAATTTACCTATCATTCATATTAAAAAAATATTAGATTCTTTCCATTGGTTATTATGACACAATATATATTACAAATTTGTTTATGTATTGTGTTGGCCCTTAAAACTTATGTGAAAAAACATGATTGGTGCATTTGTATTATATCTTGTGTGTTGTGTGGAATATTTAAAAATGTCCTTTGATTTTGGCCCTTGGCCCTATGTTGTGTGTGATATTTGAACATATTTTTTTATAACATTATTCATGTCTACTATGTGTGAAATATTTATACTTTGTGACCTTTGAACATATCAAATATATCTAATCCTTGGCCTTTTTGTTTGACATTTTAAATTTTGTGTTTATTTTGTGTGTTCTTGTTGAACTTGTTAAGGTTGATAAGTGTCATGATCTATATCATGCACTCTTAACATATACTACTAAATTTAATTATTAATTTTATGAGCATCATTGTGTTTAATGCTAAATTGGATTTGGATCCTATTTGGGTAGATATGGTTAATAATATAAAAATGATAATGCAAAATGGTGATAATCAGATCTATAATAGGTGAATTGGGTGCTAAACTCATATTTAAACATATACTAAATTTATTAAACTATGATAAACTAAAAATAGTAAGTACAACTATGTTAGATATGGAAATGAAAAATAATTATTGTACTTATATTGTTCTTATGTTAATGTAGTTATGGATCTAGAACATGTAGAAAATAGACTTAAAGATGATTTTAGAACACTCATCAGTTTCTGTATTAAGTGCCTCTAAAGATACAAACACTAATATCAACCTTGAATGGTTGTATCAACGCTACTATATGAACTTGACATAAGTGACATAAGTGTCCTATACAAAATAACTATTATAAAAGGATGTGACCACTTGGATGCTTCTAGGTTTGACTTCACCTTTGCTCTGGTGCATTTAGATTTGGGGCATGGAATTTCATTCCTCATGAATTTACAAAACTCTAGTTCTTCAACTTTATAGTGACCTTGGGGAAAATGGATTAGTGGACACATAGTATCGATATACACACAAATAGCCCTTTGTTAATTAGTTCTTCATACATATCCAATACTCCAAAGAGGGCCTTAGACTCATGTAGTTCTCCCCTACATGTTGGCTTGTGTCTTAATATGCGATATGTGAAAAATAAGTACAAAACTGACCTAGCTTGTAGCTTGGAAAATATAGTTCTTGGGATGCTCCTTCAGTAATTCAAACCTATGTATGTGTTGTCCCTATGAATAATATAAATATAGGATAAAATATGGAAGTTTTGAATTATCGAGTGCTTGATTGAATGCTTTGGTAAGTTGCTTTGGTCTATGCTAGGTTTTGTAGGTTGTGAATGAATTAGGATTGATATTATATTTATATAAATTCATTTATAAAAATAAATCACATTACATCACTTATTCCAACCATTAGGATATGTTTCATTTATAAATTATATGACTTTAGGGAACTGAACACTTGTGTTAATGCAAGGCACTAGCATTGATGCTAGTGTACGTCCTATACATTAGTGTCCAAGGAGTAAGAAAGTAGGTACATGCTTAGAAATTGTAGAGGTGTAAGATAATAAATTTTTAAATATTATGAGTAAGATAAAATGTATGTGTCATCAATGTGAGATTGGTCATACTAAGAGATAGGCCAAGGAACACAAGATAGAGTAGATATGAGACTTTAGAAAGTGATAAAGATTCATAAATGAGAGGAACAACCAAGGCTTGAGTTTACCAAGTGTATAAGATTGAGGTGCTATATAATCCATAAAATAGTGTCTAAATTCCCCCCTTTACTCTAGTAATGAAATTACTAGTTTAAAGGAAAGGAATGCATACCTAGGTGTGTATAACACACCTTGTCTTTACTTGAGTCCTACTTAAGTTCTTTATTGGTTATTAACCTTAACCTAATAGCATGTTACAATATATAATCAGTGCATATAATCTAGAATTTAAATTATTTTAAAATATTTGAAATTAAAAGAATAAGGTTTAGGAGTACACCTATGTATCGATTTAACTGCCTTACCTATTGGTAAATTTATTTGAAAGATGTATTATTGTAAGGCTCAAAAACTCAGACTAAGAATATATATATATATATATATATATATATATATATATATATATATATAAGTCTAAAAAGTGCATATATTTAATGAGATATAGAGATATATTTGAAGGTACCTACCCCCAACCTTGGGGAAAAAGTGAATTGCCACTCAGTATTTAAGATTAGCTCAACTGTGAAACCCAATCATACTTATACCTAGCAAGCATGAGTGAAAAAAGTAAACTCATACTATCAAATTAGAAAGGATGGATGATGCAATTAAGTCCAACCTCAAAAATTGGAAAGATATATTGATTTAATCACCTCAACCATACCAAAAGTGAACCAACTAATGTATTAAATTGATTCAATACAGTTTGTAAAAGTACATCTTGGGTATGAGTGTGTAAAAATACATTCTAGTGGGTGATGGCAATACCTGAGAGTGTTTTTAAATCTAAAATTTATTTGAATTTTGAAATATTAGGTGCAAATTTCATATCATATGCACCTTATATATGTTTCATGCTGAAATTATTTATAATAATGGTACTAATACATAGAAATTTTCCACAACTATGAACGTAAATTATATAACCATGTTCTTTGAAAAATTTGTAAAGTGTTTAGGTATGAATAAAATAATTAAAAACATGCTTGCACTATATGTCGATAAATATAAAAACTAAAATAAGTATCAATGTGGAGAACATGTTTCTAAAATATGTCCCCACTATAATTTGGGGATGATGAATACTAAAAAAGTGTGGAGGATATGCTTCCAAATCATGCTTCCACTAAATGTAAAATTGTGAATGTGTTTAAGGCATGAATATATGACATGATTTCATCAAATATTAAAAATTATATAAGTACCAAATGCTGAATGAATGTGGAGAACATGCTTTCAAAACATGTCCCTAGTGAATCTGAAAATTATGCCAAATGTGAAGAACATCTCTCTGTGACATGCCCCTATTGATATTACCCTCCTTTGAGATGAGGGAAGAATATAAACAATTAGCTACCTCACTTCAAAAGGATAAAACAAATTTATAATTTATGAGTGTAACCATGTAACATATAAAATGAACATATATAGATAGATATATAATCAAAGGGCATAGAACGGTGTGATGACATGAAGGAATAAAATGCATGATAAGTATCATGATAAAATCTATTTATTTATAGTATAAGATTAATAATAAAATAAATCACACACATAAGAATAATCAAAATTAAGTCAAAAGGCAATGGTCCAAGGAGATTGTAAACAAGGGGCATGTTCAAATGTTGCAAAATAGAAGGGACTTGACTTAGTAAATATCAATAAAATCAAGGATGACATATTCAAATTTCCATACAAAAAATAATGGCATATATAAATTTAAAATAAATCACATATAGGCATGTGGGACACAAACAAAGGAACATATTAAAATGCTCGAATAAGAAAGACAATAACAAGGTAAGACACTCAAAGAAGTAAAGGGAAAAATTAGAAACCAACATAAACATATCATAGTATCCCATGGATCGGATGTGTTAGAAAAAAATTTAAGTTAATAGCATGTCAAGTACCCTATGTAAGATACAATCATGGGTAAAGGCACGTGTAGGTATATATAGGATCTCAAAACATGATAATATAGAGTGACCATAGAATGATGTAACCTATAAGTATGATGAATTTTTAAGTGGCTACCCCTAATGTATATATGACATGAGTAGAGGAAATTCCCAACATACAAAATAAAAATAGATATTTTATTTATGTAGGCATGTATCACCCTCAATTAGAAGTGTGTCATGCATGTGTATGTATAAGTAATTGATATGACATCTATTAACATGGAACTAACATATATATGTCAAGGATCTAATAGAACATGTAGGTGTTGTAAATATTTTATTATTTTTGAATGTTTTTAAAATTTTTGGTAGTTTTAGAATATTAAAGGGACAAACTATCCTATGATTCCATACACCAATAACCTTCTAGGAGGTCCCATCAAAATATCTAACTGATCTAGTATAAAGATGCAAATCATGATGAGTATAACCCAAGTATGCAAGTAATGTCATGGTGCAAATGTTCTTTCTTTCACCATTATAAATCATAACACTACATATAAGGTGTTTATCAAGGTTTGCTCATATGAATAGAGAATGAAGATCAAAGTCATCATCCCTAATCTCACTGTCATTGAAATAAATAGGTGTTTAAACTATAGAAGGATATTCCATGTATGAGTACCAATAATCCCATCTAATAAGTTCCCATAATGTGATGGAGGAAGATGTGCATTATATTCCATTTTCACTTGTGGTTCCTTCCTAGAATGTTCTTACAAAGGATTCTTAAATATTTTATATTTGTGGTGATCACCCAGTTATGAACTTGATTCCTTAGGAGGATCCTCAAATGTGGTATTTTGGTCATCAATAACGTCTTGGATCTTATGCTTCAAGGTAAAACATTTATTCATTGAATGTCATGGTCCCTATTTATAATCACAATAAACATTAACATCATATATTTTGGGTAGAGTTATATTTATATCAACCTTTATAAGATGAAGGAGAGATATAAGATAACACTCTACTTACCATGGGAGTAGTGAGGTGTGACACTCATGTAAGTGTGTAAACTATCTCTTTGGTGAAATCAATTGGAAAAGCTGATTAGATTACTTTGAAAGTGTGTTAACTTTTATGGTTATTTCAATTTTAAGATTAGGAGGTTATACCTTATAACTTGGTTGGATTGTAAAATCGATACTAGATGTAGATGTAGTTGGTGTGTTTACTACATAATTGAGCTTATTCAATGAAATAAACTTGATTCCATGGTCCTATACAACATGGCATAAGTAATCAAAAGATTTAAACTTCTTGAAAAAAATATAAGCATGTAAATGAGCAAGAAAAAATTACTTTAATATGTCTTGCAACCCGTTATCTACCATAGGATTGGTTATTTTAGCTAATATTATTTGCACCTCAAGACATATTCATTGATATGTTAATTTATTCCTTATTTATTTTTAAAAATTGATCATAGGAAACCTTTTGTAAATATTAATGGGAAAGTGTGTTAAAAATTAATTTTCAAGAGTTTCAAATGATTTCATGAATTGGAGAGGTAAATCATATAACCACCTCAAAGCATAGTCCTTAAGGCTTCTTGGGAATAATTTAGTCAGAAGTTTATCATTGGAGGCATATTTAAGGCATGCTACATAAAAGGTTTGAATATATTTTTTAGGATCACCCTTTTCATCATAAAATGGAAACTTAGGTGCAAAAAAACTTTAAAGCATTTTGTTCAATGTTTGTAATATTGTACTCCAAGGTATTTATAACTTAAAGGAGTGTTTAAATTTTAGTTACTAAATATTTAACCCTAAAAATATTGATTTGGGTTATCTAGGGTTAAAGGGGATAAAATATCTCTATAGCAATCTAATTGGATTTTTAGCTTAGATATAAACATATACTAAATTTATTAAATTAAGATAAGCTAAAAATAGTAAATACAAATATGCTAGATATGGAAATGAAAAATAAATAATGTACTTAGATTATTTTAATGCTTATGTAGTTATGGATCTAGAATAGGTAGAAAGTAGACTAGAAGATGACTCTAGAATAGTCATCAGATTATAGATTGAGTGTCTTTGGAGCTACAAACACTAATGTCAGCCTTAGATAGTTGCATCAATGCTAATATTTGAACCCAATGTAAGTTTCCTATATGGAATACATAATAAAAAAGGATGTGACCACCTAAATACTTATAGCTTTGACTTCACCTTTGCTATAATAAATTCCATTCTAGGTCATGGACTATTTTTCCTCCTAAATTTGTAAAACCCTAGCTCTTTATCTTTATAATGACCTTGGGAAAAAATGGGCTAGTGGGCACATGATGTTGATCTGACCCTAAATACCCCTCTATTAATTATCAATACCTACATATACAATACTTTGAATAGGGCATTATACTGATGTATTTATCCCCTACATATTGGCTTGTGAGTGAATCATGTGATATGTGAAAAGCAAGTACAATAGTGACCTAGCTTGTAACTTAAAAAAATAGATCTTGGGATACTCATTTAGTAATTTATATCTATGTATTTTTTTTCCATATAAATTATATTAAAATAAGATAAAATTGAGAATCTTTATTTTATCGAGTGTTTGATTGAATGTTTTGGTAAGTTTCCTTGGTCTATGCTAGGTTTTATAGTTTGTGAATGAGTGAAGGTTGATCTTGTATTTATATGAATCCATTTGGAGAAATTAATCACATTAAATAAATTATATTAACCATTATGATATGTTTCATTAAAAAATTATATGACTTTAGGGCATTGGACACTTACATCAGGGCAAGGCATTAGAATCAATGCAAGTGTCTATCTAAAACATTAATGTCTAGGGAGATAAGAAAGTAGTTATAGACTAAGAACTTGTAGAGGTGGAAGATAAGTAGGTTTTAAGAATTATAGGAAAGATATAAGGTCTAGGTCATCAACATGATCTGGTCTAACTAAGAGATAGACCAAGGGCCACAAGATAGAGTAGATGCAAGACTTCAAAAATTAGGAAAGGTTCAAAACTAAGAGGAACAACTAAGGTCTGAATTCACCAACTATACAAAATAAAGGTACTATCTAATCCATCAAATAGTGTCTACACATTGATATATTATATAGGCCTCATGAGTTATATACAAATTTCAAATATTATGATTCTAGTACACATTTTTTGTGATTAATAAGAATCCAAGAGGGGAGTTAATATTATGTTAGTATGATAAAAACTAAATAAAAATACACTAATAAATCTAACACCTCAAGCCAAGACACTCAAGGATCAAGATAAAAATACAAGTAACTATACATGAAAGAAAAAACAAACATTATTTACCTTCCTTGATAGTAAGATTTATATGTTGGCCATAGAGGAATGTGCTTAGTCATATGCTCAAAGAGTCTTTGACAATGATGCCCCTTGCATCATATCTCCTTATCACCTTGGAAATGTTGGGATTGGATTTGAATTAGCTTTGATTTTTCTCTCTCTCAAAAAATGAACATTATAAAATTACACAAAGAGTCTCCTTGGAAGTATTTTTGCATAATAACATTACACAAAAATAGATTGTTGAACAATGGGTGAGGCCTTGTATTTATATTATTTCAAATTAAATCTAACCCAAGTACAATTAGGTTAGAGTTAACTAAGATTAAGTTTAATTTAACCTCATTTGAATTAAGGAGGGAACAAACAATTAATATTTGGGATAGAGATCCAATTTATTAAGCAGGCTTTCTATTTATGAATTTAAGGCTTTAGAGGAGATATTTTGAATTCCTTGAATATGAGGATGATAACATCATCATGACCTTAATTTTATTAAAATTTCCCTTTTAAAAAATTCATTTTCACAAATTTCACATGGAAATTTCACTTAAGCATTTAATTTGATTTGCTTAGTTAATTCATTCTACTTAGCATTTTTTCACTTTAAAAATTGTTTAAGTGCCTTGCTTAATGGGTCCAAATGCCAAACTATCAATTTAATAGGTTTCAAGCTAACTAGAGATGAATTTGTGAGATACTATTTTCTATAGGATAATACCCTAAATAATGATCCTTAACATAATTTTGAGTACTAATGTCTGATGTGTGGGATGAAATTGGGACATTCAGTGATTTATAGGCTTAATTTGCACTATTTGTTAGAAATCAATCTGAAGTTTGGTTGGAACATAGTTGTGGCCAAAATGGGGTGTATATATTTTCCATCTACTACAATTTTCAATGATGACAACTTTACTATGCATGTTTCAATTTAAATTTATTTTGAGATAAGTGACTTTTCATGATTAATTCCCTAACCTTAAAAGGTGGAAATTTCATTAGGCTTCACATTCATGAGATAAAACTTTTTCAATAAGTAATAATTATTTTTTGCATAATTAAAATTTCAAAACTTACGAATGCTTCAAAAAAATTTTATTGACACATATTATTAGGGCATACACTATGCATATGCACTCTTATTTCAGTTTCAATATACAAATTCACATAGTTTTAAAGTGTCAAAAAAAATTATACTTAGAATCTACATACAATTTCAAATTTTATAATTATAATGGGAGCATGATACACATGCTACCTTCTAACAATTTTATTTTACTAGATGTAGACATGGTTGAAACATGGGTGTTCTCAATTCTCTTATGATCATGCATTTTAATATTTTTTTTAATTGAATGTTAAGAGTGTTGTTTGAGTTACCTTATTCCTAGCTTATCCTTAGACCTATGTTATAGCCCTAAACATAATTTTACACTCATTATGCAAACTACAGTCACTTAAAGTCAATCAAAACACAACCCCAAGACTAGATCCCAATCAAACTTGCTCAAAAGTCTATAAAGTGGACATTAGAACCACATTTAGGACACTACAACCACATGGTGGTAGTGTCCCCAAATGGGTGCTACTATGCTTATCGATAATGCTTCCTAACAAATATTTTTCAAATGTGTGCCCCTCCTAAGTTCAGCCTAAGCATATTTTATTATCCACACAAGTTATATAAATCTATAAATACAAGTCTAATTGACCTCTATTCACTATATGGAAAATATATGAAAAAACACATCAAAACCAAAGACAAGTTGAGAAGAATTAAGGTATTTTATCCCTAGTCTAACCTACTTATGCATACTACCATCTAAATCAATCCCTAAGATCATTTTTTGAAGATTTCCTATCTCATTCTATAATTCACTTGCACTTGCATTAAGCACTAAGTGGGAGAACTAGATTAAGCATTCACTTGCCTTCAAGAATAAAAGAAAAGGTGAGTCTTTCTTGTTTTAATATCATTTATTTTTTTAATAGTATAAAAACTAGTATATCTCTATAGGAGGTGATCCACATGCCTAGTCAAAAGGAACTACTTCAAGGGAAGCTATCCCAAATCCACATCAATCCTAAAACATAAATACATGGTGGTTTATCCCTCAATAGTGCTCCTAGTGACATTTTTTAACCCTTCACCAAATCTGAAAATACCTCACCTTTATATCTTACACTCATTATGGGAGACAATCTTGTCAACAATTGCATTATGGATAATGGGGCAAGTACTTCAGTTATGCCCAAACTTGTGGAAGACAAGTTGGGATTAAAATGTGATCCATATATCAATGGAGTGTTTCAACTTGATGGGAAACTATCTAAGTTAGTAGGGCTCATCAAAATTTTGAATTTTTTCTTTCATGACTATCCAAGCTTTCCAATCCTTCAAGATATAGTGGTGTTAGATTTGCCTTCTCACTTTGCTATTTGCCTATCAAGGTACTTTACCTCCAAGATAGGAGGATATATCTTAGCTTATTGGTATTTCTTGGATTTTATAATAATGTATGGATCAAAGGTGATTACTATAACATAACCATTGGCCAAGTTTCACATGGATCCATATGTGGAAGCAAGTTATAAACTAAATTGTGCCATCAATGATAAATAAAAGCATGTTATATATGATGGAGCATCTTCTAAACTTGGAACATTTTCTAAGATGATTATGGTACTAAAAATTATGGGCATGATCATTATTCTTTCATTGAAGAGATATACCTTGGCACATACATCATCCATGATGAAGGTGATGAACATTCTAAGGTAATCCTTGATGATCCTTTTCAAAAAGCTACTGAGGCTAATTATCTTATTCATATGCATGATGATGGTCTTAAAAGCATGATAAATTAGGATAATGAAGAAGATAATGAAATTTTGCCTACTCAAGATGAAGGAATTCATGGATTTGACATCCATGATGAAGAAGATGATCTATGCTATTAGTTTCATGCCATAGTTTAAGAATTCAAACAACTGAGTAAGCCAACTCTCCTTCCTAAAAAGCATGAAAATGATAGTATGGTTATTGATGGACCTTATAAACATGAAGGAGAGTGTCTTATGGAGCATGAGAATGAGTGATAAACCACTATAAATAAGGCTAAAGTCATGAAATAATGTAACAAAGCCAATGTGGAAAGTTTTGTGATTGAGGAGCAGTCCAAACCTTAGTCTAATCTTGAACCAATTTTAGACATGTTTGAGTAGTAAAAATATAAGTTTGACGGTACTATACATTAATACATCCTGGTCTAACTAAAGGTGAGATTGACCAAGGTGTCATGTTTCCCAAGAAGAAATATGAAGAACATCAAATAGACATGACAAAGGTCAAGCAGGTTCCAAGTTCAAACAAGCCTCTTGGAAAGATATATGGAGTCTTCATGAGAGCTCCAAGTGATACACTTGCAGTCAACATAGGATCCAATAATGGTAAATCATTTAACTATATACATAAATAAGTATTCATTGAAAAGTATGTATCATATGAGGGTTTATTTTCATGGAGAAGCAATGATTCTAGAAGCATTAGCTTTGATGTTGGTTGAAGTAATGAAGAAGTTGTTCTTCAACTCAAGTGTTTTGGGGTATTTTACATAGTAGGTTAGATGTGTGATGCTTTATGTTTTTGTGTGTGTTTTCTTTAAGTACTTATAGAACACAAGTGTGTGTTTTGGTGTCTTCCTTTATGTGTTTACTTACTTATTGTGTTTGGTGTGTGTTTGTGGTCTATTCAAAGGCATTTTAGTGTTATTTATAGTGTATGGGTGACTCCATTTACTAAGGATAGGAGAAGGCAAATGACCTTAGCATAGTAATTATGATACCCCCTAGATATTGCCTAAATATTGACTAACTTTACCCCTAGGTCAAAATAAGTCAACCCCCTACATATCCAAAGTTTTCATAAGGTCCTCTAAGTCATAAAATGTTCACCATGGTCCTAAAATGAGTTTAAGTCACATTTGAAGGTTATAAAATGTGTTTAGACATTTGTCATATTTTTTTCTCTTTCTTTATGTCATTTTATGTCACATTTTAGTCATTTAAATAGAGTTGTATAGTTTTACATGAAAGAACAAGTGTGTCAAGAGGTTATATAATATACCATGTGTTATAGAATGTCATATGGTAGTTAAAATTGAAAGTGGCATGTTTAATGTATAAACAAGAAGATCACTACAAAAAAAGGATTTCCAAGTACTTGTACAGACTAAGGTGACTCACCCAATATGTGTGAGGATTTAGGAATATGTTATGGCATGCTTAAAAGTTAGTTTCAAGTTCAAATTTGATCATTTTTAGTCATTATGTCTGTCTCTCATCACTCTCTTGGACAAGTCAAAATAGGTCAATGGTTTTCTATTGGTATAAATAAGAGAATATGAGTTAGACTGAGTGCAATTGGGGGATGTTATTATTCCTCATGAAATATCATTACATGGTCATGGTTTTTGTATTAGTGGTATATGCTTTATGAACAATCACATAGATTGTTAGCACCTCCAAGTTGTCTATACATTCACAACACCTTGATTTCATCATTTGTTTACATTGATCCATGTGAACTAAGTGTTTTATGAGGATTTACAGAGTATTTTCATCATTTTCATATGGATTTCAATCTATTTAGCATGTGTGAACATGGAGAGATGGGCAATATCACTCTCTTGTGTTAGAAGTGAATGTCAATGAACTTGATAAAATAGTGTTTTGTTAATGATAAAGTTTCATCTTCTATGAGTGGTTCTAGGATAAAGTAATACACTTGTGTTTACCCCCTCAAAACATGGAAATTAGTTTCTCGATTGGAATTTTGCACTCAATAAGATCATTGATGGAAGTTAGGTCTAAGACACTTGATATAGTCAAGAAACCCTAAAACAGCCATATACAGGCTTGTCTAGAGATCATTCTAATGTCAACCTAAATAAAGGAAGCATAGTGGTGTTTGAAGGTTTTGAACCTAACTGAGATCTCAAACAAAGTACATAAACCTAGTTAAAGGTTATTAGGGTGATGATGAGGTTATAAACTAGTACAAAGTCCTATATCTAATGACACCTATATGCAGTCTTAAATAGTGGCTTGAAGTCAATACAAAAGGAAACATATTAGTGTTGAAATGGTTTGGAGGTGTTTTAACCCAATTGAGACCTTAAATTAAGTCTAAGAGCATAGGAAGGATCATGGTGTAAGTGTTGAGGCCATTACATATAGTCAAACTAGATGGAAAAGTGCAGAGTTGAAAAAAGTTGCTTAATGAAATGAATTACCTTAACTTCTCCAAAAGGAGACTTTGCTTTGTATAGTGTCATTTTGTTGGTGGAGGTATATGAGGTATAATAAAGTATAATGGTTTCTCTCTTATAGCCTATACTTAGAGGTAACACCTTGACATAAGAGGATATGACTAGCTTAAGAGAGATGATGGTTGAGTGGGGTTTTAATTAAATCAAGTTTCTTGTTGGAAAAACTTAGTGACTATAGTGATTTTTAGTCCAAAATGAACCTATAACAATACAACGTTACAAGTGATAACCAATGCATTCATGGTGAGAGATGATAACATGGTTCCAAGGCATGAAATGAGCTAAACTAGGTATGAAAAGACATCAATGACCTCAATAAGAATAAAAAGAGTCTAATGTAGTCTTAAAACACTAATCAACACCTATAGGAAACTCATATCTCATAATATGCTCACCTATAGTTTGAAGATAGTCTGCAGACTAGCCTAGATAATGGAAAATGCAGGTTTGGATGGTAAGCAGGGATATAGAAAGCATGCCCACATAATAGACCATTATAATAATTATAATATAATATTTTCATGTGATTATTATAGGTAAATATTCAAATAAATTGAGTTTTCAAAACCTCACACTCAGTCATCTAAAACCCTTCACAAAGCCATACCTCTAAAAAACTAGTCATTTTGACGTTGAGGGATATTAGAGCATGATAAGAGTATGAAAACTGACACAGAGGGTCCTCATGACCTAAACATGACCACCACACTATCTTTCAGACTAGACTAATAGTATAAGTTCCCTATGTTTTGTCTCAAACTAGAGGCACTCCACAGTCAATGTAACCTACAACTTTAATACATGAATGGTAAAAGGATGAGATGGAGAGTCTTAAAGCATTATGGGATGATTTTTAGAGTTTTTTTGGATATGAATTAGTTATACAAATCATGTTTAGCTATTGAAAACACTTAGATGTGGCCACATACTTGAATACATAGTCTTGTAGACTAGGCCTGGAACTAGGCATAAACCCTTGTGACTTATAATGAAACTTTCATGATCATGAGATATTTAAAAACCATGTGATAGCCTTTAGGGAAGAGTTTAGAATGGATTATACCCATTTTTTTGCATATATCAACTCAAATTGGTCATTTTTGGCATAAACTTGTTTTATAGGTACTTATAATGCAAGTAGGAGATTGAGAAGCCTTTTTATTTTGCTCATATTTGTACTAGCGAGTTACATGGTGTCTCAAGAAATTATGAATAGTTGATGGGTTAAACATCTAACCTTTATGAATCATCACTAAGAACCAAAATGACCAAAAACCCTCCTAAAACCCTTATAGGAACCCAATGGAGAAAATATGAATATAAATGCATCTAGAAGGGGTCAATTGACATGTAAAATGACTTTGACCTATTTAGAACTCCCTTAGGATCCTTGACATCTAGTTATTCCATACTGTCACTTATATGGACAAGCTTAATTCTTTATTTTCTACAAGTTTTGAGGTAATCTAAAGGTACATAAAGGAATAGACATGTGAAGTCCATTATGGGAGGTGTGTAGAGAAAATTTATAACTCCTCATATCTAATTCTTACCTTGTTCATTTATTTAAACTCTTCTGCTAAGTTATTCATTATTGGCAATCTTGGATAGAATAGTGAAGAAGTAAGTGAGTACCAAATTAGAGGTGATAGTGTAGTTTGGAGTTACTTTGAGGTCTACATGATGAAATGGAAGGAAAATAGGTTATGAATAAGTGTCTATCATACCTAAAATGAATCTCCTTGGACATGTACATGTCATCTAAGTGACAAATGTTAGGATTGAAGCCTAGAGGGCTAATGAGTGAATGCAATAAGGTAAACAATAAGTGATAAGAGGAAGAGCATCAATTGGAGAAGTGTATAAGGACCTAAAATAATCATATTTCCACCTTCTCAAGACATAGGATATGTGACAAGAACTTCTTAGGCAATTCCAAGCTGTTAAGTGGACTATTCATTGAGAAGGGAAATTTCAAGAAGAATGTGAAGTGTCCCTTCACCAACTTTAGGAATATATCATGTTTATGATTAACATATGTCTAAGAGAACTTAATAAATTGTTTCCTAACTCTTCCTATTTCATTTTAAATGGTCTCCAAGAATTTACACTTGGCCTTGTGACTTTTCAACTTCATTTCTCTCCTCTCTTATGCTTTATATATTCAAGATATTTTTGCATTATAAAAGAATCCACACTTGTATGGAAAAGCCCTACTGCTTTGAATACTATATTTTCCTTTCAATAAATATATTTAATTTAGGTTTGAATTAATAACCTATTTTATAAGTATGTGAAGTAGTGAACAGTGGAGTGACAAGTGATAACTATCTATCCTCATCTTATCTTTACTGTTTCATGTTTGATGCAAGTAGTCTACTCTCTTATAGGTCACATGAAGTGTAACTAGTGTATTTTCTATCTCTAAGTGTAAGTAATAGCATTAGAGTCTAAAATCAAACATCTTATTCATTCCTCTTGATAATTTTAATGCATATCACCTCCATGTTTGAAACACTCATGTTAGAGTAATCTAAGAAGTTTAATCTAGTATTGTAAGTCATATTTCATAGTGCGAGTATATGGCAGTCTAGTAGAGATCAATCTGGTATATCACCTTATTAAGATATGTTAATTTCATGTTCCTTATATCTATTTTAATCCAAGCAAGAATGTAGTATAGGTGATAATATATCAAAGATAAATCTAAGGATCTAACCCTTCAATCTAGAGGTTTACCTCTACTATAGGCAACTGACAGGCCTAGAGGTAATCCAATGTTTCACTCAATTTGGAAGAGGATTGAACAACCTATTTAAGGGTGTAAGGTTGAGTGAAAAATGGCTGATGTAATATTCATTTTTCCTTTGATTAAGTATAAATTTTCATTATGTAAGTACGAAATAAATAAGTGCACCAATTCCTTAGTTTTTCTAAGAAAATAAGATATCATAGAGTTGTATAACTCCTACTCTATCTAGTCTTTTCTTAATTGTGTCACAAATATCATTAACAAAATTAGTAATAGGATCATGAAATATTTAAAATTTTATATGGTCCTATGTGCCTTTTCCATGCCTTAAATTATTTCATATATTAGGAACTTAAAATATTGAATAATGTCCCTTAGGCCATTTCATGCATGATGCAAAGAAAGTTATTATTTACCTCTACCCAAAATGATCCATATAACTTATAAATTACAAGGTGAAATTAAACATTAGGATTAGGTATTTTATATTTGTAACAAGTAATGTGAAACATCCCTTCTTATATTCCATCTCCTTGGCCATGTGCTAAACCTCCTTGGTATTGGCCAATGCCTCCTTAATGTCTAACTAGTTTTATCACCTTATGGATATGGGCTGAAATAACCTTCATATTACATCCAAAAAAGTATAACCTATCCTTGTGTAATTTTGATAATAATAAGCACAAAAATTCTTTAGATTTTCCAAAAATTGGGAGCTCATGTAGTTGTATAAATCTTTCTCTATCTAGTATTAATTTGACAATGTCATCAAAAATTACATTTTTGTCTAGGGTTTTCCTCCCCATATTCACCATATAATTGTTTTTTTGGTTGGACTCATTTCCTACTTATCTATGGATGTATTACTCAAAATTACACTTATCTAATCAAAACTCTCACTCTTATTTATGCAATACATTATCTGGGTATTGCATCTTAGTGAAACTCATCCTTGATGGCCTTAACCTATCTCTTATCTATGACATGACTAGAGTATCCCTTATTTATCTAGCCTTAGGTGTGATATTTATTGGTTATATATTTTATAACTTACTAAATTTAGTAGAGGATTATCCCTCTTACATGTTTTATTATTTTTCCACTACTTCCCCTACTTCATCTTTGATGATAGTTGATGGCCCTTTGAACCACTCTATGCTTGGTGTTACTTCTATCCCCTCAATGATAATCACTCCAAAACATGCACTAAAGTATTAAATGAAATTTATTCTCTTTAAAACATTTTAATTTAGTCTCATAACCAACCTGAAGCCCTTATGGTTCACCCTCATCCTTCCTATTTGTCTGAATCCTTAAATTTTGGATCTAATGGGATTTTTACTCTAAAACTAGTATTGTTTGACTCAAATTTGAGATCTAAAAAGATTTAATAGTGGTAACCATACTATAAAACCTAAAAAATACCAAATACCTTATTCATATTCACCAAATCACCTCAAATACTAGTGTACTTGAGTTGTAATCTAACACGAGTCCTAATTTTATCCTTTAATTAGTGTCTTGTAATAATTTTGGCCTCAAATGTGCATATATATTATTCATTATAATTCACTCAAAATATTGGGGTCACTTAGGGATATTGAATAAAAATTGGTGAAATAACATGTCTTTTCCCCATTTTATTCTCCTTTCCAATTTTCCCAATACTTTCCTTCAATGTGTTGTCCCTCTATGCAATATTCATTTGACTTACCATACTTTAGTGTTAAATGTTGCCATCCTCACATTAATTTATTGTGTTCTATATATTTTCCATCATTAATTTGAATTTTGAATTTTGAGAGTGATCTCATTTTGTTATGTGTACTTCCCTTTACATTCATGGGAACTGCACTTTTTTTTCTCTTACATGCTTTCTTACCTTGTGGTTCCTTTTGATAATATTTTATACTACCTCAACCCACACTAAATTCTATGTTCGTTCCTCCAATATATTAAATATCTTTCCCAATGGTTTTTGAATGGTAAAAGCTATGTATTATAAATTATGTGATAAAAATAACATCAAACTCACAATTTCCTTAGCTCTACCATTATAATGGTTAACAAGGGGTAATTTAATCTTCAAGTTTATTAGAATTTTTCACTATTAAATTTGATTATATCATCAAGATAATATTCCAATTAGAGAGAGAGATATAAATTCATGATGACAATCAACTAGAGACTTAAAAATATAACATAAGGCTCCTAATGGAAATCCATTGATAGACTCACTTTACTAGTATTACAAGGTGTGTGAATATTATTATATCAAAAATGTAAAATTAATGCACATAGAAATTAATATAATCTACTCTAACCTAATAAACACACAATATAGAAGGAAAATGACATATTCCTTAGATAACATTGTTTAAGCATGTAAAAATGGCATATGCCTTATTATAACATTGTTTTATTCATGCTTAAGCATGATATGTGATCCAAAAATTAGAAGCTTTGGTTGAAATAAATTCAAGAAATAAGAACAACACAATAACAATAATGCTATCTTTGAGAAGAGATGTTTTATTCATAAAAATTTGTAGATCCAAACATATGCTTATCTCTGAGAAGAGATGTCTGATTTACATTTTGGGTTACATATTCATTTATACACATTTTTAAGGTAGGATGAGGATGTGAAAGGTCAGCGATCTTGAGGGAGATTAAGTGGTTTGACTTCCATGATTTATAGAAATATAAAATTTGAGGAATTACTATTTTTAAACAACACTACTAAAATTAAAATTTGGGGCACTTCGATTGGGTTTCAAGGGTGAAAATACATCAATTAGAGCTCATGTCATCTCATTTTATTCTCCTCATTCTTATCTTTCCAATGGTTCAAATGGTGAGTTGATTGGAGCTACAATATAAAAGTTATGGCTCCCAAAAGTCCTACCACTAATTGGAGTTGAACCATCACCTGAATTATCACCTGGAATGTTGCCCAGATCATTCCTTCCTCCTTGAGAAGAAATGGTCCCCATTGCATCAAGATTTGTCAACAAGTGTGGTAGTTGTGTTTTGATTTGATTCCTGATGCATAGTTGGAATGGACTATGCTTTATGGAGCTATGTAGGGCCTAATTTTACACTATTTTTGTCTAACCATTAATCTATGGATGGGAGGCCATGAAATTCTTTAGATTTTTATTTATTAGCTTCTATTGTTATATTATTTATGTAGTTAAGGCTGAAACATCAGCCCTTTTGGATTCCTATGGCTTGACCACCATGAGAACAAATTTCTTGGCACTAATTAAAGAGAGAGATGTGGAAGGTGGTACCTCTAGTACCCTATATCACCATGTTCCAAGAGTGAGGGTGATCCTTCAAGTTCTTGATTCAGAGATTCCATGTCGATCATACATGAATGGATGACCAAAGAGTACATGGCAAATATCTAGATTGACTACATCACATAAGACCTCATCTTGGAAAGGTTTTATTGCATATGAGAGAAGACATTGGTGGGTGACATGGAGGTTTCTCCCTAGACTCAACCATCTAATACTATATGGCTTTGGGTAAGACTTCATGGACAAATTTAGGATTTTCACAACATTAGCAGAGATTAAATTCTATTGACTCCAACTATCAAGAATGAAATGCAAAGGCTTACCTTTCACCCATTACATAGAATGAAGCAACCTTTCCTTGTCATCTAGCTGCTCCTAATGGGTCTGTGATAAAAAAACTATGGCATCTAGCTTAGCATCTATAATCTCTTCTTCATCCTCTTCAACTATAGGTTATGTATGAGGCAGAGCAGTAGATGTTGAGGATTATGACTCAAAAATTAGAGACTTGATGGCTCAACATTCTTCTTTAGAGTGAGTTCTAGATTTGTGATAATCACACCATTTTCTAGTCTTTCCTTCCTTTTTCTTCCAATTTTGGCCTCATGTTTGACCTTCTTTGTCACTTTTCCATTTTGAAGGGTGACTCTTCATATTCATTCTTCCATGCTTCTATTCAATATTCATTGTGAACTTGTACGCCTCACTGAGGGTTTATAAATTAAAGAGTTCCATTTCTCCCCATATATATGATTATAGTCTACTATGATATTTGAGAACTTTGTGTTTCTCACTTTCTTGGATGCCCAATCTCATAGATAGAGAATGAAAAATGTCAGTGTAATCTTGAACAGACTATTCCTTACCTTGGTGAAGTTGTTGCCACTCTATATATAGATCATCATATGATCTAATGGGGTAGTATTATTTATTTATAGCTTCTATGAAATCATCCCAGGTAGGTTCTGCCTCAAGGCTAATATCATCTACATTGAATCTCTTTTTATACACATCCCACCAATTTTTGATAGGCAATGATTCTTTCAAAAGAGCAAAAGTGATCTTCTCTTTATCAGTGAATTTATTTATAGAAAAATAAGATGACAATTGATCCAACCAATTTTATAATACATCAACATTGATTTTTCCTTCAAATGTAGGGATATCAAAATTCACCTGAATCATGAAGGGTGTTGGGGCATTGAAAGGATATGGGGTTGCAGATGAGGAGCCAAAATTTCCCATCAAAATTTATTGGATAATTTAGGTGAATTGTTGTAGCATCTATGCTTATTATTGATGGAGGGATTAATTCACCATTTCCTTGAAAGGATCAGATGTCTTAGTGTTCTCCACCATTTAAATTCATTTGGAGCAAATAGGTGGATAGTCTATTGGTTCTATTTTCCACCCAAGCTTCTTGTAATCTGACCTCATCCTCAAGATCATACAATCTAAATACAAATCGCTCTGATACCAATAATCTAAAACTCAGAAGGTTTGGTTGAAATAAATTCAAAAAATAAGAACACAATAACAATAAAGCTATCTCTGAGAAGAGATGTTTTATTCATAAAAATTTGTAGATCCAAACATATACTTATCTCTAAAAAGAGATGTCTGATTTCCATTTCAGGTTACATCTTCATTTATACACATTTTTAAGGTATGAGGAGGATGTGGAAGGTCACTAATCTCAAGGGAGATTAAGTGGTTCAACTTCCACAATTTACAACAATACACAATTCAAGGAATCACTATTTTTAGAAACTTACTATTTTTAGACTACACTACTAAAATTGAAATCTGGGGCACTTCCATTGGGTTTTTAGGGGTCAAAATCCATCGAGTGGACCTTATGCCATATCATCATGTTTTCCTCATTATTATCTTTCCAATGGTTCAAATGGAGCTACGGTACAAAAGTTATGGCTCCTAGAAGTCCTACCACCAATTGGGGTAGAACCATCACCTAAATTGTCACCTAAAATGTTGCCCAGATCATTCCTTCCTCCTTGAGAATCAATGGTCCCCATTGCATCAATATTTGTCATCAAGTGTGGTAGTTGTGTTTTTATTTGATTCTTGATGCATACATGGAATGGACTGTGCGTTATGGAGCTGTACTTTGTGGAGCTGTGTAGGGCTTGATTATTCACTATTTTTGTCTAATTATTAATCTATGGATGGGAGGCCATGAACTTCTTTAGCTTTTTATTTATTGGCTTCTATTATTATATTATTTTTGTAGTCAAGGATGCAACATCAACCCTTTTGAATTTTTGTGGCTTGACCACCATGAGAATAATTTTTTTGGCACTAATCAGAGAGAGAGACATGTGGAAGGTGGTACCTTTAGTACCCTATAGCACTATGTTCCAAGATTGAGGGTGATCCTTTGAGTTCTTGATTCATATATGCCATGTTGATCATACATGAATGGCTGACTAGAGAGTACATCACAAACATCTAGATTGACCACATCACATAAGACCCCATCTTGGAAAGGTTTTATTGCATATGAGAGAAGGCATTAGTGGGTGACATGAAGGTTTCTCCCTGGACTCAACCATCTAATACTATATGGCTTTGGGTGAGGCTTTATGGGAAAATTTAGGGTTTTCATAAAATTAGTAGAGATTAAATTATTTTGACTCCCACTATCAAGAATGAAATATAGAGGCTTACCTTTCACCCATAACTTAGAATGAAACAACCTTTCCTTGTCATCTAGTTGCTCCTCATGGGTTTGTGATGAATCAAATATGGCATTAGTCTTAGCATTTACAATCTATTCTTCATCCTCTTCAACTGCAGGTTATGTATGAGGTAGAGTAGTAGATGTTAAGGATTGTGACTCAAAAAGTAGAGACTTGATGGCTCAACATTATTCTTTGGAATGAGTTCTATATTTGTGATAATCACACCATTTCCTAGTATTTCCTTCTTTTTTCTTCTAATTCTAGCCTCCTGTTTGACCTTCTTTGTCACTTTTCCATTTTAAAGGCTGAGTCTTCATATTCATTCTTCCATGCTTCTATTCAATCTTCACTATGAAATTGTATGCCTCACTGAGGGTTTCCAAATTAAAGAGTTCCATTTCTCCTCATATATACCATTATAGTCCACCATGATATTTGAGAAATTTTTATTTATCACTTTCTTAAATGCCTAATCTCGTAGATAGAAAATGAAAAATGTCACTGTAATATTAAATAGACCATTCCTTACCTTGGCAAAGTTTTTTCCACTCTATATACAGATCATCATATGCTCCAATGGGGAAGTATTCTTCCTTTATAGCTTCTATGAAATCATCCCAGGTAGGTTCTACCTCAAGGCCAATATTATCTACACTTAATCTTTTTTGTACACTTCCCACCAATTTTTGACAGGCAATGATGCTTTCAAAAGAGTAAAAGTGATCTTCTCTTTATCGATGAATTTATTTACAAAAAAAATAAGATGACAATTGATCCAACCAATTTTATATTACATCATCATTGATTTTGCCTTCAAATGTAGGGATATCAAAATTCACCTAAACCTTGAAGGGTGTTGGGGCATTGAAAGGATGTGGGGTTATAGATGAGGAGCCAAAATTTCCCATCACAATTTGTTAGAGAATTTGGGTGAATTATTGTAGCATATGCACTTGTTTTTGGAGGGCACCATTCACCATTTCCTTGAAAGGATTGGATGTCTTAATGTTTTCTACCATTTGAAGTTATTTGGAGTCAATAGGTGGATAGTCTATTGGTTCTAATTTCCACCCAAGCTTCTTATAATCTGACCTCATCCTCTAGATCATACACTCTAAAAACAAACCATTTTGATACCACTAATCCAAAACTCAAAATATTTGGTTTAAATAAATTCAAGAAATAAGAACAACACAACAACAATAATGCTATCTCTGAGAAGAGATGTTTTATTCATAAAAATTTGTAGATCCAAACATATGCTTATTCCTGAGAAGAGATGTCTGATTTCGATTTTGGGTTACATCTTAATTTATAAAATTTTTTAAGGTAGGATGAGGATGTGGAAGGTGACCAATCTTGATAGAGATTAAGTGGTTCAACTTCCATGATTTACAAGAATACAAAATTCAAGGAATTACTATTTTTAAAAACTTACTATTTTTAGATTACACTACTAAAATTAAAATTTGGGTAACTTCCATTATGTTTTCAAGGGTAAAAATACATAAATTATATATCCATTACATCTCATCATATTCTCCTCATTCTTATCTTTCCAATGGTCAAATGGTGAGTTGATTGGAGCTATGGTGTAAAAGTTATGGCTCTCAGAAGTCTTGCCACCAATTGGGGTAGAACCATCACCCGAATTATCACCTAAAATGTTACCCAGATCAATATGACTTGAGTTAATTTTCATTTAAATTCCCAATGATAATTTCACATATATCATTTGTATTTTACATGCACTAGTCTCCAATATTTTATGAATTATGTAGGTTTTAGACACTAGATTTCAAGATTTCTAGGATGCTTCAAGTACTTTGAGTCATAGAGGAGAACAAGGTTCCCTTCCACTAAAATCTTCCTTTTTATATGTTTATCATGCCAAGACTTATATATAGCCTTATATATAGTCTATATCCATCAATAAAAGGCACATTGTTCATCTATATTCAGTAGGATTTTTAGTGGCACATCCAAAGACTCATTATCATCAAAGTGACCCACTCGAGCAATACATATAGAAGGCACCAATAATTCCATAGAGAAGATAGTCTCAGTATAGAACACCAATTGAAATGGTTTGTAATTTTTGGGTCACTTATAATTTTTTTGATATGCCCATAATACTATCAAAACCTATTGATCCCAATTTGTGTACCCTACATCATAAATATTGGAGAGGCAATTCCCCAATATCTTGTTAAAAGCTTATGTAGTCCCATTTACATGTGGATGTTAGGTTTTTGTCTTACGTTGATTTATTATGAACTTATATATTAATATACACATAGTTTCATTGATGAAATTAGTGACTCGGTCACTCTTCAAGCTCAAGGTGCATCTATACTAACTAATGATGTTTGCCCACAACAAATGTGAGGCTTTAGATGCAATACAATTTTTTTGGGTGTGACCTTGACCTATATAATGAAATATTTGGTTAAAATTATGATTTAGTGTATGATTATCCTATATATAGCTAGGGTGATAAGTCCCATAAATTCTATGGACTACTTTTAAAATAATGCCTACATAAGAATGGGCATCAGGGGCATCTCATCCTTGTGATTGGATTTCCTAGTCCTATATCATACATCACATTTAAATGCATATCAACTAGAATATTTGACTAGGGTAGGTCACCATATGATAGACATTAATATATTATGTGAATTGGATTCATTGGTTAAATTTCCAATACAAATGCCTTCATGCCCTTTATATAACATGTCATCATGTTCATGCTTCAACACATATTGGCACATAACTTCATCACATCCTAGATTTTAAAATTACACATCAAAAATTTGATAGAGGATAATGTGAATGGATATTTTTTTTCTTCTCCTTAGTATATTATTTTTTGGGAGTAAGTCTATAGGTGAGGAAATCACTAATCTCAACCATGTCCTCTAGGACATACTATGTCTTATATAATTGAGCATCTGTAATTTATCCTCAATAGGGCATGTATCCTCTCTAGTGGTGAGGCATGACAAGTTATATATGCTCAAATTATATATTTTTTAATTTAAAACCACAAAAAATTAGAAGATTTGAAAGAGGATGATCTAACGATAAATGTGCACATGAAGAACTAATTTATTTACTAAGTACTTCAAAGCATCATGATTGGTGAAGAATACAAAGGGAGTTTCTAAAATGTATTATCAGTAATTTTGGAGTGCATAAATAATTTTTAGGTATTCATGATAAGTTGTGGTGTATGTATACTTGGTGGGCATGATCTTACTTATTACAAATTAGATTGTGTGGTTGATCTTATTTTCACATAGTTAAACTATAATAACACTAATTATTATTCTCTAAGAATTTATGTGCACATGAAATGGGGTGTTCCAATTTAGGAACTATAATAATGGTGAAATATATAATTTATACTTCATCACCTCAAATTTTCATTCTCATGTCTTGCCCATATTAAAGGTTCACTCTTGTGCAAAATCTCTTCTAGTGGTGTGACAATCCTAGAATAGTGCCAACTAAAATTATGGTAATAACATGTATGCCCTAAGAATGAACACAACTCCCACTAAGTGGTTGGTGATTCTAGATTAATGATTATTTAAAATTTGATAGGGTAAATAAGGAGACCCTCTTTACAAATGAAATAGATGAGTAACATGCCAAAGGGCATTGTAAATATGAACTTCTCTAGGTTGAAGGATATCTGGATTTGGTGGTAGTGTTTAAACATGAGCACCAAATTTTCATGGTGATATTTTACCAAATAATACAATATTTAATCATCCAAATATAATTTGATAAATCAGTGGTCAAATTATTTGAAATAATCAATGACTATGCATTATAAGACAACTAAATCATTATTCAAGCCAAATAGAATGCTATTATAAAAGAATGAGCCCCATTTAGTTGAAAAGGTAGTTTTGGGTTTTTATTTGTATTCAATATACACTAATGATAGATTTAGAATCCATTAATAAAGGTGTATACCTCTGAACTTGCTACTCCCTCAATGATTTATTCAGTGAAGGGAGTAGGAAAGGGGTTAGTGACACACTCGACATTGAGGAGCCAATAGTCAACATAGATGTGGATGAACTCATCCTTATTGGTATTGATGAAAATTATGATTACCCATTAATACTTTTCTAATTGATATATGATGTCGACTACCAACATGTTTTTAATTTCCATCTTTACCTTAGTGCGTAGTTTAGGGTTCATTTTGTATGACTTCTTCTTCATGGGCCTAGTGCTTATGAACACATTAATATTTATCTTCCCAAAATAAGGGTGCATACCTTTCATTTACATATAACTTATAGGGAATATATCTTAAAAATTGTGGAGTAGATCTATAATGTGCACTAACTCTATGTCAGACTAATAATCCCCAATGGTTGTAAATTTTGGTTCTTCCTCTAAGCCTATGTTTAATTTAGTTATTTTTATGGGCTCATGATAAAAATACCACTAGTTATATTTTTAATCAACCAATTCCATTTATCATTTAGTGGTCTCCATTTGGAAATCATTTGGCTAACCCTTGAGAGTTTCCTCTTCCACTTTGCATACCAATTTATAGATTCCTTTGAAAAGTGATAGTTTTATCATCTAGACCACATCATCCTCTTTATTGGAGTCATTATTGACATCATAGTATTTAAAAAATTTAGGTATATTGAATCCCTTATTGGTGATAATATGCCTAACCTACTCCTTAATTTATCTTGGTCTTCCATTATGGCATAATGGATGTAATATTAAGGCTCCTCTAGTTACAAATTAGATGAGGAGAAGGAAAAGGTATGGATGAACTTATCCTTAAAGGTTATCCAACTACTAGTGTCAAAATGATTCTCATTGAAAATATACCATGCATAGGTCCATGTATTTAGGGTTTGGTATAAATAATGCACCCATAGATAATTTAAGACAAAAGAAGTTCACATAGTCCAATTTACCTCACATTCATGGATATGCACCCATGTGTCTGAGTCCCCACTCTATGTAGGCAATTCCTTGTAGTAATTTATTTATTTTAATCTCAAGTATAGAGAACTCTTGTATTCTCCCAATTTTGAAAATTTTTGTTTGTGTATTGCCCACTAGTGTATAGGAGTGATCTTAAGGTAAAAATTAGGGAATTTATGTGATTTATCTCCTTTAGGACACACAGTTCAAGAACATATATGAGTGGTGTAACACTTATAAATCATCATATATAATAAGCTTAGAAATTATAAATTTACTTATTTTAATTACTCTTTTTATTAGTGATGGTGTCATTATGTGTGATACCCAAGTCTATTTCTAGATGATATGGTCCTTATGCTAGTGTGGGGGGAATTTCTCACATGTGAGGAAAAAGGTTGGGATATTACTATGCCACACTTATGATCTATCACCTCATCATACTCCTACACCCATAATTCATAGGTAATGGTTGTATTTTTTTAAATTGAATTCATCTCATCCTAGTACATTATTCCCTCTACATTTGGATCCAAGATTTATACTCCTTACATAGTAATGTTGTAGATGTTTTTTTATCTCAATCTCTAGATAAACACTTTAAACATAGGGTTGCCCTTGGTCATTGGTCAATGGGATTATCATATTTTCCTTCCCATTTAAGAAAATAATATATCTCATTTTTTATCATATGTCAACATTGTTGGCTTAGCACCATGGCCTCCCAAGTAAGGATGTGTAGTTATCTGCTTATGTGATCTTGATTATCTCAAAGTTTGAATGGAAATTTTCACCCAATATCTCAATGTTGGCATTGGAGAGTATCCCCATGGTCTAATTTCATGTCTTTTTTCCATGAAAAATACATGTAATAAGGGTCATAGGGTAGGGATACCAATTTTATGCCATGTATCCCTATTAGAATATTCACTTTTATGCCTATGTCCACTACAATGCCACATAGAAACCATTCATTGATATCTACATCCATAAAATTTTCATGACCATATCCAAAATTATGGGTGATCTTAAAATCATGTACTTACACCATATCTAGTGCTGATATCTAAATAGGATTGTTTCCTTTATACTCAGTCAATAGATTTTTTAGCATAGACACCATCCCATTGATACATAGAATCTACAATATATATACAAGGTCATCCTCCTAATTTATAAATTTTTCCTAGGGATTGAATTCCTTCCTTGAATTTTAATCCATGTCACACACATATTACATCTCACCCTAGAGGTTTTAGCTAATGTCCATGGCCTTGTGTAATAATTTATTTTGTCATGAGTTGTCTATTTAGGATGTTGAGGGTTAGAAAGTGCACCATGTTATCTTTAGATCTCATCTGATTATATCCTAATTGAACCTTCTTAGCAGGAGCATCTATTGGTTATGTAGTTATGCCACTATGAGTGGTAACTAACACCTTAAGGTTGTTCATATTCATACACACATTGAACCATCCCTATGCCATTTTCAATATTTCCCTTTTGTGTGATTTTTTCATATAGAGCCAAATGTTATTCAATCTTGTGGTTACATAATAAATATCCATAAGTAACATATGTGGGTAATCAAGTTGATAGTGTTTGGGTTCCCTACACTTTTAAAAACCACATGGTGGGAAACTTCCACCTCCATGTGCTCCACCACCACATCTATTTTATTGTTGTTTCCTATAACCACAATAGGTCTAGTTAGATGGTATTGAAACATCATGTCATGCTCCTCAATACCTTAATTCATGTAGCTCATTAATTACCTTATAGTATTTGGTGTTATAAATAGAGTTTTCAAAAAAATTATAATATGAGATCACCTTGGATTTGGTTTCTCATTGAATAAGATGATAGTTACACACATCATGACCCTCATGGAAAATATCACATGAAGCTATTAATTTTCACACATTATGCCTCAAATAGTTATTCTTGTTATGCCCTTATACTAATTAGTTCATGCACAATAGTAAAATACAAGTATCATACATATAGTTGGATATTATATTTTTAAATAGTGATTTCATACACATAATCTTTGCCTCCATCTATAGGCTAGCCCTAGTATTAATGCTTTAAACTCAACTCTCAATGATGATTTTATAGAATCTAAAGGCTCAGTGAATTTTTCCATTAACAAGGCACATCAAAAGGGTGAAAGTAACACCCCAATGAACCACTAAACATGTTTTAATGGATGAATATCATAATAGAGATTAGACACTAGATATTTGATCAAGCATTGTAAGCACAAATGCTCATTGTTAGATCTATCTTGATATCTTTCAAAGTATCTAGACTCTATTACTCTAACTCAATAATGTAAAACTCCTTTAAGAGATATTAGTCAAAAATGGTTTTATTCATATCAAACTTGAGGTACCAAGTGCGTGCAGTCTAGTGATTTTATGGAGAATTGATTTGTCGTATGCTCTGTAAGTGTCACTCCCTTGGTGTGCCATATAAATTCACATTTTTGGATATGGTTTGTAGTATTCTCCACTCCCCTATATTAAAGTAGACTCAAGGACATCTCATAAAATAACTAAGGAATAGGCATGACTATAACATGTGCTTGCTATACTGGGGTACTAGCTGAGGGTGCACCTAAACTTTGTCTACCTATAGTAGTTCCTCCCTTTCTTTCTATGGGTAGAATGACCCCAACACCTCTCATGATGGGTTTTTATACTATTCATATAGTCACTTAGAGAGTTTATTACATAAAAAATGATCCTAAAACTCCTATTTATCTAATTTGTGTTAAGATACTCATCTAAGGGGTTAGGCCCCTACTTATGGCACTCTTGACATCATTAAATGTAAAGTGTACATCAACTACACAAAAACTAGTTTAAGTGACTAGTGAGGGATGATCCATTTTAAACATAATGTTTCCTCCTTCTCATGGTATAAAATATCAAATGATTATAATATGATCACATTTCTATGAATTTATTCTATTTGTGGTTAAGGTACTTGAGTGGGCACATTAGCTATAAGGCGACTAAGTAATTCCATATACTTTTATCTTGTGCATATAGTCCTAAAACACTTCAACTTATTGATCTAAGGCTTGTCCTTACTCAGCATATATTTATTCATCACATGAGCACAAATCCTATACATAAGATCCTTTCTCATACCATTCCCATTCTCTATGGTTCTATATGCATCTAAAATTTATATGGTATAAATTTCTTGACAAAAATATGATGATGATACAGTAATCTTTTTATTTTGTGTTCCACAAGGAACTCTTTAGCTCTTTCTCCTCCCTCTACTAACCTACTCCTCCCTTGACCCCTTTTGGTCCCCTTTTGTTTTGACTTTCATGGATTATTTCACCTTGTTTTAAAAATAGGCCATGTGTGTCATAACCACCACCATAAGTGACATAACTGCCCCCCTCTGTTATGGAACTACCCTTTCTATTACAAAACTTCCACGATGGTTTTGTAACTTAGACAATGGCTCTATGATTAAGGAGGTAGTTATTTGCTTAAATTAGTGGTTGTGTATTAGAATAGTAGTTATTTATTATTTTGTAGTGGTGTTTTTATCAGTCATAGAGGTAGTTCCATAACCACCCCTGTATAAGGTGATAGTTCTTTCCCCTTTGAAGTGTCTTCCAAAATTAGCTCCTATAACTCTAGTTTTGACATGTTTTGCATGACTAGTGCCACATTTATTATTTTAAACACAATCACCTTCAATTAGGCCCAAGTTAGTCCCTCTTCTATTTTTTATCCTTTTTAATTCCTCTCAATTTTAACTCCCCATTGAACTTAGTTGAACACTTACATGAAAGACCCCAACTCTTTCTATAAGAAGGCTAATTTTGGCCTGATTTCAAATTCAAAAATTACCATTATAAGTTTATATTGTGAAGATTTTATATCCATAACCCTAATACAATTTTCTAAGGATACAACCTCTATTATTTTTGAGTTGGCTACATTGATATAAGTGAAGAAGTGTTGGTGTAAATAACTTAGATTTTACAAGTTAGGAAATTATCCAACCTCATCTTAGATTCTCTCCATTTTTGGTCGTGTCTCCCCTTCCCCACAAACCCACCCTCCTTCCCCCCCCCCACAACAAAATCTTGTTCTAGTGCTTGTGCATCCTCTAGCTAAAGATTTTCTAAATTTTATATAAGAACATAAGGAGCTAGCATACTGAGGATTCTTTTATCGAATACATTACATTTCACTTTAGTTGATATATGCCTTGATCAAGTTGGATTTATCTTTGATTTCCACCACTTTTTAATTTATAATATTAGATTAGTGTAGTATTTGTCAAAATATATTGGATTACATATTTATAAAAAAGAAAAAAATTGATAAGGAAAGAGATATATTTACTTTCATTGTCTTTTCCACAAAAAAAGATTATTAGCTTTTATTGTTTTTGAATTCCAATAGATTATATTTATTTCAATCATAAAAATGTTCTATAAATCATTCAAAGAAAATATTAGTAAATAATCAAGTCATTTACATCTAGTATAACATTTATTTTTTAAGATATGAACAAGTTTTTTGCTTTCCAAACAATCACCTAGGCAATCATAAGAATTTAAACAAATCATAGGTGCATATACAAAGCTAGTATATTTATGATTTTTATATGTTTTAGTGATTATAAATATTTTTCATTATTATCTTTAAAATATAAAATCATAAATTTAATTTATTGTTTCCATCTTAGAAATTCATTCAAAATACTTGTTTATATTAAATTAGAGAAGTTGAAAAGCTAGTTTGGTTTATTTGTGAATAAATAAAATCAAAAGAAAGTGTTGTGTTATTTCTATTTTAGATTATTTTTATTGTTAAATTTATTGAATATATATATTAAATTTAAATACTTGGTCCATCTCTTAAAAAACAAATTAAAATAAACAAAAACATCATCATTTAGTTTGCATACAAACAAAGCTAGGAAAAATCATCATCTTGCATAGTAACAAAGGTTCATTCTTCTCTTCTGCATGCATTGAAAACCTTGGGAAAATATAAAAAATATATTTTTGATTTCAATTATTTTCAAATTTGTCATTACTATACTTCCAACATTTAATTTTAAAAAAAAAGCATTTATTTACATAAAACTGAAAAAAAATAAAAATAAAATAAAATTCCACACAAGCCTTTCCCATTTATGAAAACATCCTATATATATCCTTGATTCAAAATATCATTAAGCATACATCACAATCCATTAATTTAAACAAGCTCATATGCTTTTCCTTGGCTTTTGCCTAGCCTCCTTTGTATGACCCTAAATGAGACACTAGAAGTTATCTATCATGGTCAGGTTAGATCACTTGATCCCACCATTATTGAACAATATGATATTAGCACCACTTTAGGATGAGGTCTTTCACTCCACTCTCATTCCTCATCTCATTATAGACTCTTTAGTTGCATTATAATAAAAAGAATAGATTCCTGATCCACCCATCATTATTCTCCCATAGAATAGAGGGCATTAGTACAATGTCATCCAAGTCTAGCTTCTCATCCAAATATACTTTTTTCCTTGGGTTTAGCCTCATCTTATATCATTCAAACTTAGTGTATGTCATTGACTGGGCATAATTAACCCAATCAAATTAGATATTTTTCCAAAATTCATCCAACCCAATCTCCATCATTTCCATAGTCTTAGTATTGACTAAGAGTTTTACCTTCTTGTGATATTAAAGAATGAAGAACTATGGAACTATATTTCAACATAGTTGTAAACTCTCAATGAGAATCAAGACATTATTGATTTATTTTGGTTCCATCAAGAGAACCAATTACCACCACCTATCTCAAATTCCATTCTATTGAATAACCAACCAAACACATAACACATCCATTACATTGACTACCTCGACTAGAGATTTGGGAGTTGAGTGCACAATGTATCATGTGTTATTCAGGTGTATCCAAATTGGTAAACCTAACATGAAGGACTTCACCCTTTTTGTATCTATTTATTCTTCTTTTCCTTTTTTCTCCATCTTCCCTCTTCCTTCCATTTATTATGTGGGTATTCATATAATCCAAAAATATGTTTAGATAAGGCATTGGAATATCTATTGGCCTAGAGGGATATAGGAGAATCCAACTCAATCATATCAGTCCTTCATTAATTATTTATAAAATCCCAACCTTTAACATTAATGTAGACTACCAATCCTATGATTTCTCTTTTCCCAACACTCAAAAAAGGAGAAGGGTTATTATTTAGGAGATATGAGATACATCTAAAACTACAATAAAATACCCTAACTCTAATGCCATGACCATTATTTGGGGAGGAATGGCCACTCCTCATATGGCCACAAGTCCATCCATTAGCTTGTAAAGCCTAGACATATAAAGCATCACTAAATATGATCATTACCAAGGAAGGATCCATCACTTGGAAAATGAGGTCAACCATATGCAAGCTGACACATATCCTCCTATTAGGAGCCAAGATGTCTTTAGCCTTCCATCATTAACCAAAAGAACTACTCTCAGGTCTCCTTCCTCAAAGCAACCTCTCCATGCTACCCCATCTCATAAATATACCCTCATATACTATATCCCCATCACCTAACACTAATACCAACCCAAACTAACTCATTAACACCTTAGTGGGTCATATCCATAACCTAAAGAATATTCAATAAGTTATAGGTCAAGGGATGGGCCAAAACCCTCTTACACTAGATCATCCCTCTTCCCTTCTCATTCGAATGACAACTTAACCAAAATCATAATAATAAACCTACATGCTTCCATCACCACATGAGCATATACTACCATAAAACCATGTCTCCCACCAAACCCTTAGAGATATCCTCACTCATGGGGTCTCCAATCCTGATACATCCAAAACCCATTCATCTCATCAAGTGCCTATTCAAACTCTAGTAGGGAGTGTATACATGTAAACCCCATAATTTAAAAAATTGTAATAACCAAAAACCTATTATTCTTCACACCCCCAAGTCATGTGCTTCCTACATAAAATCTACCTCTATATATAGGCTATATCCTATCCTATGTAACATCAGGTTACACACAAAATACACATACCCCACCACAATAAATCACCATACCTCCTATGTCTAACAACCTCCCTCCTTAATTTCACATGTATTCCATGTTTACTCATGCAAATAAATACTTTATAACTTACTCTACTTCACCTTATTAGTTTTCCTCTTTTCCCTTTACTAGTTACCAAAACAACCCCTATGTAACTCCCCCCTTTCAACCTAGTCCCACTACTATATGATTGACTTTATAAATATGAGTACCTATGTTGAATATCTCAAAGAGCCTCTCAACACCATTATATAAGGGATTATTATTCTACATCCCCTACCAAACCTTCATAAATTCAAAGGAGAGGGATATCCCACCACACACGTAAAATCCTACACTATTGTCATTATGGAACTCCTACCCTAGGATGGGGTTGTTTTAAATATCTTTCCCAAAACCCTAGAGGGGATAGCACTTGACTGGTACTACCACCTCATTGAGGGGTCTATACATTCCTTCCACTAACTTATGGCTGAGTTTTTCAAAGAATTTGACATGAAAAAACTCCTCAATATTGATGAACATGAATTATTTCACATCAAGCAAGAATACAATGAGTTGACCACTCATTTCATCAAAATATGATGGCATTGTATTATGCTCCTCTATTATCTCACCTAACATGGATCAATGGGATTTATGTGACATTTTCCTCCATTCCCTTAACAAGGGGTAATGGAGGGCATCCAAAAATTCCTATATTAGTCATATGAATAAGACCTCAAAAGTACCCTATGAATTGACTAGGTAGCCATCAATAGTGGTTGATAGACTTATAAGACCAATAAATGCATTGCCACCTCAAAAAAAAAACAATGGGGGATATTAAAACACAATCTCAAATAATACAAACAATCAAGGTCCCAAAGTATTGAATCATAATAGGAACACCACTACCAATGGTGTCACTGATCAAATTAACAAGAAAAACTTTGTAACAATCAATATCAACCCATAAATAACACCAATACTAATAAAAATGTGGGGATAAAAAACCAAAACCCACCTCTTACCATTCATGCAATCAATTTAAACTTTCTACCTCCTTATAACATGCAATATTAGAGCCATAATGAAAACTAATACCAACTAAGTGAATAATACCCTCCATTTCAAAACAAAACCTATTACCCACAAACCAACCAATAAGGGTTTGGGTAGCAAGGATAAAACATGAGACCTAGGGACTATGATACCAATGTTTATTTCCTCTTCCATAGGGTCATGGGTCATGACAATGAAAACTATATAAAATATAAAAATTTCATACAAAGAGTATCAAAGGACCAAAGGCAATCATTCATGGACATGTTACTAGGAAACACTAATACAAACACCCACACCTTTCTCATCAGCCCTATTACCCATCAAAACTATAACCTACATATCTAACACAATCTTTTCCCCAAACACCAAGCACACATTACTAAATTTCAATAATACATTAACCCACAAGGTCACCCCATCCAACACAACCAACCCATGGTGGCATGCACTCATGATGCCAAAGCTTCCACCTCAAGAACCATAAAATTTTATGTGACTCCTCAACTAGGAGTGAGAGAAAAATAAGATTATAGGATTCATATAATTAGAGGTTAAAGAGGAAGCAAACATTATTACTCACACTATAGATTATCATCTTATGGATCACCACCCCTCAAACATATTAGAAACATAGTCAATTCTTAAACCCATGGGAAATTATGACTTAATCTTTGACTTGACTAAAACATTCTCTCATATTTCATTCCTAGACTTGTTTAAGAACTATCTCACTTTTCGGTCCACCTTTCTCAATGCCCTAGACTAGGACATTTATCTAGTGTCATCCCTCCTCCACAAGCTCAAATTAACCACATTGATTTGGATATGTTCCTGTGTGGTCAAGAATCATCATATGTTAGTTATTTCTTTGATTTATGAAGCCTTCCCCTAACTTTGACATGGAAAGGAGGAGAGATACAACATTATTTTTAAAAGTATGGATCTACAATAACTATGTGACGATATCCATGGTTCATTATGGAGTAGATATCAATATCATCCCCTTTTCCTTTTTACAAAAACTTGGTTATGGGGAAACCAATTATTCTAAAACATGAAACACACTGCAAGGATACAATAGTCTCAAATTCACTTCCATAGGGACTATAATAATAATGGTCACATTAGATCCCAATATGGTACTAATGGAGTTCTATGTCATAGACAAGGACACTAATTACAATATGATATTGGGAAGACCTTGTATCCATTGAATGAAAGCTATTCCTTCCAATTTGTTCCAAAAAATATAGTTATTACATCTTTAAAATGTTTTCATATCCCAAGGGGATCCTAAACCATTCCATATGTTATAAGTTATCATGCACAAGTAACCTAGGTTACACATCAATTACCACCTACCTACCAATGGGGTCACAACACCCCCATAATTGGTCGATGTTATTAGAGCCTCAAAACCCAATATAATCATTCTAAATAAAAGGGTAGAGATACCTCAGGCCTTATTAAAGGATAAAATATAAGAAAATACATAACAAAAACTAAAAATGCCTAACTTAGAACTAGTTGCTAGTGTAACAAGTTCCACTATGTCTACTTCTGAAATCATTAATCTATTGAAGAAGGACACTCCCATAGTTCTCCCATTTGATCTATAATGAGTGGGGACCTATGACTTATTTAGGTCTCAAGGATAGCTTCCCCAATAGGGTTTGGATATAATAATATACCTTTACATGGTATAATTGTATATGAATGTGAAATTTAAACTCCACAATGACCATCTCACTAGTTCTCATCATGACCAACCAAAATTCAACCATATGGAAACAATTCATAACTCACATGGCACCCTCATAAATTATGAACCACTTTAGAATATATTGATAGATCATGCTATGATATGGCCATACCAAAATTTTAGGATCCCTAACCCATCAAGTATGTTCCCTCAAGATATGTCAGTCATTATCCTCTAACTTACACTTGGTCTTATTTCTTATCATATTCAAAGTTTGTCAAAAGTTAGCTAGGTCATCCCTCCTCCCTAGGCCATCTTGATTCTTAGGGAGAATATTTTCACTATGACCATAGGTAATATATAATTAAACATAAAAAATCATAATTACCCATGGATTCCTAATTGGATCCCTCTTTTTCCCATCACAAAGGAAGAAGACCCTAGAAGGTCACTCATTGTATTCCTACATGCCTCCCCACACATAATGATAGGATGAAAAGTACTACCCATGTCTTACCATCATGTTATTCCCATGTGTCTCCTCCATAAAATAAATATCCTAATTATGTTACAATACTCCCTATACCTAAACAATACTCTGACTCTGTTGGCATACTTCCCACCCTACAGAGAAAGCCAAATAAATAATATTTTAAATTTTCAAAGGCTATTTCCTACCTTGACCTAGAACTTGGAAAAAAAACCTTTTATATTCTCAAAATTTATTACTTTCCTTCATTTTTAACATGATACTGATCCATCCACACCTTCACAAACCCTTTCATTTTCCCCACACAAAGGACAAACACATTGTCTTCTTGAGCTTTGAAACTAAGAACCCCAAAAGAAATTAATAGATGTCTTTAGTATTCATATGGTTAAAATATCAAAAGATTAATAATAATTACCTAATTACTAGCCAGATTATACACATGATGAATGTATTTTTTACTATAATGGGGCCAAATGTCACCTAGGCAAAGGTGTATGAGTTATCCTCATTTCACTTGAAGGGCAAGCCATGCATTTTAGATTCAAGTTAGAATTTGAGTGTATAAATAATGGGGATAAGTAAAAAGGCCATATTGCTTGGAATTCTCATTGAAAGACACCTATCCATTCAAATCTTAATAATCTAGGGTGACTCTCAACTAATCACAAACTAGGTTTCTAAAAAATATTAGATGAAAGACAAGCACCTTTAGCTGTAAAAAATTATCATCTACAAGATCACTAAGAACTTCAAATTTATTATATAGAAATAGTCCCTAGAGAAAACAAAAAAATTTAAAACTCAATGGATACCTTATATTTGCATCTCATTCCCCTTTGACGATGTGAAAATCTGATTTCATAATCTTGGTTAGAACAAAACCACTCATCCCCAAGATATCTAATGACCATGTAATAGATCATAATGAAGGAGTTGGTAGTTCATTATACCTTGATGGACTCATATATAACATCATTATAAATATCCATATGACAAGAAAGATATAGGGTGATATGGTTTTTAATGACTCATTTATCCATCTGACACTCCATCACACAAAAGTAGGTGGTAGTCCAAGTTACCCATTAGTCCTAGGTCACTTGCATATGACATTCATCTTCCCTCATCCATGCCCATGTTTAGGGAGAGGGGTAATTCCTTAATTATAGGCACCATTAGGATCAAAATTTATCCTCATGATTAACCAAACATTCTCAAAGAAAAAAACCCTCTACCTCATGTAGAAGTAATCAGTCTATGAATGCATGTCGACGAGCCATCATAGGTGCACTTTAACTTGATATTAGAAGGTGAAAAATCAATCATGTCTTACCATTAGATCTATAAGATGACAAAATATCTCATGATATTTCCTAAACTAGGAGGGACTCATGGTGAACATGTGTTTGAGTTCCCATAGCCACCTATCTACATGTAGCCAAATACTACAATCAAGTAGTCAGAGTTAATCATGCCCCACCAATGATTTTATAGGTTTCATAATTATGTTTTCAAGAACCCAATATATTTATGGGACCTCTTATTTATATTTTTAATTATAATTGAAAAAAATAAATTAAAGGTTCAAAAATTTAGACCCAACTGATTAGGCCTTTACCTAGTGATAGAATATTTCAATGATGGAGCCTATCAGATATACACTCTAGAGGGAAAAGAGTTTGGTGAGTCTGTAAAGTCTTTACATCTAAAAAAATTCTATATATAATTCTTTGATGTCATCATATTCTAATTTCACATTACATTTTTTATATGTAACATGTCCATATACATAACAAATGTGTTTTTTCATGATTGATTAGTTGGTTAGTTCATACAATATAGAAACTTTAAAAATGAAAAATTCTATATCATCCCATTATCATTTTACCCTATCACCTCATAGAAGTGATTCTCAAAATCAGCATGTCACATTGGTATTTGTCTTAGTTCTTATGAGTAAGAGTTCACCTTTTTCCCTACATCTTTTTGCACCACGTAAAAAGATGCTAATTGCCTGTAGAGTATAGAAGCTTATCCATGATAAATTCTCCCTTCACCACATATAAAAATTCTAACCTATAGTAGAGTCTAGAAGCTTTTCCATGATAAAGTCTCCATTTTATAGTCCATTTAAAATTACAACATCAACATAACCGGAATAGGGTAAATTTACTCACCCATCTTGGCCTTCAGTGATGATCCTTTGCATCTTATTAGTTAAATAAGGATAAGGTTTGGGGGTAAAGTCCTTATAGATATAAAATCAGACACTTCTATAAATATCAAAATATTATGCAAATACAAATTCAAAATTACACATCTCTCTCCCTTTGCTAATCTTAGGTGTTGAGACCTCACATCTTACTAGTTACATAGGATTAGAATTGGGAAGAGATGCCCTTACTCACCTAAATCTAGTCCTCAATGATGACCCCCATGTGTCTTCATGGTCACATAAGACTAAGTGTATAGGGTCAAGAAAAGAAGTCAAATTCAAGTTTAAAATAAATCTCAAATAAATAAATAAATGTCTAAAAAAAAATTATTCAAAAATATTTCTTACATGTCTATGTTTGAAGAGGGTAACCTCTTCCCACTAATCAATTCTGTCAGGGTTAGTTTTCTATAGATAAAGCCAATAAATTTAGTATTCTATAATTTTATAAAGAATTACATTTCCCCCTTTTGCTCATAAGGATTAGTTCATCTTCCTTTTTCCTATGAAGTTTTGATTTATGGTTTTCACCTCTTGTCACCTCATATTTATTTTATTTATCTTTTCACCCCTTGATGAAAATTGAAATTCATATATTGAGTGAATAAAGTAATTAAGTAATCACATATAAAATAAATGTTAATACTAATATAGTCATACATATATATCCATCACATCACATCATTTTCATACATTTTATTTCCAAATTTAGATAAGAATTTACCATAATAACATATCAAAATCAAAGAGATACATATACACATACACCATCACATGTCTAATCTTCTAGAGTGCATGAACTAAAAATTTAGCATGAAAATAAATGTCACATTATATAACCA
>JARHVA010002701.1:2392500-2416280 GCA_037957365.1 Torreya grandis | reverse complement strand
TTCCTTAACCCTATTTTGGACTGCCTTGAAAAACTACACTTGTATTATCATTTATAAAGTATATTGCATGGAGTTTTTTAATTATATATTTTTAATAAAACCCATGTCATCCTATCCAATAATTTTAAATTGTTCATGATCTTTTATACCCTATTTAGAGCCCAAAAACTTACAAAAGTATAGTTTTTAATACATCCATATAGTTATAAGTAATATAAATTACCATGGTGATGGTAATAATATAGTTAATAATGAATTTAAGGTTTTTTTAATTTAATTAAAAATTCATTTAATTGACTTTAGAGATCAATCTCTCTTGACTAGTCAAAATTAGTCTTCTAGGTAGCTTATGAGTACCTTTATCATCTTAACGATGATTCATAAATTATAGGACCTTAAATTCAGAAAAAATTACTGAATTTTTAAGGTAATATATCCTTATAATAACCCATAATATCAATATATTTAATGAATCCTTTCATGAAATATATAATCACCTTAAATTGCAACTCAGTTTGGTAGACTATGCATTTGTGAGATCAAGAGAGATAATAAGTCTGAGAGTGTCATTTTTGAGTTTATATTTTATTAAAAACACATAAATAAACTATTATATACTAACATTGATCTTATAGAATGGTTTTATTACTTTTTACTTTATTATACCTCCTAAAACCTCTCTTGGATCATGCTTAGGGTTTATAGGCATACTAGTGTCCTTGACCCTAATAGTTGTGTTAAGCCATTTCCTTTTCTTCCAAAGCTCCTAAAATACATTAAATACTAGATATAGGTTATAAAACCTTTCATATAAACCTTAATTATTTATCTCAAACTCCAAAAAATATTAAACACACAAGCTCTTCACACTGATCACATAGGCCTATGTGAGGAGATTAAGGCTTACTAGGCCTAGACATATTTTCCAACTTTGGATATTATATAAATTAATTTTAATATGAGATGATGATACCAAAATATTATCATTATAATTTTTTTTAATTATTTACATATAATTTAGGCTTTCATTACACCAAGAGACATCTTCACAAAAATAAATATGCATGTATGAACACTTGACTGTGTGTAGATGTAAGAAAACATCTATATATGATATTAGAATTAAAGGTGTCATCCTTACTCATATTGGAGAGTTAAATGTCTCATTAATATTAATTTTAAATCATAACCATATTATCACATCTCTTAGGTTCTTGTGTCCATCCTTAATGGACCAAATCTTCACCAAATTGAGTCACAGAAGCCTATATGTGCGTGTTTAAGTTTACCATGCCTATATGAATTCCTCAAACTTTAACCTTGTCTCTATTGTGGAACTAAATATCATGTCTAAATTTCATTATATCATTATAGGAGTCATTCTATGTGATTTTTTTCTCTCCACTACAATTTTTGAGCCTCAAACCAAGTAGACACACCAACCTTGACTTAGGTAGGAAGTTTATAGACCTTGTTTGGATGAGTGTATGTAGGTTTGAGTGACACTTGTTTTGTCATATCTTTATCCTCCTCTAGGTATAATTTTACCTCAAATTATTTATTATACTTTACCATTTAGTCACCCAAGATCATATTCTTCTATCATGTATTAATTTATCTTTTTAAGATTGAAAAGCAACTTGAATTAATCAGACCACCTATAATTATATATTGGAGTCTTAAATGTAGTGTGAGGTGTTTAGGGATATTATATAAGTTATTATACACCTCAATAAAATGTATTAAAAATGGGAGTTCATAACCCTTCACTGACATAAACTTCAAGTTCCAACTCATTGTTCTCCATTCCGTCTTCTCTTAATTTTGAGACCAACTGAACTACCAAGGTAAATTTGTAGGTATGCATTAGGTTTCTAGGCTACATCTCAGGGTTTTATAACCTAGGAAATTTAATTATAAATTCAATTACATTTTATACTATATTGAGAGCTTAATTTATCTTATTGTAATCCTTTAAAAAACCTTATTAAGACTTCATATATTCACAAGATAATCCCTCCCTCTCTTATTTTCCTTCAATGGGAAGAGTAAATGGAATGAAGACCTTGAATATGTTTGTGAAGATAAATATACCCATTATCACCATGTGGATGTGTTGGCCTTTTCATTTCTCTTTCTTGAATAAACATTGTTTATGAATCTCTCACATAGGCTTGAATTTTACCATTTAAGTGTCTTGGGTTTTCATGAAAGTGTTAGGTTTGAAGACCTAATATTTTAAAGACATAGTTTTGATCCTTCATGACCTAAACATATCTATGGTGTTTACACATGATAGTGTCTCTTTACTTAAACCTTGGAACTCACTTTCAAGAATGTTTTCTTGTATTTTACACAAAAGGGGACCTATAGGTCTACATTTTCTTCATTTTACCCTCCTTGATCAGACATTATAGAACCATATTGATATTGAATACAAAACCACAATATCTCATATCTTTATTCTTATTGTTGATACCATCATTTAACACTATATAGTTTAAAGTTATCATCTCCATTTCACCTATATGTTTGATAGACATATACATAATCCTTGGTTGTAGGTTTCATTGAGGTGTCTTGGGATTGAGACCTACCATCACACCTCCTCTAGTGATATTGAACTTTCTCCACATGTAGGGACACTATATTGACTTCAATTTTTAGGTTATCAAAATCTAAACTAGAGGCATTTTATTAAAGTTTTTATACAATGTATACCTATAGGTGTATGTGATTGCAAGTCTATATTACTATGTTTAGACCTTAATTTGATGGAATTTTTTGTTCTCTTGACCCATGATAACATATCTTCATTTGGTACTTTCATTAATTATGAAATTAGGACTCTCATTTAATCTTGACAAGGAATACAAAACATCCTCAACTTACTATTATGCAGGCATACCTCATAACACAGTCCATGGACTAAATACTGGATTATAACTTGGAGAGATCGGTATGGAGTGGTTAGATTGTTAGAAGGACTTGAATATACTAATATTATGGTTAAAAACATTAAATAATATTTATATGCATTGAACCATGTGTAAAAACTTTTAACCTTAAGTGTAAAACCTAAAAATTATGCCAATGTAGAGATTTCTTGTCCTGTTGGGCCCACACATGCCAAGTAAGGTTTAGAGAACCATAAATGAACTTAGTTATATATTATTACATGCTTTTAAATTTCTCTCATTATTTCAAATTGATTCAAACTACCATTTTGGGGAGAAATAATGAGCTTGTGGGGTTTTACCCCTTTAAAATCATCTTATCTCTATAGTGATTATTCATAATGGAAATGGGATGGATCTGATGAACAATACCAAAAATATGAATCTTAAGAGGACCCCCTCATCTAGGAAAATGTTTATCCTCTAACTCTCTCTCTCCTGACCATACCAACCACATGAAAACTGACTTTGCAAACTTTCTAATGGAGGGATGAATGTTTAGAAGCATTTTTTGGACTTTTAGGACATGTAAAAGATTGAAAATAATGGATATTACTTTTAGAAGACCAAGAGATACTTTTAATGTGTTTTTATCTACAAGTGAATATCCCAAATCTGTACAAACTCATAAAATTACCATTTTTGGAGAAAAAATGTACTATTCTAACATGTAGACCATTATTCAAACTTCCTTTTGACATAGTTACATTTAAAACTCATATTCAATATTTGAAAAGTGAAATGGAATGTGTATTTCATCTTTACCATCTTTGGAAATTGACTTAAATCCTTTAAAAACGTCTTCAATTGGAAAGAAAGCTAATTTATGTTGGATGACCTCATGTAGAGAAAATATATAAATATAAGACCTTATAGGACTTCAAATGATATATTAATAATTTTATTTAATGTACCCTACAAGGATATTACTTTGGGAAGGCTTGATTTGGCCACAATAGAAACTTAGGTTTCTCCAAAAACCTTAAACTTTGCTAAATTACCTTAATCTATTAAAACAAGTTTAAAAACATTTGGACCAAATGACCAAGTGAAATGAATTGAGTTGATAGACCATGTACCATCTTTAAAAATCATGACATACCCGTAGGACCTACTAGACTGATTTGAAGTCATTGGAAATCTTGGCAAATATTTTACCTTAAGCAATGCAAATAATACCGTACAAAGACCATTTGGAGATAACATAAGCACAAAAAATACATTAATAAGGTTTTATAAGCATGAAAAATATATGAAAAATGTTTTATAATCATGACAATCAAAATTTTAAATTATAGGACCCTCACCATGGTACTTGCATGTACTTGCAACCATACTGATGTATTGAAAATAGTACTTTTATGAGCTTTTTGGCTTCAAACATGGTATAGAAGATCATGAAAAATTTAAAATTGCTGAGTTAATTCCTAGGGTTGTATTCCACCTCTTAAATTACAAAATAATGTATAATACACGTTTTAAATGATCATATAGTTCTAGCTTTTCAAGGCATTCCAAAATAGGCTCAAGGAAGGGCTAATTTTTGGCCATTTATTGGTTTACCCACTTACACAAAGTTTCAAAAGCCTAAAATTGGTATGAAGGATGTTTATAACATGGCTAAAATTAATCAAATGTTTTCAATAGTTTTCACATGTGTGGGAGGCTATTTGTGAAAAAAAATAGTTTCAAGGCAAAGAGGCCTAATTAGGCCTAATTAGAGAGAGAAAATGGGCTAAAAAGTGTACTTTCACATAAAGTTAGGTCTTAAAACATGGCATAGAGTTGTAAGGGGATAAAATCACCTTAATTATGTCCTTATTTCTCATGATAATAGGTATTTAAAAAATATATATTTACCCTTGATCAATAAGCAAGTTGGTATTCTAACTAATACTATCAACAATGTTTGAGGGTTTTCATTATTTATTTATTATATATATTTTCTGAATTTTTTATTAAATTATGACATGATTAAATTTAGGAATATTTTATACCAAAGACATGAAAAATTCCAAATCAATCACAAACTTGAGTGTATAGCTAAATCTATCCTTAGTTTGAGCTTGTTGCCAAACGTCAACCTTGAGACAAATTGATTAAATTTAAAATTTATGTATGTGAAATAATTAATAAATTATTATTACCCTAATGGAAATATCATTATGAATTAAACACATCATTCTACATGATTCTCAATTTTTGGTGTTCAATTAAAGCACATATAATAAGGGAAGCTCACAAATGGAATGAAGAAGGCTTATGTTTACAAAATGGTTATTAAATGGCCTCAAAGTGATGATAATTTACATGCTCAAGTTTCATCACAAAGAGTGGATTTCCAAAGATACCAACTTTGAGCATAGAAATGGGTGTATTCTAGTGTATCTCACAATGAAGAGAAACATTCATCAACAATTTCTTAGCAAACATAGGATCTTTCATGGAAAAAATATATATATGTTCATGCACCTCAAAATTTTTCACCAGATGTTAGTTGTAAAATATAATCAACATTTTAAATATAAACTTTATGATTATTTATGATTCTAATATAGAATTCATGAGTTAATAAGATTTCTCATTGCTTTTTAGATGCAATGAGTTTCATCCTAGTGTTGAACATTTTAGAAACTGGGTAGTAAAAAATTGGAGGCCTAAAGATAGAATGCAAATTAATTATATGGATAATAATTTATTCCTCATCTCCTTATTTAACAAATAATATTTGCCCAAAAATCTACTTCAGGGTCTCAGGTTTATGGGTAAGTTATTCATCTCACTTGAGAAGTCAATATCGGGGCATTATCATGATTAAGATTTTTATCAAGATTTCCATTTATGGATATACCTCCTAGATCTACCATTAGAATTTTGTCATGAATATATAATTTTAGGAAACATGGGGGATTTTTTTCACCCTTTGGCCATTGATCCAACTACTTTATCTAATAAAAAATACTTTTTTCTCATGTTAAGGTGTTGTCTTCTCTTTCTAAGCATATATCAAGATCTATTATCCTATGGTCTAAAGAGGGTTTATTGAGGCAAGGGATTATAGTTGATGATTATTTAGGATTTTTAAATAGTTTTTCCTATTTTATCACCTTGGGAAGCTAAGCCCAAACTCTAAGCCCATCATAACAGGTGAAGAGTTACTAGAGAATATGATTGATCCACTTAGCTTTGGAGTTGATAAGGATAGTAGGGGTTAATATTTAGAGGAGTGTGATCTATATTTCTAGACCTTTATGAAGGAACCTTCCCTTTATTACTCAAATAAAAGTAAGGATCAACCAGGAGTCCTATGTGGAGAGTGTGTTGGTAGAATTAGTTTACTGGCACCATGCCAAGTTCTATTTGGCATGGCCAAGTCAAATAATTATGTTCCTTGAAGATCTTGAAAGATGATTAAGTATTCCCTAAGGCTCCTAAAATAAGTCTTAATTCCCTAGTTAAAGGATCTAATCCATATAGGTTTTAGCTATCCTAGAGGTCAAGATTTCTCATCAAAAGCATCAAACTTATATCTCCCCAACTTTTAAGGTGAATGGTTGGGACTTGCAATAATTAGATGAATGTGGGAGTCAATCACCAAGTTTGGGTTTTTGGTTTCAGTATAAGAAACTAAGACCTAGTAAAGGTGTGACATATTTGTGTAATGCAAGGAAGAGAAGATGGAGACTGTGGACCCCCAGTAAGCAAGTGCAAGTTATGGAAGAAGATATTTCTAAGGGGAAATAAATCACCCTCATGAAGGGGAAACTTAACAATTTGTAATGATTTTATGACTTTTGTTTTTATTTTTAGCCATCTAAATTCTAATTAAGGTTATTAATTAGTTATTATTCAATTGGTTTGGGATTTTCCTTTTACTAGGAGTAGAGTGGTTATTTATACTTGAGTCCATTTGGTATCTTAAAAAGACTCTTCTAGTTTATATTTTTCTAGACCTTCACTTTAAGCTCTTTCACTAAGAACCTAATAGTGCTTTATCACAGGGTGATACAAATGTCTCTTTTTTTTTTTAATTTTCTTGTGGATGAATATTAATTATGATGTTTTTTTATAGAATTTATTGTGTGCATCTTAGATTGTGTGTACATCCTTGATCTTATTTTTATAGGACTGATATTCTCATTTTCTTCTTTAAATTTTCCATTTTATTAATGATTCTTTAATCTCATGGAAGCTCAAATATAATTTGGTATATCTATATGGAATTATAACATGTCATTCCCATCTTTGTCTTAGAGTCCCTTTCCATTTAATGTTTTCCTTAATTTATCGATTTATCATTCCTTGAGGCTCTTTTGTCATTATTACCTTCTTCGATGCTATATTAATATACCAATTTATGATTTCTTTTAGGTTTTGTTGATGCTGCCCCTATTAATTTTTATCTCTATTCCACATGTGGTCATTTCCAAGTTGGTTACTTTCATAGGATAAATTTACTATGGTTTCATAAGAGGACTCTCTGATGACTGAGAAAGGTAAAGGTGTAGGTTCTAAACAAAGTTCCTAGGAGGGGAAAAGACAAAATTGGGAACTAAAAGGATTGAAAAAATTCATGATTTGAGATTAAAAAAAATAAAAATCCACTTGTTTTGGGAGTATTAGAGAAATGGGACCTTACCCTATTCATGATGAATATTGTTAGTCATGACCCCATTCTATCTAGATAGTTTATGGTTGCATGGAAAGATAGAATGGTAGTTATAAGGGGTATGCATATGTAAGTATTAAATGACTCCATTGCTTAGGATAAAATTTTAATTATGAAAAGCTTTAAATATTATAAGGATAAAAATTTGAAGGATGATTAGTTCACCAAATTCTTTGACTCTACTAACAAATCCAAGGAGGTGACAAAGAGATTCAAGTACACTGACCTCCCAGAGGCATGGATAGAGGTGTGTAAATAGATAATTTTGTATTTGACTCTAGATTAAAATTTTAGTCTTGCCTTGTATTATTTTATGCTTCTGAACCCTTTCAAGGATATTTTCATGATGATCCTCCCTTTTTTCATTTTTTTGCTCATTGTAGGAGTCAATATGGGCATTTTAATTGAAATAATAAGGTGTTTATCTCTCATCAATATCATATTATATTTATATTCAAAGGTTCCTCTCTTGGGATGGGTAAGGAGGTAGATTTGACTTTTGGCACTTGCTTGGACTCAAGGAAAGGAAATGAAAGGACAAGGATTAAATGGCTGGATGTTGAACCTACTTGTATGAAAAAAGGTAAGAATGGAGGGCCAAATAAGAAACTAGTTATGGAATATATTTATTTAGATTCTTTATTATAAGAATTTATTGGTACCCTTGAGGTGGGAAATGAACTACCAACTTCATCTGCTCTAGGCTCCCTAAAGATTCCTAGCCTAGGGGACATTATTTTATTAGAGGTTAGATCCTCCAAGACTAGGTTGTGATCTTTAGAAATCAGTATTAAGACCAAGGCCTTTAAACTTAGGGAATTGAGGAGAGAAATAAAGGATATCATATGGAATATATTTCATAATATGGGTTTAGTCACCAAACTTTTACTTGATTCTAATGTTTTTACTCCTCAGACTAAGCTATTGGGTAACCCTGGAGACCCTCAAGTCATAAGAGAATCAAGGCGGTAGACTATGCCTATTTTTCTCATTAGGTGAACCCTAAAGGCATTCTAAACCCTTCCTCTATTGAAATATTTAACATTGGTGGTAAATAAGGCATGATTTAAAGGACCTATGGTAAATCTAGGAATATCTTCCCTTAGGTTCTTCAGCATAGGTCCTCTTAGATCCTTGATTTTCTTAGTTTTCTTGGTTTGTTGGATTTGGTTGGGTCTATTTCATGGATGCTATTTGGGTATTCTATTATTTTATCTTATTTTGATTCTTGGTTTTTTTGGATGGTTTTGTTGGGACTTTGGCCCTTAATAGTTCCTTTATTATTTTATCTTGGAGACTTGGGCCTCCTACTTTGTCCCAATATGGATTCCACACAAACTCAAGATGGGTATGAATTTAATTTAAAAACTATGTAACAGTGGAAAATTTTAGATTTATTTTATTCATTACATGTAAGATGAATGGATAAAAAAATTCACAAGAACATGAAATATATCAATGGATAAAAAACTAATTTAATAGTATATATAATTGTAAATAATCCATTCATAGTTACCATATATTTGAGCTTTGTGCCATAAAATTTTTGTTTCATGCAAAATATGACATGATTCAATTTCCCATCCATTAACTCAAAAACAACCCATGGTTTTTGGTTAGCTACATAAGTGAGGATATGTAAATGAATCTATCTAATCTGATCCTCAAATATAAAATATAGGTTCTTCTAAAAACCTGAAGAGCTTCTTAACATGAAATATCTAAAACAAAATCAATATGATTAGAAACTAAATAATAATGCTACAATTTTTTTAAGATATGTCATTAAATAAAATCATGATCAAGGAGAATCCTAACATCTTTTTATGAATGCATGAATGAATAGTTTTTATTATATCAGCCTCAACGTCTGGTAGATAATTATTATTATTGATTTCATTAAATCTCCAACTAGTTGTGTAATGGTAATGGATCCTCTAGGAGGGCTTAAAAAATGTTGGTTAAAAAATAGTAGGTTGTACGTATGATAAATATTCCAAAGAGAACATTATTTTTTTAGGTTAGTGGAAAGTAATAACATCCCCAATAAGATTCAAATATCTTGTAGTTGGAATGATATTGCAATGAACACAATCAATATGTCAGAAAAAATTATAAATGGATTGATTTCATGTGATTATACAATACACATAAGTAAATATTAATGTGTCTACATTTGGTGATCATGATTAATGTGTCCGTTTGGTGCTCATAAGTTTAAATTTTTATCAGTGGTGGAAATTTATAGAATATTGGTCATTTCAAATGATTTCTAGCCATAAGGATGATATATTTTTTTAATTTGGGTTGAATGTGTGGTCATAATAGTAACTTTGGAGTGTTATATTTTTATTATAATGACCATATTATTTGATATATAAATCATATATGCATTAATTGTGGAAACTTAATGTTATTCAAGGTTTTATATTATGTTATATTTAATCCCTAGAAAATTTTCAAAATAGTCTTCAAAAAGATATAGGAGTTGCTACAATAAATATGTAGGTTGTAAAAATTTTTACAGGAAAGCTTCAAGCTATAAATATTTCTATAAGATAGCCTATAGGTGCTATAACAAAATTCTAGGTTATATAATAAAACATGTAATTACTAAAAATTATCAGCTTTATGCACTATAAAATCAAATTATAATATTTTAAATAATAACATCAACCACATACAACATATATAATATGTGATAAAAATTGATATAAATGTGTGGATGAGCACAAAAATATCATAGTTGCATAAACTATTTCCTAGAGAAAGAGGATTGATAATTTGTTGTTAAACTAGAGTCTCTCAAATAATTAAGTGTTGCCTCCCCAAATGGGATTTGAGATTTATTTTCATGTATGATATAAGTTATTCTAATAAATCCATTAATAACCCCCTCAATTTTGATAGTTAGCTACACTGACAATTAGAAGAGATAAGGGGTGTGGTGAAGGTTTGGATTTATTGTTATTCCATTGTTTAGGCAATTATAGGTTCTCTTAAGGATGTAGTTTGTGATCAAGATAACTATTAGTATAGATAAAACAAGGATACATGGTTTAATATGCCTGAAATAAATTGTGTAAGTAAAATATTAACAAGCTTTACAAGTACTTGGACTATTTGAAAACCTTCTATTTTACTTTTGTGTTTCTTCAAGCATCTCTATTGGATTGAATTTGTATTTAGGGATACATTCTTAGTAACACTTAGATAATGAAATATATATGTAAAACATGTTTTGGTTTATGTAAAATCTCAAATATTTACTAAGGTTATTTCCTTACATGATTTTTTTCTACGTGAAAATAAAATTATTGAAAAAATGGTAGTATTAATAGTGAATGGATGTGATTCAAGAGTTCGATTCATAAACCTCTTTAGATGGGTTTAATTATTATGAGAAACGTGGATGGGCTTAATAAAATTCTTGGATGTGGATGTATTTTAATGGGTGGTAATGTCATCATTTCTTATTTCAAACCAAGGGGGTGATTTATCATTGGGTTATGTGTAGGTTGGGCATAAATAGTGAAGTTTTATATGGGGTGGTTAGGATATTTTATTATAAATTTGAAAAAATAAATATTAATGTGGTTATATATATTTTTTAAGCCTAAAATTCTATGGTTATTAATGTCAAGGTGGTGGTTTCCATGAGTTTCCTTGAAACCTCATCCATTAGATATGTGGCTGATTTTTTACAAAGATGTGATGGAAGTGGGAAGGAATTATGAACATTAAGTTTATAAAAATTTTGGAAAACATAAAAATAATGAAATAATAAAAATATAAGAGGAATACCTATATTTACTTGTTTTAGTGTCAAAATTCCTCTTTTAGCTTCTTTCTTAAGTATCACTTAAATGTAAATACTCCTTATGTTTGTTCTTAATATATGAATCTTTCTTACATTGACACTATCCATTTTCTCTATAAAAATGAAAATAATAGATAGTAAAATAATATTATATTAGTTTCCTTTGATAATTTCTCTTTCACTATAAAAAATCCTTAATTATAATTTCATATAAATAAATATGAATAATTTCTATAGTTAATTTCATCACTACTGATGATTAAATAAAAGTGTTTGAACTGAATTCCTTAGAAAGAGGAGTCATAAAACAATAGTTATTTTTGGTGTAGTTCCTCCAAAATTTTACCCTTTGGTTTTGAATTTCAAAATTGGGGGTTTGGCGGTGTCAAACCCTAGTGGGATCAAAGGGAAACACCCCTTGAAGTATCTAGGGGTAGTTAGGCAAAGTAATTTTTTATGTAATTTATTGTGTATGCACCATCCAAGAAATACATAATTTATATTTTTTTTAACACATTACCTCCACCCATATTCTCTATGTGTTCTTGGTTAACATAGATAACTATTGTGATTAGATGGTTCTTAACAACTAGTGGAGACATTTTTGTTAAGGTGGTTGTTCCATAATTACTATTATCAATAGATATGCCATAGAAGATAATATAAAGTGTCATAAATTTATATTTTTAATCAAAAAATGTAATAATTTTGTATTAATAGCCACATATTATTTTATATTTTCATTTTATTCTAATAAATTTTCCTTTTCCATAGGCATTTTTATTGGCACTTGTGTAGGTATTATTTTTTTATCAAGATGCTCATGAATTTTTACTAGAGTAATTACTATGGACTCATAAATATGTACATGATTGAATATTATAGATTAATATTCCTTATTAACACCTTCTTGTTCTATTATATATGTAATATTTGTATGTTTTTCTTTAACACTGGTTTTAAAATAAATAACATGCACACTATATGTATAAAATGTATGCAAGAAAAACAAGACAACTACATAACTTATCCTACACAATAATATTTAAGCTCAAAGAAGGTAATCAACTAGCAAGTTTGCTTGGAAATATGTTTATATCAGGGTCATGAACAATAATGGATCTAATAAACTTATAGTAAGGGATATCTTATCAAAAAATGGAAAGAGAGAAGTTCTCAAGGTCTCTAGTGAAATGCCATCTTGTGATAACCCTAACTAGGTCTTATGATTGTAAATAAAATTAATAATTTTAATCTACTTAACAACTATGTAGGATAATGTAGTGTTCACCATAGCTTGTGTCATAAATGGGGAAGTTAATAAACATGCAAAGATAAAGCCATCTAATATAACATATAAATAGTCTAAGGAGAGATATAATTTAATCCATTAGTTATACAACATCTACATATCACAATATGAAGGACTAGGAATATACTTTCCTTTTTGAATTGAACCTATCATGCATTTATCTCTCCCTTGGAAAATTGTGTTTTCCAAGAGGTTATTGTGGGGTTTTAAGGATCATAAGGACAAATCAGCTCTAGGCTATGTGACTTATCATATGCATCCAAGATCTCTATAAGACAAGTGTTACTTCTCCAAGGCAAAAACTTGAGTAATCAAACCTTTAATCGATTTTATAAGTAGGTTTATGAACAATAATTATGTGAAATTGAAGGATCCTCTATTTATAAATTAAATGAAGGGGTATATATAGCCATGGATTGACCCTAAACCCTCTTTAAAATTTAGTCAATACAATTATCCCAGTTGACCTTGTTAGGTGAGAAATATATATGTTAGGTATTGAACTATGTTGTCTTATGTTGATAGAGTTTGGTAACATTAATTAAACCCATAATGGGTTCAACCTGATCAACTTAGTATGAAAAGTGGTAAAAAGGGTTTTTTTCTTAGGTAGGGGCAATTTTGGGTGTTGATCTACTTAGGGAAGTGTTAAAGTGGGGTTTTAATTATTATAAAAATAGATAAGAGTAGATATTATTTGTTTTAGGTGGTGGTATAGGGGCCAAAAATCTTGAGAAGAACCAAAGGTAATACAACCCCTTTCTTGAAGCAACCTTTAAGGCATGCACTCAGAGAGATTGAGATTGAATGGGCTCCTACAAGAGAGAAATCATCATTAAAAAATAAATTTAAAAAATATTGTGTATACATATGGCCCACTGAAATATCATCATGTATCATGCATTTATAACATGGGATGGTGCTTTGAGAAAAGAACATATTAACCCACAATGCTGAGATAATAAATTATACTAAAAGACATAAATTGAAATAAAAGTAATGAAATAAATGAATTAATTTAAAAAAATCATTAACATACCTTGAATTAAATTTATCATTGAATGGATGTATAGTATATTTTTAATCTTTATCATGGATGGTGCACTAATTACTTTGGACAAACTATAGGGATACAAAACTAAAGAATAACAACAATCAACAGTAGTGAAATCAGAATAATTGAACTTTGTAGAACTAAAGTAAATCACATGGTAATTTGGTAAGCTAGGGTGATAAATGTTAAGTTAGAATCAAAAAGACCAATGAAAATTGAAAGTTAATTAGATAACAAAAAAATCTAAGGTTACTAAATGACCAAAAAACTCAAACAAACTATACCTTAAGTAATAAAACTAACAAATCATATCAAATCGGGTACATGTGAAAGTAAAATGATAAATATAACATCAATGTGAAATAAGTAAAAAACCAAAATTAACTAAAGGTTGAAACGGATAATAAAGTAAAATAACATTGATGAGTGAGGATTAAAAATCCAAACTCACTCAACAATGGAAAAAGTAAAATAGAGAAATGAAACAAGAGTATCCACAAAAAAATTGATAGACATTTTTCATGAGTTTTAAAAGAAATAGAGGAAATACAAAAATGATAAAGGGAATGGTTTGAAAAATTAATGCATAGTCACTCAAAAATACAATTTTATTATTAAGATATATAGAACTAAAACACAACTAATTGTGGCATGTTTTAATCAAATATGAAGAGGGAATAAAGAAGTTGGGAAACATATTTAGAAATAAACTTGCCTATCGAGGGGGGAAATGAAATGGGTGGTAGGGTAAATGTAGGTAGTACCAAGGTATAAAATATTTATTGGGGTCAAGAAACTTAGATTAATTTGATAAAATAAGATGAATTTTAGAATTAATTACTCTAGAGAACATGTCTTATCCACACAAATTTGGGTTATCTAGTGAAGTATAAATATCATCCTATGAAGGATATATGCATGAAAATAAGAATGGGCCTACCTTCCCACAACATGTTACCCATTCCTGATGACCCCTTAAAAAGCTATCAATATACTACAAAGATTGGGTACTTGTGTGAAAAATTAGGTATCACTATATATAATTTTGAAATATTTTATCATAGTTTAGTAGCCTACCACAACTCAATGGACCTTGGCTCTACCACGAGGCCAACTGTGGAGTTTGAGTTTGGACTAGAATTAAAGGTGTGATTAATAATCATGTATTTTGGTGTGATTTTAAATTTTGATTTATAATTTCCCATTTTTTTAATGATTTAGCTTTTATCTTGTTTAATTATTATTCTATTCCTCCTCCATATGGATTTTGAAATATAACAAGGGTGTTAAAATGAATATTACTAGAAAACTTAGACTTGGTAGTTAAGGAAAAGAAATTAGAGAGAAAAACGTATAATATTCTTGTACTTCCATGTTAAATAATAATTATATTTTGAAACTGACCTTGGTGTACCAGAAGTGGAATGAAAAATAAGGGAGATAAGTAGAATGAACATAAAATTAATGAATAAACTCAAATCAAAAAATATGTTACAATGTGAAATGGATACAATGATATGTAATTTTGACTTTATATCATAATAAATGATGGAAGTGTAGGTAACATGTAGAAATAGGTTGTTTTTTATAGAGTTACCATAAAATAAATAAAATGAATGTTGAAAGTATGATATCACAATTTATAACCATTTCCTTGATTTCTAAGAAAAACATTGTTATTTAAAGATAGTTTTGAAAGATTTATAGATTTTATGAGGAATGCTTGGTCCTATCCAATGTCTTACACTAAAACTCATAAAATACAAACCAAAGTGGGTAAAAATGTTATTTTTAGGAAGGCCTAGTCTTATCCAAGGTCTTAAATTACGACTCACAAAATATAAGGGAAATAAAGATGAAAATAAAATTGTAAAAATGACAAGTTTATGATCAAAGATAAAATGTTAAGACATGAATATGAAAATAAAATATATTCATGAGAATGGTCGAGTCCTATCTATGGTCTTAAAATATGATGCATGAATCAAATGAAATTAATAAAGATAAATGAAATTTCCAATAATAGCGGATAAGGCTATTGATAAAATGTATTACTGCAAAGTTGGATATCTGTAGAGGGAATCTCTAATAGTGTTAGTATTTAAAGTATATGAAAGTTGAAAGGAAATTAAATATTTTTGTAAAATATTTACTTCAAAAATGAATGTTATCAGGTTATTAGAAAATGTGTCCTTCATTATTTTGTAATCTATAGTTACTAGGATAAAGGATGTCTTTTACTAAATAAGGAACCACCATTTTTTCACACATTTTCCTTCTTTCACATGTAATCTTGTTTGATGAGTAAATAAAAAAAATTAAAGTTTTTAATTTGACTTTTTTATTATGTTTTATAGTAATGTGAACCCTGTATTGGATATTATGTTGAAAATAATCCATTCACCACTCATCAAAGAAATATAAAATATGAATATGGGCCTCACATAATTCTTCATCAAGAATTATACCATGAAGAGATATACATAAATATTGGAGTTCAAATTCTAATGGTATGACTGATTTAGACCCATATACTAGTGAAAATTTCATTTCTCCAATTGTAGTGTGTATGATAGTGTGGTAAGCTCAAAGTGCAGGATAGAGTTGGAGGTGCCAATCAGTACAATATTATCTAATAGTTTTTTTAATATTATGATCAAATTTTTGTTAGTGTGTTCTACTTGTCCATTAGATTGAGGATGTTAAGGTGTTGAGAACTAATGTGAAATTTTGATTTTTACACGTAATTGCTTCATATAATTATTTTATAAGTTGTTACCATTGTAAAAAATAATGGTATGGAGAAATCCAAAATGATATATGACTTGATTGAGAATAAATTTGGAAATGTCAATACCAGTGACATCAAAAAGAAGCATGGCTTCTATCCATTTGGTAAAATATTCAATGGTAGTTATAATGAATACATGACCATCTTATGATCTAGGTAATTTTGTAATGATATCTAATCCACACATAGAGAATGGCCAAGGAGATTCTAATGTTTGGAGTTATACCAATGGAGAATAGGTTAGATCATCATGGACTTGACAATGATTACACTTTTTAGCAAAATTAATAACAAAATTTTCAAGATTAGGCCAAAAGTAACCCATATGAAATAATTTACAATTTATAGAATGACCATTATAGTAACCACCATAAATTACCTCATGTGCTTGTTATAGGAGAGTAGGAAAATTTTCTTACATTAGCAAGTGAAGTAGTGTTCATTCTGCATTACAATAATAAAGGGTTTTGTATCAAAGTACATACTTGAAATATTATTTATGGATTCAAGTATTTTCAAGAAAATACATATCTAGAGGGTAAGTTTGATATTAAATAAATTGAATTACATTTTTATACCATGGGTTTTATCGAATAGTAGTAGCTTGAATGTGATAAATTAGAGAGTCATTTTTATTTTGTAAATATGGAAATCTTTTTCTCATTTGAATAATAAATTTAGAATCATGTAGTACTTGGTGAGGGTGAAATAAATATGTTGATGAAGTGAGGGAATCAATTATAGAATTTTGATCTTTTAGAATTAGTTTGATGGTAAAAAAAGGCAAATTATTTAACAAGTGTACTAGCAATTTTATGATGTGTGATGAAGTTTTGACTTTTGCATTGATAATATACATTAACTTGATGTTGTATAGGTTTTAAATCACCTAAAAGTGTATAAATATGGGATGTTGAAATCAATTTTGGATTTCATCCCTTGTATTAGAGATTTATATTTAGCCATGTTATTGGTGATATCAAAATTTAATGAAAATGCTAAAGGTATAATTTCAACATATCGATTTGTTAAGATAATTCCCACCCTAGATCCTTGAAGGCATTTTGAACCATCAATGTGAAGTATCCAAGTATATTAATTTAAGTCAATTATAATTTTTTTCTAATTCCTCAATGAGTAATTTATATTTAGTGGGAGAAGTGTAATCGGTTTCTTCTTTCTTATTTACTTCTAGATTAGCAATGAAGTTGCAAAAATAATCTTTGAGATAAACTTCTTGGTTAAGACATTCAATATAAAGAATTTACTCATTAGGGAGAATATATTGAAGGTGGTTTTTAGCTGGTAAGGAAGCCACCACAAGTTCATTTCACATGACTTGTCCTTTGACATATATTTGTGTAACAACTTAAAGGTCAAATTCCATCAATAAGATGATCCATTTGTTGATTCTATCTCTAGGTGAGAAAGTTTTGGAGAAGAAAGGATGAATTATATTAGAATGAACAATAACATAAGTGGTTTGATAGAGAATATAATAATAGAGATTTTTAGATGTGAAATAGATATCAATGCAATCATGTCATACTTTAGTATAATTTTTTTCATAATCAATTAAACCTCAACTAATATAGTAAATAACCTATTCTCTATCAATATCATCTTGTTGGGAAAGTATTGCCCCAATTGATATTGGGATAGAGGATGTATATATAATTAATGGATAATCATTTACAGGTGGATGAATAGTGGGAGGATGAATAAAATATTATTTCATACTATAAATTATTTTTGGTATGAATCCATCCATTCTAGTGCATCACCTTTTTTAAGAAGAGAATTGATGGAGAAAATAAAGTAAGCCATTTATGAAACAAATTGATGAATTGTATCATGTTTTAAAAGGTATATTCATATGTTATGAATAGAAAGAGGAGTAGCCATGTTGATGATATCTCTAATTTTAGTGAGATCAAAATCAATTCCTCAAAGGGGAACTAGAAAACCTAGAATTTTACTAGATGTAACTCTAAATACACATTTATATAGATTAAGTCTGACTTTATATTCAATAAGTCTTAAAAAATTATAGCTTAATCATGAAGGTAATTTGTATGACTTTTATATCTAGTAATGAGGTCATCCACATAATTTTTGACAATTGTGTGAATAATATCATGAAAAATATGGGTTTTTTCACGTTGATAGGTGGATTTAGTATTTTTTTATAATGAAATGCATTTTAACATAGTAATCGGTGACCCATTCTATGCTAAATATTATTTTAGGTTATCTTCAGGAGTTATTTGAATTTGGTTATATCCTAATAAACCATCCATGAGTGATAACGTTTCATACACAGTGATAAAATTGATGATAGTGTCTATTGAAGGTAGGGGAATGTTGTATCTTGGACATGCTATATTTAGATTACAAAAGTCAATGCATATATGAATAACCATTATGAATTTTTACAAATACGAATAATTTTTGATACCAATTATAAGTATTCCATGGGTTTGATGAATTTATCATCCAAATATTTAATGATTTCTTTGTGACATAAGGTATAAATTTTAGGGGGAATTTTGTGGCTTTTATCTAATGGTTTTTGCATTTGGCTAAGTGATGATGTTTTGAACAACTATGATATAATAAATTCCTAAAATAGATTTATATGACCAAGAAAACAATGCATGATATTTGTCAAGTAAAAAACTAAAGTTATCACGCTCTTCAAGAGTGAGCTCTTTAGAAATGGTAATAGGTTGAGTATATGTCAGTGTACCATATTCTATTTTTTAAGTTTATTAGCTAATCATAGCATTACCATCTTAGAAATCGTATCAAGTAGGAGGGATGGAAGAAATATGATGTATTTTAGTATCCAAAATAGCAATGAATTTTTTAAAATAAGGAACCTTTTTCTTAAAGTTACAAAGTTTATGATGTTGGCATGGAAGTTGAGGTTCTATAGCATGGAGTATCTTAAGTATAGCTTCATCACTAAAAATTGTAGGTAAGGGTTCATAAAATTTGAAATATACTTCCACATAAATGATTTGATTACCATTTTTATTATATGTAAAACGTATTTTTTTGACATTAGTTGTTTTAGCATCTAAGGTAATTTCTAGTGTAATAGTGGGTATAGATTCTATATTAGGAAGATTTGGTTGAGTAGAGTCAACCATATTGATAGTGTTAGTATTAGTTTATTAAATAGATGAAGTTTCATTCATATTGAGTTATGTAACCTTAGTGGTCTGATTTGATCATAAGAAATGGGAATAGGTTTTATTATATTAGTTTGTGTAGAATGTTTATAAGATTCATGAGTCAGCATTTCTTTAATTACCCATGGGGTATCTAATAATTGAGGATTAATGTGAGGTAAAAAACCTTCAACTTATTATTAAATATAAAATGATATATAAATGACATGGAAGTCATGGTTGAATTCATGTATTCTATATAATGTCTTTTGACAATGTTGTACATCTACATATCATGATTGGGCTAGGGCCATGATATAATTATAATCATAAGTGTAAAAATAGTACATGTATATTTTTACATGAAAGAATTGGTAGTTGATGCACTTAAATCACTAAATTTTCAATGAGAGATATTTAAAATATATTAAAATAATTTGGACACTCCATACTCATCATATGTGAAGTCATCTTTTGTGTAAGAAGCTTTATATGCATTGCATGTAGAGGGAGTCTCAGTAGTATAATAAATTAGATTAATGGTGTGATCACATCAAAGTAAATAAGTATGAACACATTAAAAAATATGAGGTATTATAGTGGTATTAAAAGTGTTTTGTATTTAATTAGATTCATCATCATTTGAATCATTGAGAGTAACATGTAAATTAGGATTCACGTAAACAAATTTAGCAAGAAATGCACTATTAATGTGGGGAATGTTTGGAATGCAATATTGAGATTTAGGATTTAGAAGTTGTTTAATCAATGGATCAGGATAATCTTCATTTTTGTAAGGTTTTCCATTATGAATTAATTTTATCCCTTGATTACTTGAAGAGGTAATAGCCTACATCTGATGTGTCCATGGCTATTCAAGGATCATGTTTATGATATTGGTAGATTGGGAACCATGATTTTAATGTGAATTTTCAAAGGTCAAATATTAATTAATACAAATATATTCAAGTGGTTTTTTATTTTTTTAATCAAATCCTATACACATGAGACATGTTTTTCCAATATTTTCTTTGGTGTATTCAATTCATTGAATTAACCAAAGAGAGGTAACATTAATACCTAATCTTTAATCTACTAAGATTGTTTTAATAAGGGTATTATTGATGAAAATTTTCATAAATATGGGTGGATCATCATACTGAATTATAATTTCATCATTAATCATATATTCTTCAAGAAATTCTATGGATGATTTAGAGGATGTGGGAATGGTTTAGATTATATGCAATTTTATAAGTGATGAATCATTAGAAGGGATTTATGAGTCAAGTGATGATGGTTATTCAATATTTTATAATTATTGCATAAGGAATTTGTGATGATATGGAGAAGAATGAACTAAATCCATAAGGGGAATTTTAAAACACATTTAATTAAGTTCTTATATTAAATTATAATGTGATTTAGAGGATGAATATACAACATGAATTTTATGAGGTATAATTTGTTTTGAAATAATAGTTGAACTAGGTTGGGGTTCTAGTTGTGGAAGTGCTTCATAATTTTATTTTGAAGATGTGGGTGAAATATTTGTAGTATATTTAATTAATTGTTCCTTAGTGGAGGGTTTTTAAGGTTTAGTGATAGGGTATTTATGAGGAGGTTTTTGTTTATATTAACTTTAACTATGTTAACATAGTGAGAATTAGTATAATAATTATCATAGTCACCATCAATTGCATAAATATTATCATTTTAATGTTTTATGTTAGATGTAAGAAAAGATTGTTGAGGTTTAGATTATATGGTTTTAATAACTTTTTTATTTTGAGACACTTTAGCATAATCATGATGACATAATTTGATCATAACATCATGGTCAAATTTGTCTCCTAACATAAATTAAATATCTTCCCACAACATTTTTCATGAGAATGACCCACATCAACATGAAACCAACAAAATTTATTAGGGTCATACCATGAAGGTATGGCAATATTATAGGTGAAGGTTGTATATGGAGATAATATCTAATTCATTTATGGCACCTTTAATGGTGGGAAAGAATAAATTTGATTATCTACTTTGACTACTCCTACTTTCATTTGAGAAGTATTACTTATAATTTCATTAGTTTAGGTTTGGAAAGATTCCTTTGTTAATCTGTGAATTGGTTCAAATTATTTCATAAAGAAATCTTACCTTTTGTTTTGATCAAATGATTAATTTGTAGTTTGTGGAGAAATTTTTTGGACCTTATACTAAAGTGAAGGTGTTAAATCAATGATAAATTATTTAAAGATATTATCATCATTCATGTTATGATCTTCTTTATGAACTAATGATTTACATTGTTTAATGAAATAATGAGTTGATTTTGAGGTTGATTTCTTAGCATTGATAAAATGACTAAGACAATTTTATAGGAAGATGATTTTGTTGAAATTCCTTGAATAGATAATTAACCAAATCTTCTAATTGTGTGATGGAATGTTGAGGAAATTGAATATGCCATTCTAAAAAATCACATGTAAATTTTTTAACTAAAATTTTTGTATTAGAAAAGTTATTTGTTTGAATCCATTCCCTATAGATATTACCAAATGCCTTAATTAAATATTAAGGGTATTTAGTTACATCATATTTAATAGTTGGATCAATGTTTCCAATATTTATGGAGATAATGGAAGGAGCTAAAGGTTAATTTTGGATATTTTAAAACATCTTATCATTCATAAGAGGTTGCATCTATTTCATCTCTAAGAGAAGGAGGAATAAAATTTAAACTATTTTGAGGTAATAGAAGAGGAGGTTGATTATTCATTTGTAATAAATGATGTTTCATTTTCATCATTTGAGAGGTGTTTTCCATTTACATAACATTCATTTGTTGAATTATTTGTGCAAGAATATGAGTAGTGTAAATTTCTGCATTTTGATTATTAGTATTTAAAGTTGGAATATTAGATTTGTTAAGAGGAAGAATGTTAGTGTTGGTAGGATAGACTCTCCCATTATTACTAGTATGAATGTTGTCAATCGGAGGATTACCTATAGGATTATTCATTAAGCTTGTATCAATTTATCCAATTATATAGTAATGTATTTTGGATAAGGTAGTATATTAAGAAGTGTGAAATGAATTATAACCATCTACATCATCACTTTGGGTGATTCAAACTTTGTTGCAAGAAATATATGAAGGGTGGGAAAAATTACCCCATGAGTGATTATCCTGTTGGGTAGCTAAATTAGGTAGAACACAACAACACATATTATATATAAATGGGTTGAATTTATTAATAAATAATTTAATATATGATTTCATGATGTTTAAGTAAGGTAAAAAATAAAGATAAGAAAGCGAAAATTATGTTTAAAGAGGAAAATTATGGTAATAAGATGAGGTTGACTAGATATTGTATGAGATCAATTAGTTGAAATTCAAGAATGAAAATAACCCTATTGGAAAAGTTTTATGTAATTATAAATTTTAATTCCTTTCTGAATAGGAAAGTGCTTGGAAAATAAGTAAACTAGGTCATCTAGATAATATAAATTTGACTAGGTCGATGTAGTAGTACACTAAGCTGTAGACAGTTAATCAATCTAAGATATAACTAAATCAACCAATAAGTACGTATTCAAATAGGTTGGTGTAGTTAGAAGGACACAAAAATAAGATAATCTATAAAATACTAGGTCATGTTAGTTGACTTAGTTATGTATGAAGGAAAACATAATAGTCTATAAAAGACTATGTCAAGTGAGTGGACTAAGCTTTATAGGAAGTAAAATAGAATAGTTCATAAAATACTAGGTCAATTAGGTCTACTAAGTTCTATAGTAAGTAAAATATAATAATATTTAAAAGATTGGTTCGAGATGGTTGATCATGTTCTATAGGAAGAAAAATAGAATAATCTATAATAGATCGGGTTGATATATTTGACTTAGTATTATAAGAAGGAAAAAAATACTCTACAATAGACTGGGTTGATCTTATGAACTTAGTTATATAGGAAGTAAAACTAAATAAT